>CM076572.1:654253853-654653853 GCA_034641835.2 Pinus albicaulis
ATCTTGAAAAAACTAGAGATTTCTCAATAAAATCTTGACACTATGAAATTTGAACTTAAGAAATGCAAGGAGGGCATAATTATGTCTTACTTACTTTCTAGGAAGTGGAGAAACCATTTTCTTAATGTTTGGAGGACCTGCACAAAGTTTGGAATATTGCAAGTGAAATTGCACAGGTGCACAATGCCTTTGGTGTGTGTGTAGTGCCTCTGCTAGGTGTGTGATGCCTCTGCTCTATGTGAAATGCTTGTCCCAAGTGAGCAACACCTTGTTCCAGATGTGAAACGCCTTGTTCCAGGTGCCAAACACCTCCTAGAAATTCGACCTTTCACCTTTAAATTTAGATTTTTTGATCTGTGTTACTCATGGCTTGATGGCATAGAGAACAAATGAATGTCTTTTGATCTTTTAATGGGCTTTATGCTTGATGGATTGGATTTTTTGATCTCTTTGGCCCACTTTTCCTTATTTCTTTCACTTCAAACCTTTCAAACTATTCCTTTCATTTTGACTTCCTTCCTTTGACAATTGATCATTTTGATGGACTAGAAACTCTTTGCACTTTGATATTTTCTTTGTTGGCACGTGGAACTCTGAGTTGGAAGTTTGGGAACATTTTACTTGTTAAATATTAAATGACATAAAATTACAAAATAAAAATAAAAGTTACATATTTTTGAAATAAAATTACATTCTAGGATGAAAATCACAACTTTGGAATCAGAATTACATCATTGAAAATCATCTTTACATGGTAAAGAGATGTTATTTTGTTCACTCTCTTACTTTGCTTGTATGCATTGGAAATGGTGTGTTTATTGGACCTTGGAAAAAACCCTAGAAACCTAATGAAACCTTGAAAAACCCCTAAAAGACTTAATGAGACTTTGAAAGAGTGGTTTTCATGATGTAATTAGCTTTATGGATGATGTATAGTCAGCAAGGTATGAAATTTAGCCAGCAAGAAATGGAAATTTAGAAAAAGTGATTTTTTTTTACTTAGGGCTACTATCAGTGAGTAAATTTTTGTATGACCTAGTGGAATGAATAAAATTTTCTGAGTGGGACTCCTAAAATGATATGAAAAGAGGATTTTGATCACTGATGGCAAGATGAAAATGCTAACACTAACATTGGCCTTATTAGGGATGATAACTCTGAAAGAGGTGTCAAGAACCACAGAACTCAGGATTTTGCAGATTGGTGCCTTATCCATCGAGCCAATATGGTCAAAAAATTGAAACTAATAACATGACTAAAAACTAATAACTCATAAAAATAAATTGACTCAAGAGAAACTCAAATGACTGAAACTTGACTCAATACTAACTTACTTGACTGAAAACTAAACTTTTGAAAATGGAAGAACATCAGTGAATCTCCATGGCCTTCACTTTGGGCTCCGAACTCCTGTGATCCTATACTTCACACTTGCAAAAAATGTAAATGATATTTATAGTGAAATGGAAAAATGATTGAGAAATTTATTTCAGAAAATATAGTGTTTCCAGAGCCAACCATTCACTAGTCCTCCTAAACACTCTTTTCCATTCATATCTTCAAGAAAATAAGCATTCTGACCTCGAAAAGTTGAAATCTGATATGGCCCTTTCCATAAATTCTCAAATTTTCCATGCTTAACTTGTCTTCATTTTTGGCATCCCAGTGGAGTACCACATCTCCAACCTTGAATTTGTCTTCCTTAGTCTTCTAGTCATAGGTCTTCTTTATCCTGTCATGAACATTGAAGTATTCTGAAATACTTCATTTCTTGTCTATTGAAGGTGTATGATTTGATTAATATGGCGTTGTATGTAATTTTCCTCAGTCCCTAATTCTTGTAGAAATTTCATTACTGGGACTACTAATGATGAAGGAAACATAGTATCAACACCATACACAACTTGAAAAGGAGACATGACAATAGACTTCTTATTACTCACCTGGTCTACCCACAATGCATTGATCAACTTCATATGCCAATTCTTTTTATTCGCCTCTAACATTTTCTTAATAAAATCCACTTTGTAAATTAGTTTGTAGCTGTCAATATCCACTTGTATTGTGCAGATGATGTTGGGTGAATCTCGCCTATGAATTCTAGGCCCCACTCCTTAAATGGTGCATGTACTGAAATAGGTTGAATAGGTAATGGGAGAAGCTTTCTCTTACCCTGAAAAACTTGACATTCGTGGCAATTCATTACTGCATTGTAAAAATCTGCAAAAAGTGTCGACCAATAATATCACTTTCTCATTATTTTATTGGTAGTGGTATTCCAATATAGGTGACTCCCACAATCTCCTTTATGGAAGTCATTCATCACTTCCTTAGATTCTTCTTCGACCAAAAAATTCAGCAACACACCTCTGGGATCCTTCTAGTAAAGTACATTTTCTAGTATGAAATACTTTGAAGCTTTGAGTTTCAAAGATCGATCTTGACTCTTAGTCATGCCTAAAGGAGGGTTTAGGCATTCCAAAATATAAACAATATCATAATATCATGGAGATGACAAAAATATACTAGATATCTGAATGAGATTCACTTCTTCTTCATTTTCGAGATGAAATCAAGTTGATGTCAAGCGCATGAAGGTTTGACTCAACCATGAGATTAGCTAGCCCTGACCTTTAATTAGCTTGGTGGGATTGATCTCAAGGTCATATGATAGTAAAGCTACTATCCATCTCCATCTCCTAACTTATGGGTCTGTTTGCATGAGAACTTATTTTATATTTGCATTAGGTACACAAGAAATAGTATGTGAATGTAATATGTAAACTCTAAAATCTTTCATCGCTTTAACCAAAGCCAAAGCCTGTTTCTCTATGATGTTGTAGTGAAGGGCTACATCTCTGATATTGTGACTAAAAATTCAATTAGTAGCTCTGTTTTATCCATTTTCTGCATCAATACTACTGCCATGGTGTGCTCATAAGCAAATGAGAATATTATGAAATCATTAGTATAATCAGGACTTATCAAAACCGGGGCAGTAGTTAAGGAAAACTTAACTGAGTTTAAGGATTTCTAGGCATCTTCAGACCACTTCACATCATTATCTTTCTTCAACATATTTTTTAACTCTCTAAGATGCTCCTTTTTGCTTCGAGGGAAATCAATCTATTGAATTTCTTCAACATAGGAAGGGTCAATCTGGATCCCATCCTTGGAGATGATGTGACCAAGAAGTTTTCCCTCCTCCATGGAAAAAAGGATTTTCTTTAGGTTGAGAGATATTCCGAACCTCCTGCATCTCTCGAAAAAAATTCTTAAATGGTGAAAATGTTCATCATCATAATGTGAAAACACTATCAACTAATCTAAATAAAAAACCAAGAAAAGATATTTTTCATTGGCGAATGCTATTTCCATGGCCCACTGAAATGTGGCCCCTGCATTTTTCAAACCAAATGGAATTTTGCATATTTGAATGTGCCCCAAGGTGTAGTAAATGTTGTCTTGTCCTTATCATCCTCATGCACCAAAATTTGGTTGTACCCCAAATATCCATCCAACAGTGACATCCGGGAAGAACCGACAAATCTTTGAAGTATATGGTCCATCTTCGGAAGTGGATAGTTGTCCTTGAGGTACACTTTGTTCAAGTTTGTGAAATATATGCAATGCCGAATTTCTCCATTATTTTTTCTTACTGGGACCAAATTTCAAATCCAATAAAAGAATTTGATCAGAACAATAATAGAGGACTTGAAAATTATGTTTACCTCTTTTTCAATTGATGGCAACAATCTAGGATTTATCCTTCTCAACTTTTTCCGAAAGGGATTTTGATCGGAATTGATCGGAATAGTGTGTTGAATGATGCTCTTGTCATACACCTTTAAATATTCATATTCCCATGTGAAAGCACCAAAAAATTCAAAAATTAATTTAGCATATTCAACCTTTACCTCGGGAGATAAGGACTTGGATAATTTAACCATATTTGGTTTGTCGGTTGTCCCAATGTTTACATCTTCAACACCCTCTTTCGTAGACACCAATGTAGGCTTTCTTGCTACGTCATCTTGGTCAAAAAATTCTTCCAAAGGTATGATACCATATATTGCGGTCTTCCAATATAGTATATCCATCTTAGTTACTTATATATCCTAGTCATCTTTATGACAAATTTCATATATGGAACAATTCTTAAATTCTTCTTCACCTTGGAGAAAGTTATTTACCTTCTTATCATCCCAAAAAACCTACCAATATCACAAGTTATTTGGAACAGTAGGCCAGTGTTTCACATGAGTCTCAAGCTTCCTATTTGAAAATATGGGGATCTTAAAATTGCTTACAGCTTTAGCCAATGAATCTACCCTGAGATTTTGATTCCTTGGCACCACTCTAAGTATAAACTCCTAAGAAATTTCAAAATATCTAGTACAACATTCCTATATTGTCTCATTCAAGTATGGTTATCTTTATATTCGCCTTTAAATTTCTTGATCACAAGTTCTGAATCACCATACACAACAATTCTTCTTGCTCCCAGTTTCTTCAAGATCTTTAGGCCAGTAATCAGTGCTTCATACTCCACTTCATTGTTAGTGAAATCAAAAGCTACTGTAAGATCACAATCTAACATTTGTAGGGACCTTATTCTATTGATGAAAAGTGCTCCAGACCTAAATTCCAATGCATGCCTCATCTTTTCTCATGGCACCATCAAAATCCATGGATCATAGGCCATTTTCATCTTCAAAGTCTGAAACTCTGATTTCTATTTTGGCTCAACTTTCTGAACTGTTTCTTCATGCTTTTCAGGACTTTCTTCCACTTTATCCAATGGTTGTTTTGAATTTTTCACTGCTTCATCTAATTGTTGTTTTGATGAGCTAGGCAGATTCACTTTTTCCTTTGTTATAACTTCTATAATGCAATTATGGATCTCTTGAACATCTTCTACATATACTAGTTGGCTATCTACATCATTTAAGCTGCTATCATTAAACCAAATGAATGACTCTAAATCTGTATGTACAACATTTATTGGATGTTTGTTAGGCCTTTCTTTGCTTGTGATCATATATGTCATCTTTGTTTCAGGGTACAATTTTCTCAATTTCTCAAAAACAGGGATAGTTGCATAAGAAAAGTATAATTGCAATGTGCCTCATAATCATCCCCAGGATCTTGACAGCAACATGCCAAAACCGTGGTGTGCTGCTGCCTACCATCAAATCCATTAGAACATTCTTTGCTGAAATCTGCTCTAGGGAGACTACCAAATCTTTAATAAGGCTAATACAACAGACTCTACCTGAATCTAAGGAGTATAATTCATGGTAAGGACGAGTGATGTCAAGGCTCAAATTTCCCATAATTTCTTTTGGCATTATAATGTGGGAGGCTCCAGAGTCAAACATGGAATTATGTAAAATGCGTTGGTGGATTCTTAGACTCAAGGAAAAATGAGGAACCTCACTATCTTCTAACTGACCATCAATAGCAGGACCAAAAATTATTTCAATCTGATCATCATCTACATTCACCATGTCGGACGAAGGATCTACTTTAAGCATCTTGGCAACATGGGACTTATACTGGTTATTATTAACAAGCTCGGTTAAAGGAATAAACACTTTTAACTTTGAAATTTTTGTTTCTAGGCTAAAGGGAGTGGTTTTGTCTACCTCTTTAATAACGATGTCTTGTTGTCCACCATGGTCCTTTGATGGAACTTATTTCTTCTAATTGTCCTTTTCCTTATTTTTTGAACTTTTGGATGGTTGATTTAACTTATTCAGATTTCTGACTGCGGGCTCTTTCCCCTTACTCTGGTTGTTTGGAGGATTCTACCTTGTTTGAGTGTCTTTTTGCTGAGATTCTCTCTTCTTAATGGGATTAACTGGCACATCTCTGCTCCTCAATGACATTTGAATATTTTTTGAACTAAGTGCATTCAAGTATCCCCACTAATAATCATCTGATTCAGTCTACAATTCATTATCATTGGCAAGGATAAAATATTCATCTTTATGTTGATATTTATTTTCAAAATACTCCTCATTATCGGTCAAAAACATAGGTAGATCATCAAATTTAAAAATGATATTTTCCTCAAAATTTGTTCCTTCATGTTCTTCTTCTCCTTGATCATAGTTCTGCTACAAGGGTGTCCTAATTTGTTGCTACTATTGTGGTGGTTGCTTAGGAGCCCATTGTTCTCTCTACTTAATCCTTAACTGAGGTTGTTAGTGACCTCTATAATTAGGATTTCTAACCTCATGATGTCTCTTAGTGATGGACATCCTGTCAACCATCCTTTTAATAGTCCTTATCAGTGTATCCATCTTAGCATTGGAAGATGAGGTGGATGGTTCATTGTTAATAGTAACTCTTATTTAATTCTTATCTCTAGCTCTATTCATCAACAAATTTTCTTCAACGTTGACCACGTTCTTTTGTATATCCTCCACTGCAACTGGATTTCTTTCCCTTGGTTGGTAAGCCATGCCAGGATGAAATGTATTTGGATAGCAATGAGAGTAAGCCTTTAGGAGCCTTGAACTCAATGGGAATTACATTATAAATTCTATTGAAGCGCGTATTGAAATATTGAATTGATTTATTGATATTTCTTTTAATGTTCTCATACTTAGCAAACAACTGTAAATATTTTTCTTTACTTCCCACTGGGCTATAAATAAATCAATGAGCTGGTTCGGAGTGGAAATGGAATTAGCAGTCAAGGACCTTAACCAAAATTTGATATCTCTAGAGAAACTCTAGGCTATAATCCTCTAATTTGCATTGTCAGTGTCAACTTCCTCCATGTCTATGAAGTCAGTGACTTTAACAATATGTTGCCTTGCAGTTATGGTAGAGTTTTCATCAAACGAGGGGAGTCTTTGGCCATAACTCTGAGGTAGGTCATTCAATTGGGCAGGGAAGATAAGTTGGGAAAATCTTGCCATGACTCCTGTTGAATGAAGTGTTGGATTGAAAATAGGAGGGATTGGTTGAATAGGTAGTGGAACAAAATTTGTAGGTACTCAAGTAGTAGGTATGAATGATAAGGTCGAAGGTTCAGATGAAAAAACTACAATTGATTGAGTTTAAAGTTGAGTTGAGACAAAAATTTCCTCTTGATGGTAGAATTGGATCCAATATTTAATGTCAAGGTTAGATTTGGGT
The DNA here is from genome assembly GCA_034641835.2 of Pinus albicaulis. Taxonomy (NCBI): domain Eukaryota; kingdom Viridiplantae; phylum Streptophyta; class Pinopsida; order Pinales; family Pinaceae; genus Pinus; species Pinus albicaulis. Next base: position 654,261,006 of record CM076572.1, read on the forward strand.
TTAATCTATTCAATGAACCAATCTTTCAGAGGACTAAGGTCTAATTCAGACAGTGACTTGACCTCAGATAGTCTTAAAGGATCAAAGGTTGTGTCAAATAAAGAGGTTTTAGACTTAGATTTAAATAATGACAATTCAAAATTTAGATCATATGGTATATCTTTAAGAGAAAGTAGTTTAGCAAGTAAAAAAACTGATCTTACCAATGGCACTGGTCCTAAATGAATGTTTTTATTTTGATATATATGCCTTCGGAAAATATTCTCTAGATCATCAACTAGATCAATTGGATTAGGATTGGAATTTTCTCTGGTATATCTTATCAAAGCTAGATCTACAATAATATCGCTTCAATTATTTAATCCGTCTTTCGGAAACTTAACCCTATCATCCAAAGGATAAAATTCTAATGTTTCTTGTTGTACACGAAGGGAAAAATAAATATTTCATTCCTTGGAAATGGTGCTAGTTTGTTATCACTCCGCTAGATCTCTAAGGCTGAAGAATAAATCCCAACAGAGGTAACCACAGACAAATATTTTGGCTTGGTATCTAGCCCTACCAAACCGAAGAGGGCTCTCTCCACAATATCACAACCAAGAGGGTTGGATGAATTAGGGTTTTAGGCTAGGTATAAGTACATAGGTTTGCTATTTTAATTGGGTTTTTGTATGAGGGAGGCTAGGTTAGGGAAAATAGGATTAGGGTTGCAGACATTCAATGGGGCAAGGTATGTAGAAAACCTAACACTTTAGGGTTTCTTGAGTGGGATGGATTAGATAGGTGAGGAGCTAGAAAGAGCAAGGCTAAGCATGGATTATTTCTAAACTGAAGACTATGGACAAACTATGAAGGTTTTCCCAAAACAGAGCACGAGAGATGTATTATTTTTATCAACTTGAAAACTATCATATCATAGAAATGAAATGTATCATGAAACAAAACATCCATACGTAATGAGACATAAGAATAACAATGTTAAATTTCCATACCACAAGTATCCCAAATGAATAGCTTCAACCTTTTCATTAATTTCCTGCCAAAATGATTAAACTAGAGTGTTTGATCAATGCATCAACATCCAAAAATTTCCAAACCTCTGAAATGAGTCAAAAAGTACAAGATATAGAAATCAAACAACTTCTCCCAACCTCAGGGGTCGAATTCCCAAGTTAAGGAGGTGTTCCACCAAAAACTGAACTGCATACCAAGAGTGTAGGGAGGTCCAAGAGACTCATCCCTCACTTTTTGAAAATTTATTCATTACATGTCATCAAAAATTTCATGTAATGTATTTTCCCTAGGTAAGTGTAAAAACATCATAATTACATTTACTTCCATCAATTACATCAGTAAAAAAATGATTCCTCAAAGTGAAAATAAAAATTGCAGAGAAAAATTAGAAAAATCAAACATTGGTCATGTGTGCAACGCAAATGTTAGGTGTGCAATGCCAATGCCAAGTTCACAACACCATATTCAATCCAAGTTTCGAGGGATTTCCCAATGTCCAAACCGAGCTCAGGATAACTCAATGGAAAGCTTATCCAGACTAATTTCCAAATTTGTGCTTGGTTTGTAGAGTTGACTTGATTTGACCTCCCAAAACATGTTTCTCCCAAGAATGCTCTATGCACAGCGCCAAGGTGAAAAAGGAGGCAGAACTATGCTTTTTTGAAGGTTTTTTGACTTTTTCACCCACCATTTTGACCAAACAAGGCAAGAAAAGTGGTTTTCTTAATGTTTTCTCTATTCTAAATCCAATGGTAGTCTTATTTTGACCAAAATATGCCTCAAACAGGTGCACACCAACTTCATCAACTTCCTCCAAGTCTATGAAGTCACTGACATTAACAATATGTTGTCTTGCAGATTTGGTAAAGTTTTCATCAAAGAGGGGAGTATTTGGCTATAACACTGAGGTAAATCATTCAATTGGGCAAGTAACATAAGTGGGGGAAATCTTTCCATCATTATTGCTGAGTGAAGTGTTTGATTGACAACAATATGGATTGACTGAATAGGTAGTGGAATAGATGTTGTAGGTACTGAAGTAGTAGGTATGAATGATGAGGTCGAAGGTGCAGATGAAAAAACTGCAATTGATTTATCTTGAGGTTGAGTTGAGATAGGAATTTCCTCTTGATGGTAAAATTGGATCCAATTTTTGATTTCAAGGTTAGATTCAGGTTCAATCACTTCAAATAACTAATCTTTCAAAGGACTAAGGACTAATTCAGACATTGACTTGACCTCAGATAGTCTTAAAGGATCGAAGACTATGTCAGATAATGAGGTTTTAGACCTAGCATTAGAGAAATTTTGAGGTCTTAAATGGGCCTCCTAAGAAAAATTTACAACAAAAATAAACTTCATATGAACCAATAAGATTCAAGATGATGATTTCAACCATGGGGGATGATTCATCATTTTTGGGCTAAAAAGTAAAAAGATTAAAAAATAATAAAATAATAAAACTAATTTTTCAACTTGTATTTTCAACTTATCTCCCTAATTTTTTACTAAAATTTCGATCGGGAGTACTCGATGAATGAAAAATTTAATTCCACATCCATGGAGAACCCATGATGCATACTTTCGATGGACCCTACTACACGAAAAATGAGAAATACATCAAAAAATGTGATTGCAATCACGTTTTTCATGTATCTGTCATTTTTTGTGTAGCAAGTTCCATCGAAAGTATGCATCATGGGTACTCATCAGATGAGTAATAAAACTATGCATCATGGGTACTCCTTGGATGAGGAATTAAATTATGCAACCAACGAGTGTTCCCACTCAAAATTTGAGTAAACCCATAGGGAGATAAGTTGAAAATACGAGTTGAAAAAATATTTTTTTCTTTTTTCCTTCTAAAATTTGATGATGTAATCAAATCTTATTTGATTATTTCCACTATTATTTTAGAATTTCCTTAGGAGGACCATTTAGACCTCAAAATTCCCCTAGTGATTTAAACAATGACAATTCAAATTTCAGATCATACAGTATATGTTCAACAGAAATTAGTTTAGAAGGTAGAGAAACTAATCTTACAATGGAACTGGTCTTGACTGAATGTTTTTAGTTTGATATCTATGCCTTCAGAAAATATTCTCTGGATCATCTACTAGATCAGCTGCATACGGATCAAGATTTTCTCTGGTATCTCTTCTCGAATCCAACTCTACAATATTATCACTGCAATTATTGAATCATCCTTCCTTAAAATTAACCCTATCATCCAAAGGATCAAATTCAAATGTTTCTTGTCATACACTCAGGGAAAATAAATATTTCTTTCCTTGGCAACGATGCCAATATGTTATCACTCTGCCATATCTCTAAGGTTGAAGAAGAAATCCCAACAGAGGTAACTGCAAACTAATATTTTGTCTTGGTATCTATCCCTACCAAATTAGAGAGGGCTCTCTCCACAATGTCACAACCAAGAGGGTTGCATGAATTAGGGTTTTATGCTAGGTATAAGTACAGGGTTTTTTTTTTTAAATTGAGTTGCTAGATGAGGATAATTAGGTCAAAGAGGCTAGGTTAGGGCAAATAGGATTAGGGTTGCAGATATTGAATGGGGCAAGGTAGGTAGAAAACCTAACACTTTATGGTTTCTTGAGTGGGATGGATTAGACATGTGAGGAAATAGAAAGATCAAGGCTAAGCATGAATTATTTATAAACTGAAGAAGATGGAAAAACTATGAAGATTTTCCCAAAATAGAGCATGAGAGATGTATTATTTTTATCAACTTGAAAACCACCATATCATAGAAATGAAATGGATCGTGAAAAAAACCATTCATACATATGATACATAAGAATAAAAATGTTAAATTTCCATACCACATGTATCCGAAAGAAATAGCTGCAACCTTTTCATTAATTTCCTGCCAAAATGATTACACTAGATTCTTTGAACAATGCATCAACATACAACAATTTTCCAATATTTGAAATGATTCAAAAAGTACAAGATATAGACCTCAAACAACCTCTCCCAACCTTAGGGTTTGAATTCCCAAGTGGAGGAGGTGTTCCGCTAAAAACTGAATTGCATACCTAGAGTGTAGGGAGGTCCAAGTGACTCATCCCTCACTTTTTGCAAACTGATTAATTACATGTCATCAAAACTTTTCACCTAATTTATTTACCCTAGGTAAGTGTCAAAACATTAGAATTACATTTAATTCCATCAATTACATCAGTAAAAACATCATTTCTCAAGGTGAAAATAAAAATTGCAGAGAAAAATAAAAAAAATTAGACATTGGTTAGGTGTGCAACACTAGTATCAGGTGCACAGTGCAAATGTCAGGTGCACAATGCCATCTTCAAGCCAAGATTTGAGGAGTTACTGATGTCCAAAATGAGCGTAGGATAGCTCAATGGAAAGCGTATCCAGACTAATTTCCAAATATGTGCTTTGTTTGTAGAGTTGACTTGATTTTACCTCCCAAAACGTGTTTCTCCCAAGACTACACTATGAGCATGGCCAAGGTGAAAAAGTAGGCAGAACTGTGATTTTTTGAAGGTTTTTTTTACTCTTTCACCCTCCAATTTGTCCAAGCAAGGCTATAAAAGTGGTTTTCTTACATTTTTTTCTCTGTTTTGAATCCAATGGTGGTCTTATTTTTATAAAATCATGTCTCAAATAGGTGCACAACACCTAGGGCACTACACACCTGACAGTCAAACTATCACATGACTGTTGAGGAATGCACAAAAACTTCAAAAATTTGAAAAAATGTATCAAAAATTGCCAAAATTTTCTGAATGGTGGTTGATGATGAGGATTAGGCATGGAGTGAGGTTTCACCAAGGATATCAAGCCTTCTTTTCTCTTCTTGCATAGTCAAGGTTTCAATTTTTGCATTGGCTTGTTTAAGTTTTGACTTTAAAATTTTGTTACTCTTGGCATAGTGCTTTGCCATCCTTATCTGCATACCATTTTCCTTGTTTGCATTCTTCAAGAGCTTCTCAATATGTTCATTATCACTTTCAATACATTGTTCTCGGTTCTCTTTGATTATCACTGCAAATTTCTCATTAAGAGTGAGCTCATCTGCTACTTCACTTTCTTTCTGCCTTTCTAGTTCTAGGGCTCTTTTCAAAACACTAGTCCTTTCCATTCTTTTTGGCACTTGTTCTTCTGGTTCATCTAGCACACCATATTTTTCTATTTTCTCTTCAAGCAATACTTTAGCTTTTTCTGCATCTTTTTGAGCTTTGATAAATTTCACTTCATCAATAACGTGTTTGGTCTTTAGTTATTGGTTCTTCTTGTCAAGAAAGGTAATGAAAAATTTAGATATATCAATATTAGTTTGTAGCTCTTTAATATTTTCTTTTTTTTCCTTGATGACCATGCTAGTGATCTCATAATCATCTTGCTGATTCAAGTCAACAAGGTCAAACTCCATTTATATTTCATGAATATTTCCCTCCTCATGCCTAATCTCTTCTTGAATCTCTGCCCCTATCATCTTTTGCTTTCCTTCGTCTACCTGCTTTGTTGATGAAGAAGGCAAGGCCCTTTCCACAATTTTTGGACCAAACACTTGCCTATGACCTCTCTGATATGTTTTTTCCAATGTCTCTATCTCACCCACTTTGGTATTTTAAAGCTAACTGATCTTAGCTCTGCTAGATGACCCAATATAAGTGTGAAATGGTGATGATGGTTGTGAAATGGGTGAAGTAGTTTGAGGCTGATGAAGAAGTAGGTAATTTGGGCTGACATGGAGGAATGGATGTGGAAGGATGAGATGGTGGAGGCACAACTTAAGAATGTTGAATTGGTGGAGCAGTAAAGATGTCATTAGCTATGAAAGTTTCCCATGATATGTTCACTTGATTGAGGTGATGGAGAAAAATGATCTTGATGAGAGAGTGGTGAAAAATACATCTCATTTGGTGGTCATAATCTCTCTTTTGAACAATGTATGCCATTTTCCTTGTTTTCATTCTTCGGGGGCTTCTGAAGATGTTCGTTATCACTTTCAAGACATTTCTCTCGGTTCTCTTTGATTATCACTGCAAATTTCTCATTAAGTGTGAGCTCATCTACTAGTTCGCTTTCTTTCTGACTTTCTAGTTCTAGGGCTCTTTTTGGCACTTGTTCTTTGGTTCATCTAACACACCATATTTTTCTAGTTCCTCTTCAAGCAATACTTTAGCTTTTTCTGCCTCTTTTTGAGCTTTGATAAATTTCACTTCATCAATGAAGTGTTTGGTCTTTAGCTATTGGTTCTACTTGTCAAGAAAGGTAATGAAAAATTTAGATATATCAAGATTAGTTTGTAGCTATTTAATATTTTCCTTTTTTCCTTGATGATTGTGATAGTCATCTCAGAATCATCTTGCCGATTCAAGTCACCATGGTCAAAATCCATTTCTATTTCATGAATATTTCCCTCCTCATGCCTAATCTCTTCCTGAATATCTGCCTCTATCATCTTTTTCTTTCCTTTGTCTACCTGCTTTGCTGATGAAGAAGGAAAGGTCCCTTCCACAATATGTGGACCAAACACTTGCCTATGATCTCTCTGATATGCTTTTTCCAATGTATCTATCTCATCCACTTTGGTATTTTGAAGCTCACTGATCTTAGCTCTGATAGAGGACCCAATCTGAGTGTGAAATGATGATGATGGTGGTGAAATGGGTAAATTAGTTTGAGCTGATGAAGAAGTAGGTAATGTAGGCTAATATGGAGGAATGGATGTGGAAGGATGAAATGGTGGAGGCATAGCTTGAGCATGTTGAATTGGTGAAGCAGTAAAGATGTCATTAGCTATGAAAGTGTCCCATGAGATGTTCACTTGATCGATTTGATGGAGAAAAATGATATTGATGAGAGAGTGGTGAAAAATACAGCTCATTTGGTGGTCACAATCTCTCTTTTGAACAATATATTCCATTTTCCTTGTTTTCATTCTTCAGGAGCTTCTCAAGATGTTAGTTATCACTTTCAAGCCATTGCTCTCGGTTCTCTTTGATTATCACTGCAAATTTCTCATTAAGAGTGAGTTCATCTGCTAGTTCGCTTTCTTTTGACTTTCTAGTTCTAGGGCTCTTTTAAAACCTCTAGTCCCTCACATTCTTCTTTGCACTTGTTCTTCTGGTTCATCTAGAAAACCGTATTTTTCTAGTTTCTCTTCAAGAAATACTTTAGCTGTTTCTGGCTCTTTTTGAGCTTTGATAAATTTCATTTCATCAATGAAGTGTTTGTTCTTTAGCTGTTGGTTCTCCTTGTCAAGAAAGGTAATGAAAACTTTATATATATCAAGATTATTTTGTAGCTCTTTAATATTTTCCTTTTTTTCCTTGATGACCGTGATAGTGAACTAATGATCATCTTGCTGATTCAAGTCAACAAGGTCAAACTCCATTTCTGTTTCATGAATATTTCCATCCTCATGCCTAATCTCTTCCTGAATCTCTGCCTCTATCATCTTTTTCTTTCCTTTGTCTACCTGCTTTGCTGATGAAGAAGGTAAGGCCTTTTCCACAATTTTTGGACCAAACACTTGCCTATGACCTCTCTGATATGTTTTTTCCAATGTCTCTATCTCATCCACTTTGGTCTTTTGAAGCTCATTGATCTTAGCTCTGCTAGATGACCCAATCTGAGTGTGAAATGGTGATGATGGTTGTGAAATGGGTGAAGTAGTTTGAGATAATAAAAACTAGGTACTGTGGGTTGGTATGGAGGAATGGAAGTGTCACATGAGATGTTCACTTGATCGAGGTGATGGAAAAAAATGATCTTGATGAGAGAGTGGTGAAAATTACTTCTCATTTGGTGGTCACAATCTGTCTTTTGAAAATGTATGCCATTTTTTCAATGTCCCTGAAGAGAAAATAAGGTATTTTGAACATTTTTACCCCTTTGAATTGCATTATAACCTGATATGTAAGGTGTAGAGTCTAGAGAACCTTACTTCAAAATAAAATTACCTCATGATTATTTTCATCATGGGGTCATACCTATCAAGGAGGTAAGAGAAAGGAAAGAACTTTTTTCCTTCATTCTTGTACCTTGGCTTGATATATGGCTCATAGCAATGATTCTCCAAGTATTTTGCCTTATATCACTTTTCAATGACATTTGGAATTCCAGTGGAATATTCTATAATGGTTGTGGATACTATGAAAGTGAGACCAACAAGGGTTACCTGGTTATCATGAAGATTAGAGATGAAAAACTTGCTCAAAACAGGGTGATGTTGGACCTGTTGTACCTGTTTCTAGTAGGCAGTCCTTGGCTGAAAAACCTACACCAAGAAACCAACTCAACCAGATTTAGGTTGAAGCTGGCCCTTCAACTAGAGGGGGCTCCCTCAGTTGTTACGAGGACTTGTTTAACGTTGTTGACTATCACCGAACAACAACCTTTGAAGCACAATGGCCAGATTTATGGTTTTAATTGGGGGTGGTTGGCTATCAATGACAATCCCTATTCATGAATAAATCCCTCCTTCACAGAGTCCTTTCTCTAAGTGTTAGCTTCCATCCTGATAGAATGACTTGATTTGTATAAGAATTTGATAGAAGAATGTAAGGATATCCCTAATAATGTAGCAGCAAAACTGACTACTTAACCACTAGGGAGATTTGGATGCATGTAGAAGATTTCTACAGCCCAAATAAACATATTCAGGAGAAGATAGAAGGAAAAACAATAACCAATTTCAAACATGAGCTTTATCAGACAGACAATCCAATATACTAACCTATTTAAACAATTAAATTTCTACAGGGGATTTTAGAGAGATCGAAACCCAATCTATCCTTATCCAGCTCTTATATGCAATTATGAAAATGTGTAAAAATTATGAAAACTATGTTTTCATAATAAAAAAATACAATCAAGTCATTACATAAACCTTATGTAATTTAGATTTCAAGATGAATTTACAATAACTGATAGTCCTGTAAATTAATCTCTGAATCCAATTACAACTTCAAAATGAATCAGAAATGAAACTGAGATTCAATTAAATTTCCAATTGGATAACTGTACATGAATTAAATTATATGAATAAAACAAATATGGAAATACTGGAAAAACGTACGAGAAACACAAATTTTGTCAAAGATAGAGCTAAAATACTTTAATTAGATTTTCTAGAGAAAATTTTTACAAAGCTGAAAAGGTCTTGGCCTCAAAAATCCCGCACTGAATACTTCCACAAATGAAGTATTTATACAAAATGTAAAATATTACAATCAATGCCTGAGTGACAAGGCATACTAAAAATATCTAAAAACTAACAAGAAAGAAGTAAATCAATCTAAAGGAGTGCATCTGCATTTCTAATCCTGTTCTACTGGAAGACGATTGCTGAGTCACAACCTTTTTAGTGTTGCACTGGAAAATTGATAATTGAGTGTTGTGCTAGAATTTTTTTTTTTACAATGAATCTGGATGTTATATTATTGTAGTTCTGAATGAAGGAATTTTTCTATTTTTCAGGTCTTATCTACTCGAGTCCTTTCTGCCGTGTTTAGCCCCTTTTTCACAAAAAAGGTAAAAAACCCACATATCTTGACTTGAAATTGTGTAGGCTTTAGTTTTGAACTTCATCGCATCCATATGAATATCGCACAATGCATGTTTTATGGTTATGTTATGAAGAAAGGGATCGGGGATGCGATGCGAAGTGCGGAGGTGACGTGGCATGGGGGTGATGGTTTTGGTAATGTGGATCAATGGAGCGGGAATGGTATAGTGATGGAACAACATATAGAGGAGTGTTATGGTGGACCACCCACATCAAAAATCAAAATCAAGACCGGATATAGTTTGCAATATGGTTTAAAACAAATAAAGTTTGATGTGATGCAATGTGGGGAAAGGTATTGCGGAGATCGCAAGTTTTAAGTTTGGCGAAATGTGATGAGTTATGTTTGTCGATCTGCGAAATAGTAAAGGTGCGATGCGAAAAGGTGTGGTTTGGTGATAGGTAAAAGGTAAAGTTTAAGTGTTAATTGGACCCAAATCATAATAAAAGGATTTATAACTGATGCAGGGATAGCCCTGCGTCAAAACCCAGATCTTATTCTGCATGCAAATTCACATGCATCTCAGCATCAAAATTTCAACACCAACTATCATTCGTGGAAGTTTCTGCTTCTTTTACTTAAGGTTCAAACTACAACCCACAATCGACACACCTTAATCGAAGGCCATAGCATATTTTCCAATACTCAAATATGAATTTCGCTACCGTCAACGCCCTTATATCTCCTCTCATTCAATTCAAAATGCAGGACCTGTAGATTTACTCATTTCGATATCTGAACCAAAACCTTTTATAAAACATTCAAACATCATTAACGCCTTATCAAGAAATACAATCCATGTATATAAAATGCATCTCAGAAATTAGCTCTTAATATATTTCCTTTCCGGGAAATTTCACAAACAATTTGATATGGTGCTGAACGCCTATCTACGAAAAAAATGTAGTTCTGCTCCACTGATCTGGAAAATTGACATACTACCATTCGCTATGGAAGTTCTTCCTTTGCACGGACGCCCAACACTATATCACGCTTTATAAACCATTCAAAACAACAATTTTCATGGATCGAACACTGCAAACTTAGATTTAACTGATTCGATGGTTCGAACAGTTCCCACGTCGATCGATTTCAATATGCCACAAGAGTTTTCCTTTTACCACGCTCCGAGGTATTATTAATATAACTTTGCAGATTCCATACGCTCCACATTCCAAAGTATTCTGATATAATATCAATCGCAGTTCTACATCGCTCCAAATGCTGACATCCACTGATATATCAATTGGTGTTCACCCCAGTTATATAATAGATATATATATATATATATATATATATCAGTTCACAACACTTCCGACGTGATTCAGTCACAATTGGCAATCACATAATTTAATGCCACGACTGCTCCGATCCGGAGATCATCAATCGGATCTTTGTTTACAAGGTGGCTTCACTTCCGGCGCTCCAAAATTCTGCAATCCGATCCAAATCGGAATCGGAGATTTCCAAACTGAATGTTAAGTTATGTATCACAACGCCGCTTTGAACTTTCTCATCCGATTTACACAACGCCCCCTTTGAACTTTCTCATCCGATGCAATTCACAATTGAATTGTGAATTAATTTAATTCTGCTCCACTCTTCAACGTGCGTAATGTAATATCAATCGATGAATTCAAATCGCTCCAATGCGATTCAATCGCATCCAGAAATCGCCCAACTGACTGTCAACTGGTCATAACTCCGATTCGATTCGTCGGGAACCGAAGATCGCATTTCCAATGCAATTTCTACCTTTCAATATTCCGATTGATCCAATCGGCAATCAGTTTATCGGCACTTTCAAATCCTGCTTCACCTTTGAACTCTTAGTCTTTTCCGATCCGATGCAATATGTTGACCGCGGACCCGATTCACATTTCACAGCTTATACAACCTTTAAAATCCGTAGAAAAAGTTTTAAAAGGCACATTTCACCACATCTTCTGTGTTAATTTATTTTTCTTCCAGCTGATTAACTTTAACAGCGCCGAGATTGAAATAAACGCAGAATTTAAGTAAAATTCAATAGAAACACAAATCGAAAACCACATCCATCAAATTCACTGATAAACAAAGTTTAAATTCACAATGCTTTTCATTCGATTTGAATATTACAATTCACACTTATAAAAACAAAACAGAGATCGACCTTTGGCTTCTTTTTCTTCTGCAAAAGGCCAATGTTTAACACTAAATACAATCCTTCTTCAAATCTGAGCTTTCGCTCCACTCCAAAACCACACCCTATCCACTCTACCTTCTACGAAGAAAAATCTCTTCGTTTATTACAAATTTTCTATCTTTGTTCCTAATTCCTCTAACAAATAGATAATAAATCTTCTATTTTTAAAACTCTAAACAGATAAGATCTCCTATCATTTAACTCTCGTGCACACCTATTTAACAACCTTATCACTAAATCTAAATAAAGCAATTTCACTTATTACAATAATAACCAACTATTTATGAAATCGACTTCCACAGTAATACTAAAATTGACCATCAGTAAATGAAATTCACACCGTCAAGCCAAAACATGTGAACAGATTTTTCACATTGCTGGCTCATTCCGATGCTCCTGCATCAGACTCCTGAAGTTTAAATTAACCATGATCTCTTGATCATGCAATTCTGTTCTGTGTCCTCCTAGATCCCATATTTGGGTTGATAGTCTGTCCTTAGTTACTGTTGTTGTTGTTTTTCTCTCAAGTCTCCATCCTTTATGCTGTAATACCTCATTATCTGCTGCTGTCCTTTTCCAATATTTCGCTGCTGTTTTACTCATTCTAATTTGCAATTTTCCATTCTCTTCACCTGTACCATTTCTTCCAGCGAATCTTCCTTCCTTCTTTTGTCCTGTATTTGTTTTACTGGAATGTTGTAGTATGAGTTTCCATAACTCATCCAATTCTTTGTCCATTTCACTTCCCATGTGCTGAATACTATTCTGCTGCAACTGATTGTGTTCTTGAATTAGAGAATCATAATCTCTGTGCCAATAATCTTCCATATACATTTCTGAAATGTACAAATGCCTTTTCCCAGGTTCTTCTTCTGGTTTCTCATTCATGACTTCATCATTCCTTGCTTCAAATTACAGCACACCTTCCATTAATCCGATTTGTTCTTCTTGGTTCAGATTGAATTCACATTGCCCTTTTCCTGCATGTAAATCTTCATCAAAATTAATCAACTCAATAAACACAAATGCTTTACCTGGCTTCTTCATCAAAAGATTCGACTTATTCCACAAATCTTCCATTTCATCTGGAAGTTCTCTCAAAAGTTCTGCACAATCTGCAATATCTGTCTTTAATCCTTCTTTACTCTGGCTTTCTTCAAGATCAATGATCTTCAATGACTCGGTGTATCCTTTGAATTCAAAAATTCTTTTGCTATCCTCCTTATTCTGCATATGACTATGAGTAGTCATTTCTTCAACAGTCTTCAATAACTGTTTGTCTTTCCTCAAGTCGATATGACCTGCAAACACACAACAACCTTCAGTTTTCAAAATACAATACCTTCCATTTTCTTTTGATGCTTCAAGCACCAATCCTCCATCATAGATCTTTTGGATTTCAGCGGATTCTTCTTGCTGTGACCCCATTTCTCTGAATATTTCCTTCTTCAACAAATCAATATGAATTTGTTCAAGTTCCCTGAACTCATTCATCAGTTTGCCATTCTGCCTCAGTTGCAATAGCTTCCACTTCACCCTTTTCTTCAGTTTCCATCTGTATCTTTGGTCTTCACTTATCTTCCTTTGTACAGCCAGACCAATTTCTGGTTCTTCATTCTGCTGCCAGTTTCTATACTTCTGCAATTTAATGCCTTCCTCAAATTCACCCTCATGTAGCTAATCATTCCTTCCAAATGTCTGATTACTTCCATATTCATCTTGCTGAATTAATATTTTTGTCTCCTTCATGCCTCTGAGGACATAACTTCCTTGTTGCTCCTGATCTTTCATTTCACCTTCATATAATCGCTGCTCAATTTCTCTGATTTCAGCATCATATTTATTAATGCTGTCTTCCACACCTTTTCCTCCATCAGGTTCTGTAAGCTTCGTTTCTCCTTTGGGTTCCTCGAGTAATATTTCTAATAATTCTATCTCCTTGTGAAATCTCTCCAGCAGATCATCACAATTTCCATTCTCAGCTTCATTCTTTTCTTGGCAATCCTCCTGAGTTGACCTGTTTTCCACATTATCATATTGCAAGCATCTTTCATCAATTCCATTAAACAAATTCATTGGTTTACCTTTTTGTAGTCCCACTATGGAATTTTCTTTAGACTGCTGGTCTATATCAACCTCATCTGACTGTTTCACACCAAACAGGATTTCATCTATGAACTCCTTCTGTTGCAAATGATCAACGTCTTCTTCCTCTAAAAAAGATTCTTCATCATACTTTACCTCAAGAGCTTCATTCTTGGTTGTGACAATTTCAATCGACTGTCCATCATCCTTTGCATATCCTGCAAACATACACAAACTGTAAGAATCAAAATCACAAGGCTTCATTGCCTCATCTGCTTCCTTTGTCAACATATCTTTGAATTGTTCTGGACTCTGCCAATAGTCCATGAGATCTTCAGCTGACCTCTCATTATCCTCTTCCCCTAACATCTCACCCTGTTCTGGTCTGCAAATGGAAACTTCCAATTCTACCTCTGCTTCTCTAAGTTTCTCTGATTCCTCTTGAGCACTCAATATCTACTCAATCTTTCTCAATTCTTCTACTATCTCTGACTTCACTTGTTGATTTCTCCTTTCTCGTAGCCTTGGACATTTTACTCTTTTCCTCATAGTCCAAACACTTTTCTACAGCATCTTCATCAATATTCCAATCTGGAAATCTATCTCAGCTTTCTCTCGGTCAAACTCCTCTTGACTCATCATCATGCCATTTGCTTTGGCATATTCCCTTCTGCTGTGGCTTCTTTGTGAACTTCTGCTATGACTATCTGTAGTCATTTTCTGCTCCTCTCTTTCCATGAGCTCCTCGCACCTTTGCAACAAGCCTCTGCAACAGTAAGTCCTCCTTACTGCAATCTTACCTCACTAAGCTCTCCTCACTCAGTCTTTTGGTAAGCACGATCTTCTATCTGGAATCTTCTCCTGAGCAACACCTTTTCTCTCTCTAGGCTTTTTCAATCTCTCACTCTCTCTTTCTAAGATGCTTCAATTGTCCTCTTTGTCCAATCTCTTGTTGGATTCTATAGGTTCACTGCCACTTCTGCTTTTAAGAACGCATCTGGTTCTTCTCTCACAACTTCTCTTGGTCTATATTGCTGCAGTCTTCAATTTCAACAGAACCTGGCTCTGATACCAAAATGATGCAGGGATAGCCCTGCGTCAAAACCCAGAATCTTATTCTGCATGCAAATTCACATGCATCTCAGCATCAAAATTTCAACACCAACTATCATTCGTGGAAGTTTCTGCTTCTTTTACTTAAGGTTCAAACTACAACCCACAATCGACACACCTTAATCGAAGGCCATAGCATATTTTCCAATACTCAAATATGAATTTCGCTACCATCAACGCCCTTATATTTCCTCTCATTCAATTCAAAATGCAGGACCTGTAGATTTACTCATTTCGATATCTGAACCAAAACCTTTTATAAAACATTAAAACAGCATTAACGCCTTATCAAGCAATACAATCCATGTATATAAAATGCATCTCAGAAATTAGCTCTTAATATATTTCCTTTCCGGGAAATTTCACAAACAATTTGATATGGTGCTGAACGCCTATCTGCGAAAAAAATGTAGTTCTGCTCCACTGATCTGGCAAATTGACATACTACCATTCGCTATGGAAGCTCATCCTTTGCACAGACGCCCAACACTAGATCACGCTTTATAAACCATTGAAAACAACAATTTTCATGTATCGAACACTGCAAACTCAAATTTAACTGATTCGATGGTTCGAACAGTTCCCACGTCGATCGATTTCAATATGCCACAAGAGTTTTCCTTTTACCATGCTCCGAGGTATTATTAATATAACTTTGCAGATTCCATATGCTCCACATTCCAAAGTGTTCTGATATAATATCAATCGCAGTTCTACAGTGCTCCAAACGCTGACATCCACTGATATATCAATTGGTGTTCAACCCAGTTATATATAATATATATATATATATATATATATATCAATTCACAACGCTTCCGACGCGATTCAGTCACAATTGGCAATCACATAATTTAATGCCACGACTGCTCCGATCCGGAGATCATCAATCGGATCTTTTTTTACAAGGTGGCTTCACTTCCGGCACTCCAAACTTCTACAATCCGATCCAAATCGGAATCGGAGATTTCCAAACTGAATGTTAAGTTATGTATCACAACGCCGCTTTGAAATTTCTCATCCGATTTACACAACGCCCCCTTTGAACTTTCTCATCCGATGCAATTCACAATTGAATTGTGAATTAATTTAATGTTGCTCCACTCTTCAACGTGCGCAATGTAATATCAATCGGTGAATTCAAATCGCTCCAATGCGATTCAATCGCATCTAGCAATCGCCCAACTGACTGTCAACCGGTCATAACTCCGATTCGATTCGTTGGGAACCGAAGACCGCATTTCCAATGCAATTTCTACCTTTCAATATTCCGATTGATCCAATCGACAATCAGTTTATCGGCATTTTCAAATCCTGCTTCACCTTTGAACTCTTAGTCTTTTCCGATCTGATGCAATATGTTGACCACGGACCCGATTCACATTTCACAGCTTATACAACCTTTAAAATCCATAGAAAAAGTTTTAAAAGGCACATTTCACCACATCTTCTGTGTTAATCTATTTTTCTTCCAGCTTATTAACTTTGACAGCGCCGAGATTGAAATAAACGCAGAATTTAAGAAAAATTCAATAGAAACACAAATTGAGAACCACATCCATCAAATTCACTGATAAACAAAGTTTAAATTCACAATGCTTTTCATTCGATTTGAATATTACAATTCACACTTATAAAAACAAAACAGAAATCGGCCTTTGGCTTCTTTTTCTTCTGCAAAAGGCCAATTTTTAACACTAAATACAATCCTTCTTCAAATCTGAGCTTTCGCTCCACTCCAAAACCACACCCTATCCACTCTACCTTCTACGAAGAAAAATCTCTTCGTTTATTACAATTTTTCTATCTTTGTTCCTAATTCCTCTAACAAATAGATAATAAATCTTCTATTTTTAAAACTCTAAACAGATAAGATCTCCTATCATTTAACTCCCGTGCACACCTATTTAACAACCTTATCACTAAATCTAAATAAAGCAATTTCACTTATTACAATAATAACCAACTATTTATGAAATCGACTTCCACAGTAATACTAAAATTGACCATCAGTAAATGAAATTCACACCGTCAAGCCAAAACATGTGAACATATTTTTCACATCGCTGGCTCATTCCGATGCTCCTGCATCAGACTCCTGAAGTTTAAATTAACCATGATCTCCTGATCATGCAATTCTGTTATGTGTCCTCCTGGATCCCATATTTGGGTTGATAGTCTGTCCTTAGTTACTGTTGTTGTTGTTTGTCTCTCAAGTCTCCATCCTCTATGCTGTAATACCTCATTATCTGTTGCTGTCCTTTTCCAATATTTCGCTGCTGTTTTACTCATTCTAATTTGCAATTTTCCATTCTCTTCACCTGTACCATTTATTCCAGCGAATCTTCCTTCCTTCTTTTGTCCTGTATTTGTTTTACTGGAATGCTGTAGTATGAGTTTCCATAACTCATCCGATTCTTTGTCCATTTCACTTCCCATGTGATGAATACTATTTTGCTGCAACTGATTGTGTTCTTGAATTAGAACATCATAATCTCTGTGCCAATAATCTTCCATATACATTTCTGAAATGTACAAATGCCTTTTCCCAGGTTCTTCTTCTGGTTTCTCATTCATGACTTCATCATTCCTTGCTTCAAATTCCAGCACACCTTCCATTAATCCGATTTGTTCTTCTTGGTTCAGATTGAATTCACACTGCCCTTTTCCTGCATGTAAATCTTCATCAAAATTAATCAACTCAATAAACACAAATGCTTTACCTAGCTTCTTCATCAAAAGATTCGACTTATTCCACAAATCTGCCATTTCATCTGGAAGTTCTCTCAAAAGTTCTGCACAATCTGCAATATCTGTCTTTAATCCTTCTTTACTCTGGCTTTCTTCAAGATCAATCATCTTCAATGACTCAGTGTATCCTTTGAATTTAAAAATTCTTTTGCCATCCTCCTTATTCTGCATATGACTATGAGTAGTCATTTCTTCAACAGTCTTCAATAACTGTTTGTCCTTCTTCAAGTCGATATGACCTGCAAACACACAACAACCTTCATTTTTCAAAATACAATACCTTCCATTTTCTTTTGATGCTTCAAGCACCAATCCTCCATCATAGATCTTTCGGCTTTCAGCGGATCCTTCTTGCTGTGACCCCATTTCTCTGATTCTTTCCTTCTTCAACAAATCAATATAAATTTGTTCAAGTTCCCTGAACTCATTCATCAGCTTGCCATTCCGCCTCTGTTGCAATAGCTTCCACTTCACCCTTTTCTTCAGTCTCCATCTGTATCTTCGGTCTTCACTTATCTTTCTTTGTACTACCAGACCAATTTCTGGTTCTTCATTCTGCTGCCAGCTTCTATACTTCTGCAATTTTATGCCTTCCTCAAATTCATCCTCATGTAACTGATCATTCCTTCCAAATTTATGATTACTTCCATATTCATCTTGTTGAATTAATATTTCTGTCTCCTTCATGCCTCTGAGGACATAACTTCCTTGTTGCTTCTGATCTTTCATTTCACCTTCATATAATCGCTGCTCAATTTCTCTGATTTCAGCATCATATTTATTAATGCTGTCTTCCACACCTCTTCCTCCATCAGGTTCTGTAAGCTTCGTTTCTCCTTTGGGTTCCTCGAGTAATCTTTCTAAGAATTCTATCTCCTTGTGAAATCTCTCCAGCAGATCATCACAATTTCCATTCTCAGCTTCATTCTTTTCTTGGCAATCCTCCTGAGTTGACTTGTTTTCCACATTATCATATTGCAAAAATCTTTCATCAATTCCATTAAACAAATTCATTGGTTTACCTTTTTGTAGTCCCACTATGGAATTGTCTTCAAACTGCTGGTCTATATCAATCTCATCTGACTGTTTCACACCAAACAGGATTTCATCTATGAACTCCTTCTGTTGCAAATGATCAACGCCTTCTTCCTCTAAAAAGGATTCTTCATCATACTTTACCTCAAGAGCTTCATTCTTGGTTGTGACAATTTCAATCGACTGTCCATCATCCTCTGCATATCCTGCAAACATACACAAACTGTAAGAATCAAAATCACAAGGCTTCATTGCCTCATCTGCTTCCTTTGTCAACATATCTTTGAATTGTTCTGAACTCTGCCGATAGTCCATGAGATCTTCAGCTGACCTCTCATTATCCTCTTCCCCTAACATTTCACCTTGTTCTGGTCTGCAAATGGAAACTTCCAATTCTACCTCTGCTTCTCTGAGTTTCTCTGATTCCTCTTGAGCACTCAATATCTGCTCAATCTTTCTCAATTCTTCTACTATCTCTGACTTCACTTGCTGATTTCTCCTTTCTCGTAGCCTTGGCCACTTTACTCTTTTCCTCATGGTCCAAACACTTTTCTGCAACATCTTCATCAATATTCCAATCTGGAAATCTATCTCAGCTTTCTCTCGGTCAAACTCTTCTTGACTCATCCTCATGCTATTTGCTTTGGCATCTTCCCTTCTGCTGTGGCTTCCTTGTGAACTTCTGCTATGACTATCTGTAGTCATTTTCTGCTCCTCTCTTTCCATGAGCTCCTCGCACCTCTGCAACAAGCCTCTGCAACAGTAAGTCCTTCTTACTGCAATCTTACCTCACTAAGCTCTCCTCACTCAGTCTTTTGGTAAGCACGATCCCCTATCTGGAATCTTCTCCTGAGCAACATCTTTGCTCTCTCTAGGCTTCTGCAATCTCTCACTCTCTCTTTTAAAGACGCTTCAATTGTCCTCTTTGTCCAATCTCTTGTTGGATTCTACAGGTTCACTGCCACTTCTGCTTTTAAGAACGCACCTGGTTCTTCTCTCACAACTTCTCTTGGTCTATATTGCTGCAGTCTTCAATTTCAACAGAACCTGGCTCTGATACCAAAATGATGCAGGGATAGCCCTGCGTCAAAACCCAGAATCTTATTCTGCATGAAAATTCACATGCATCTCAGCATCAAAATTTCAACACCAACTATCATTCGTGGAAGTTTCTGCTTCTTTTACTTAAGGTTCAAACTACAACCCACAATCGACACGCCTTAATCGAAGGCCATAGCATATTTTCCAATACTCAAATATGAATTTCGCTACCGTCAATGACCTTATATTTCCTCTCATTCAATTCAAAATGCAGGACCTGTAGATTTACTCATTTCGATATCTGAACCAAAACCTTTTATAAAACATTCAAATAGCATTAACGCCTTATCAAGCAATACAATCCATGTATATAAAATGCATCTCAGAAATTAGCTCTTAATATATTTCCTTTCCGGGCAATTTCACAAACAATTCGATATGGTGCTGAACGCCTATCTGCGAAAAAAATGTAGTTCTGCTCCACTGATCTGGCAAATTGACATACTACCATTCGCTATGGAAGTTCTTCCTTTGCACGGACGCTCAACACTAGATCACGCTTTATAAACCATTGAAAATAGCAATTTTCATGTATCGAACATTGCAAACTCAGATTTAACTGATTCGATGGTTCGAACAGTTCCCACGTCGATCGATTTCAATATGCCACAAGAGTTTTCCTTTTACCACGCTCCGAGGTATTATTAATATAACTTTGCAGATTCCATACGCTCCACATTCCAAAGTGTTCTGATATAATATCAATCGCAGTTCTACAGCGCTCCAAACGCTGACATCCACTGATATATCAATTGGTGTTCACCCCAGTTATATAATATATATATATATATATATATATATATATATATATATATCAATTCACAACACTTCCGACGCGATTCAGTCACAATTGGCAATCGCATAATTTAATGCCACGACTGCTCCGATCCGGAGATCATCAATCGGATCTTTTTTTACAAGGTGGCTTCACTTCCGGCGCTCCAAACTTCTGCAATCCGATCCAAATCGGAATCGGAGATTTCCAAACTGAATGTTAAGTTATGTATCACAATGCCGCTTTGAACTTTCTCATCCAATTTACACAACGCCCCCTTTGAACTTTCTCATCCGATGCAATTCACAATTGAATTGTGAATTAATTTAATTCTGCTCCACTCTTCAACGTGCGCAATGTAATATCAATCGGTGAATTCAAATCGCTCCAATGCGATTCAATCGCATCCAGCAATCGCCCAACTGACTGTCAACCGGTCATAACTCCGATTCGATTCGTCGGGAACCGAAGATCGCATTTCCAATGCAATTTCTACCTTTCAATATTCCGATTGATCCAATCGGCAATCAGTTTATCGATACTTTCAAATCCTGCTTCACCTTTGAACTCTTAGTCTTTTCCGATCTGATGCAATATGTTGACCGCGGACCCGATTCACATTTCACAGCTTATACAACCTTTAAAATCCGTAGAAAAAGTTTTAAAAGGCACATTTCACCACATCTTCTGTGTTAATTTATTTTTCTTCCAGCTTATTAACTTTGACAGCGCCGAGATTGAAATAAACGCAGAATTTAAGAAAAATTCAATAGAAACACAAATCGAAAACCACATCCATCAAATTCACTGATAAACAAAGTTTAAATTCACAATGCTTTTCATTCGATTTGAATATTACAATTCACACTTATAAAAACAAGACAGAGATCGGCCTTTGGCTTCTTTTTCTTCTGCAAAAGGCCAATGTTTAACACTAAATACAATCCTTCTTCAAATCTGAGCTTTCGCTCCACTCCAAAACCACACCCTATCCACTCTACCTTCTACAAAGAAAAATCTCTTCGTTTATTACAATTTTTCTATCTTTGTTCCTAATTCCTCTAACAAATAGATAATAAATCTTCTATTTTTAAAACTCTAAACAGATAAGATCTCCTATCATTTAACTCCCGTGCACACCTATTTAACAACCTTATCACTAAATCTAAATAAAGCAATTTCACTTATTACAATAATAACCAACTATTTATGAAATCGACTTCCACAGTAATACTAAAATTGACCATCAGTAAATGAAATTCACACCGTCAAGCCAAAACATGTGAACAGATTTTTCACATTGCTGGCTCATTCCGATGCTCCTACATCAATAACATATTCGGGGTGTATGGAGCGGAAAGTGAATGGGTCCCACCATCATTGCATCAGGAAATTATGAAATGGCAAGTGAGATGAAAAATGGTAAAATATGTGAAGTGCGCAATTGCGAACGACGATGACGTGGAAAAAAGAAATGGTCCCAATAGTCTTGAAATTTTCATTTTGGGTGTTTTGAAAAGGTAATCAAACAATTTTAAGATATGTTGATGGAAAAAGTAATAGGATTGCGCGGTAATAAAGGAAATGACTTAGGGAAATGAAAATGAAAAGGGATGAATGGCGGGGTGATTTTAATATGGTTTTAAAACTTAGGATATTGGTAAAAATGCTTAGGATAATGTTTTTAAACCATATAAATCATTCTTCTTTGGTAAAATATTCTTAACATTTTCAAAATTATTTGACTAATTATGATAACTTATCAAACTAGATATTGTTACAACGTCGACTCCATCTGGGGACTGCTTCCCCCTGTGGGATGCAGAGAACAATAAGATTAGTTTCCTTTAGTGCTAGGCATGGATTCATACTATAAAATTGATCATCAAACATCATCTTCCCTAACCAGCTCTCCTGGATCAACCCTGTTATTTGAATAGCCTTCTAGTGTGGACTGCAACCTGCAACTGTGAAATGAAACCATATGCCAACACAAATCCAGATACTCTTTAATACTAAAACTTGAAAAATTAAAACTTAAAAATTCTAGACTGAAAATATAAGTTGATCTATCACACCATTCATAAGTAATTATCCCCACACTTCTATCTAACTGAACTGGAAAATGTTACACTATTAGGTGTAATTTTTTTTCCAATGTAACCAAGTGCAGAGTGGATTTATTGGCAAACCACGTTGCCAACAACTAAAAATATTTATAATATATAGAATATGAACATAAAATCCCATGAAAAATTTATACCTAAAGGTGTACATTAAGAGCTGCATCCTCTGCTGACACTTTAGATTTCTAACCATGGCTGAGAGGAAGATACATATACTATTGATTGCAAGTATCAACAAACCTTGCATAACAGTAAAGGCAGCTGAAATATAGAAAGAGTGGGATTAGTTTGCTAGTGGAATCACCATCTAAAAAATTGGAGTCGCCGGGTGAAAATAATGCAACCAGTACAAATTCCTATTCCTTGTTCACCAATAAGAAATAGATCTAGTTGTTATCATACTCTAGGGAAAAATTTCTTAGTTACTTGGATCCCTGGCATGGGTGCCAAATTTTGTACTTGTTTCTCATAGGAATCCCTTGGCTGCAAAAAATACGCCAAGAAAACAACTCAACCGACTTTAGGTTCAATCTGGCCCTTGAATCAGAGGGGGGTCCCTCGGTTGTTACGAGGCCCTGCTTAACGTTGTTCACTATCACCGAAAAACAACCTTTGAAGCGCAATGGCTACATTTATGGTTTTATTTAGGGGTGCTTGTCTATCAATGACAATCCTTATTCATGAATAAATCCCTCCTTCATAGAGTCCTTTCTGAAAGTGTCATCTTCTAGCCTAGCAAAATGCCTTTATTTCTATAAGAATTTGACATAATAATTTAAGGAGATCCCTAATAATGTAGCAGCTAGACTAACTACATAACCACTAGGGAGATTTGGATGTGTGTAGAAGATTTATGTAGCCTAAAAAAACATATTCATGAGAAGATAGAAGAACAAACAATAACTAGTTTCAAATAGGAGCTTGATCAAACAGACAGTCCAATGTAGTAATATCTTTAAACAATTGTAGTTCTACAGTGGATTTTAGAGAGATGGAAACCCAATCTATCCTTACCTAGCTCTTATATGAAACTCTGAAAATGTTCAGAAATTATAAAAACTATGTTTTCATAATAATGAAATATAATCAAGTCATTACAGAAACCTTGTGTAATTTAGATTTCAAGAGGAATTTACAATAATAGATAGTCTTGTAAATTAATATCTTAATCCAATTACAACTTCACAACGAATCAGAAACAAAAATGAGATTCAATTAAATTTCTAATTGGATAACTGTACATGAATTAAATTATATGAAGAAAACATATAAGGAAATACTGGAAAAACATACGAGAAACACAAATTCTATCAAAGCCAAAGCTGAATTCTTTAATTAGAATTTTTGGAGAATTTTTTTACAAAGCTAAATTTTTTTACAAATTAGAAGAGAAAACCGGTATTGCATAGAGATCCAAAGCAATACACTATGTCTACTTTCTTTGAAGAGGAAGGTGAAATACATGGAGAAAGAGGACACTTAGATCATGAGATTCTAAGTGAGTACCTTGCGATATAAGTCTCAATCAAGAGTTTTCAAGGAGAATCTAACTCTCCCACAATTTATTCAAATTAAGGAAGAAAGGAGACCTTGCAGCAATAGAAGAAGAAAACACAATAGATTACTATTGTGTACATTTATGGGTCATCTACATGCACACCAAGGGCTTGGAGGAGAAATTTAGATGCATTATTCCTACTACATCCTGTAGTAGAAAGAGAAGTAGTTGAGATTATAGTGCTGCACCTTGAGGGTGAAGCAAACATTTGGTGGTTCAACCATTTGATTCATGCCAAAGTGATCACTTATGAAGATTTTTCTCAGAGGTTGGTCAAGAATTTTGACAAGAATAAATCATAGGAGAAGAAACTTCCACCAGCACTTGCTACAGGAGTACTTGCATCAGGAGAAGGAACACTTACACCTTTGAAAAGTGGTCTTGATCTCTTGACATTTAGTGTTAAGTCCCTATATTAATAGTATAGCCCCTTATTATGTTAGTGTAGCCCCCCTTATTGTTATTATTGTACCCCTGTAACCCCCATATTGTTATTATTGTGCCCTTAAATTATTATTGTTAGGTCGGCTAGGATTACATTGTGGCCCACTAGGATTACATTATGGCCCCATGGACTCCTATATATAGAAAGGAGGTTTTGTAAATTGTATCATCCAAGAATTGTTTATTCATGTAATGTATTGGAGGTTTCCCCCTCGAAGTGGCTTATTTCTAAGGCGTTGATATCTCTTTTCTTCTATTTTTGGAGCTGGTTACACAACATTTGGTATCGGAGCTTTGGATTCTAGGGTTTCGCTGCTCCAAACAGGTCATCATGGAATTTTCGCTATAACTTGTTTTCTACGAAGTTTCAGAAGCTGAAATTTTTAGGGTGCGAAGCTGAAATCCTGAGGAATATTTTCTAAAAATTTCAGAGCTTGGTTCGCAATATTTTCGGAGATATCATCTGTGGAAGTTAGGTATTTTTTCAAGCTCCTAAACAGGTCATCGTGGAATTTTCGCTATAAAAAAGTTTCTACGAAGGTTCAGAATCTGAAATTCGTATGGTGCGAAGCTGAAAGCTTGGGGAAATTCGTCAAAAAATTTCACAGCTTGGTTCGCAATATTTTTGGAGATATGATCTGTGGAAGGTAATGATTTTGCAGGCTCCAGAATTTCATCTCAAAGAGGTGATTGTGGGAAAAGTTCAATAACTCTTTCTCTGGGCAGTGGATTTGAGTGCCATAAAAACTGGTCGCAAGAACACAGACTATAGTTTCTTGGCTATCAAGTTTAGAGACAAAGGAAAAAACAGTGACACGTGGCAAGTCCTACAAGTGTGCTCTACTGAACCAGTCCAAAATTAGGTCATTGTGGGAGATTGGACACAACTTTGTCTTGGGGAATCCAAATTAGATCAAACCTGTGGCATTTGAAAGAAGCTTTAGAGGGATACTACAGGGCGGAATTTTAGATATTGAAGATTTTAAATTACATATATAATTCAATTTCAATATCGAGCTCCTCAAAGCAAGAAAAAGGCGTGTATTTGTTTTTTTAAATTGCATAAGGTTTGTTTGAAAAAGCAGTTTGAAGTGATTCCAAGGGCATATTGAAGAATATTTATTAGCATTGGGTTATATAATGCCTCCAAAAAATAATTCCATACCCATTAATCCCTCAGAAAGCTATACTATGACGCATGAAGAGGAAGAGTTGCAGTGTGAGATATCAAAATTACGGTACCAAGTGCAACAAGTTTCAATCTTACAAAGAGAAATTGAAGATGAAATAGATGGTTTAAAAGCAGAAATGGAGGCTAAGTTGGATGGTTTGAAGGATCAAATAATAGCAAATATGGATGATAAATTAATGGAATATCACATCAAGCATCAACAACAAGTTCTCCAACTCTCAAAGGATAACCCAACTTTGGTGCAGAATCTAATGAAACAACAGGAAGATCAACATCACATCGAAAGAAGTTATGAAGCAGTCATAGAAACAAGAAATCGACAAGTATGATCAATTTCAGAGTATCTCAGCAAGCGGAAGAAATTTCCTGTAAAATACTTCACATGGGAGGATGAGAATTTTATACAGAAGCATCAAGAAATAATCAAGCGTTGAGGACAACACTTGTTTGAAGGAGAGGGGCATGTTAAGTCCCTATATTAATAGTATAGCCCCTTATTATGTTAGTGTAGCCTTCCTTATTGTTATTATTGTACCCCTGTAACCCCCATATTGTTATTATTGTGCCCTTAAATTATTATTGTTAGGTCGGCTAGGATTACATTATGGCCCACTAGGATTATATTATGGCCCCATGGACTCCTATATATAGAAAGGAGGTTTTGTAAATTGTATCACCCAAGAATTGTTCATTCATGTAATGTATTGGAGGTTTCCCCCTCGAAGTGGCTTATTTCTAAGGCGTTGATATCTCTTTTCTTCTCTTTTTGGAGTTGGTTACACAACATTTAGAGTCCCATGCATTATTCAGGAGATGCATGAGGAGGAGGAGAGTTATACTAGTGCTGGTGTAGTAGTAGAGGATCAACAATCATCACCAATAGTTGGGAAAGTCATCACACCAATGGGAGGAACCCTTGTAGCAATACAAGATGTTCCCAGGAAAAACCAAGGTATGAAAATGTTTCCACTTTCTATTATTTTAGCACATCTTATGGAAGGTTTTGGGGATATTCCATTGCATGACCTAGAATCAAAACACACTGCTGAATTGGAGCAGCAGTCTATCACTATGTAAAGGACCCTTGATAGAATCAAGGAGGAGATATACATTCATCTTATTATTTCATTGTAGATTTTTGGAGGATAAGATGAGTATTGTCCTAAACAATCCAATGCAGAACTATATGTTCAACATTGAGCATGATCATGAGATAGCAGATGCACCATCATGGAGATCAACAACGTTGTCATTGAGCAGCAGTGATGATTTGGGGGCCCAACCATTATTAGATAATTCCAATGACTATTCTACACGTGTAACAGGGGATAGGCAGATGGTTGACAATATATATCTTATCTCCCGTTACTATGATAGATCCTTCTTGATGAGCACTTCACAGCTCAATTAGAAGATTTTTCCTTCAGTATACTTGGGTCCATATGGATTCAACCTGGTTATCGATGAGTGGTCTTCATATGGAGATATCCATGAGGCCTCACTTCAACATCCCATGAGGTGTAGAGATATTGATTTGATTTGAGAGGA
The DNA here is from genome assembly GCA_034641835.2 of Pinus albicaulis. Classification (NCBI taxonomy): domain Eukaryota; kingdom Viridiplantae; phylum Streptophyta; class Pinopsida; order Pinales; family Pinaceae; genus Pinus; species Pinus albicaulis. The sequence goes on from CM076572.1 coordinate 654,288,503, forward strand.
TGGTATTCTCCATTGGAGGAATACCCATTTAGAGCATGATAGTAGACACTCACCATTGGTTGGATGGGTGATTTTGATGAGAAAGAGGCTGGTGAGACACTTCCATATCTATGAAAGAGGGTAGATGGAGGCAAGGTTGCGCTAGCTACTCTTGAAAGAGTTTGGTCAGCATGCGACATATCCTACTTCAAGGGGGATGTTGGTGGTTGGGACTTGGCATGACACTTGCATCATATTGTAGCAAGGAGTTTGGGTGCATTGGGATGATGTGGCATTCTTCATGTCAATCATCATATTTCCACTTCATTGTTTTTATGATGGAGGTGTAAGGAGGTAGAAAGAGCTATTATTTCTTTGGTTACTCTTGGGAGAGTATGGGTTGATTTTCTCCAATTTACATGATATTTCAAAAGAATAAGATGGCACACTCAGGGTTCATAGGAGCTACTCTTTAGCATTGGAGGATCAAGAGGTACTTCCACATAGGAAGGAATCTTCCATATATAGAAGCATCATGGTATGTGACTTTTGTATTGGGGATGTCGAAGAGGGAAGTTATGAGATGGCAGGAGCCTTATGACAAAGGCCAACAACATTGTCACTTGGGAGTATGTATCTATTGATGGAGTGTTCCAATGGGATTATGTATCACTTCACATTTCAGATCACTATGAGGAGATTCTCATGGGAGGGCTCATCCATGGACCTAATTTTCAGCCTACTCACAAGGCATGGTAAGAATGGAATTTTTGTGTTTATTGTTCACTTAACAAAATATTTTCATTCTCTTGCCATATATGTGCAGTGCATTGATCCACAAGAGGGAAAATTTCTGTTTAGGCTTCATGGTCTTTCTATGACCAATATCAGTGATGGAGGAAGTCATTTCTTAGATGGCATTGGGCAAGTGTTGTGTTATTTTTGTTATTCTCAACTGCTATATAATGCCATTTACTACTTCCTATTAGATGAGTAAACCTGCACAACTAGCAATTTGTTGGGAGACAACTTGCCACATGATGTTATGAAACAACAGTTAGCAAAACTGCATTGTATCCACTGGAGAAACCATTTGTACCATCCATCATTAAACATAAAACTCAGTATATTTCTGATTTGGATGCCATATGGTGATGATGTGTTATTCAGTTTTTATGGGGTGGCTTGGGCTAGCAAGGTTCATGATACTAGAGAAGTGGTCTTTGAAGATCCAGTTGTCCTTTTGTATCTTGAGGGAAACATCCAGTTGTCCTTTTGTCTCTTGAGGGAAACATTATTGCAGCCCAAATTCAGCAGCATCTCTATACATTCCATAAGTGGAGAGAGAGATAGAATAGGGTAGGCCATTTATTCTATCATGTTCAGATATGCATCCCACCTATATTTTGTTAGGGTCCTATTAATATAGGGTTCATAATTAGGATTTGACTCTGTTAAAAATCTTGAAATATTGTACATACCTTTTCTTTCTGCAAATGTATTCCCAAATTAAAAATGAAAAGAGGGTATGTCCTAAAATAACAATCAAAGGAAAAAAATAAATAAAGATCAAAAAAGAATATTAAATATGAACCCCATTAAAAATAGATCATGAAAGTGTTGCAAATCCAAATGCCACTACTATTTACCTTTTCTGTAAAATAAAGATTATGTGCAACTTGTTCACAATGCCATAATCCATGATTAGTCAAATAGCTTAATCTTGACTTTTTCATGCTTTAAATTTCATATTGATGGATAAATAATAAAGATCTAGACAAACTGTTTAATCTTGGTAGATTAGTAGTTAGGTAGAGAACAATAAGGAGCTCAATAGTTTAATCTAAGACCTTGGAAGCAATAAGGTTAGAATTAAATAGTTTGTTGTTAAAAGGAAAATAAAAAGGGTCTGCAAGACAAAATGCACCCAAATAAAGGAAAAATGGTAGAATAAATGATGGGTAGGAAGAAAGCAATTTCACAAGGCATGGATAAACATCATTTGGCATATTACTAATTTCTCTCCCCACAATGTATTCCAGTACTAAATCCTTCAATCATAGAGAATCAGAGCATTCCTATGACTTTTTGTGGGACTGGACCCATGGCTTAATGATTTATTGGAATTTCCCTCATAAAAACCCTTCTCATTCATAAAAATACCTTTTCCTCCTTACATCATTCATTTTCCTTTGCAAAATCCCATTTTCCTAAGCTTAAAACAAATTTTACCTAAGAAAAGTAAAACCCCCTTGACTAACTCCCTTTTTCATACAAAAATACCAAAAAACCTACAAAAATGCTATTATCCTAAGTATGAGTGTGAAATGTTAAATATGGGGCCACCACTATGAAAATCCCGCCCAAAGACATAAGCTACACTTTATTTAGTGTATTTTTTATGTTCCGCAAATTCATTTCATATTATCTCCTAACCTAACGTATTAGCTCCACTATATTCCCCTTAGCCTGTATTATATTAATTCCACTTTTTATTTTAATTCCCAACCCAAATTTTAATTATAACCTATAGTTCTATTCCGCACGTATGATAAATATTGGTCCCACTACCCTCGACAGTTTATATTACATACACCCGACCCCATTGACTAAAAAATTAACCTTTAGCTTATCATTATACACCCAAATATGTATTAAAACTTAAGTTAATACATAATAAACCTCCAGCACCATTAAAAAAACCCGGGTCCCACACCTTTGGACTATGCAACTCTATTGCACAACCCACACCATCGATATCCATGACCTAGATCTAACGGTAGATAATGTCTTTCGCACATCCAAAAGTGCGATCCTTAATCAACCCCTACCCTTGCGAAATAGGAAGTTCTTAGATTTTCTCTCTCTGCAACATGTCTAATTCTCATTTTATCGCATCCCCATATCCAATTCCGCTTACCACCTTTCAACAATGCGAAAACCGTCTAGCGGTATTTCCTTCCCTCGCGCCCAAACCACTTATCCTATGTGATGTAACCACCATTCAATGCATTCATTGTTTAATAAAAATGCATAAAAACCACCCATTTGCACTATTTTCACTCTTTTTTGTTACCATTTGCACAAAAATATAATTTCAACCAAAAAGAATGCCGCCGACTCTATTTTAAAGCTTAAATTGAACAAAATTTGCTCAATTCAACTGCTACAAACATTTCCGAAGACATCCAAGTGCTATACAGACTAGCAGAAGCTTCTGAAATATTTCTACAACCTTAGAAACCCTGCTGCAGTTCAGACCATTTTTTACAGTCTTTTCCCATCATCAAATCCATAATCCATCCTTGCAGACCTGGATTTGATTAATGAAATGTTTTGTTTTTCAGGTTACTAGCAAAAGGAGAATTGGGATAAACAATTTAATACTAGTTAAAACTATTTACTCCTAAAAAAATTACAAGGAAATGAATTTTAATGATGTTCCTTAACAAAATATTCCAGGCAGTAGAACAGAAAGAAGTCATTTACACAGAGAGAGATAAATTTGAACAGTGAATGGTAAACGTGAAATAAGAATTCACAGTGACAGTGAAAACATAACACTCAACCCCCGATCGGGGTGTACACATGCCATCATGAATTTGGGAGGCGGCAACTTGGCAAGCGCTCCCATAAAAGATAATTAAGACCAATAAATATGATCTGTCAGACCAGCAGAGCGAAGTGTGTGAGCGTCGGCAAAGGAATGATGATGCATGATGGACAAGGTGTTTCGCAGGCCAGCGGAAAAGCAGTTGTGAATTTGGTAAGTCATTTAACCCCGCCCCTTCAATCTTGCAAGCATAATCCATTGCATGCGAGAGACTGGAGGTGGCAGCAAAGGCGAACTAAAGCTCTTCACCCAGGATATAGCTTGACTCTGTCTGGGTATGTTTTAATGATTATCTCAGCTCTAATGATGTTATATGCAGAAGATTTGGTCTATAGTTATGATGGTAGTTTATATTTTATGCCGTTTGTCAAGTGCCTGGAACCAAAATTGAATCCAATCCCTCCTTGTTTCCGAGACCCTTGTATCTCCTCTGTACCCGATACAAGCTCTGTTCGAGTGCATGGGAGTAAAACCCCCAATTATATGTGTTATCAGCGCAACAACCAGGTTATTATAGGGAGTCATTTACCCAACAACAATCCCCCTATTTCTAATTCTGGTAGTATCTATGGTAATATGAGGAGTCATACCATTAATAGTAGGATAGAATTCCTCAGCCAGAGTCTTTGCCTCATCTATTTACCTGTAGGGAAACCCTGTCATGCAATGTTATTTCTTTTTTTGGGCTTAGGAAATCCAAATTGCAAGGGTGTTAATGTTTATAATACGAAGGGGAAGATAGGGAGGTTATGGTCAGTAGGTAGTCTTCCTGAGCAGTGCTTGCACTTGTCTAATGTGTCGGGTAGCCAAAACTTGTTTTATCCTCTGGTAAATGCGTAGAGCCAAACCAAATTACGTGATAGTAACTCTCCCAGTTATCATAGAAAGCGTAAGAATAAAAAGCTGGCTGAATCTCGACCTCAACTCCTGTTTCAGTGGTATAATAATGATAAGAGAAAGAGGCGTTTACGCAGATCATACAATCATACTCTCAAGGGCACCGTAAGGTGCATGCTTTTTTTTAATGCTCTTTCTTACTCTGTTCACTTCTGTATGCCAATTTTTTTTCAAAAACCCCACCCAGCAATGGGGAAGCGACATAATAGGGCAGTCACTGACAAAGGAAAGCAGCCTGCTCAATCTGAACCAACTCCTAAGAAAAGGGGTCGTAAAACGTATTTGGAACATCTGGAAACGCTGGCAGTCAATTATGTCATTGGAAATCCCTCTGTAGTTAGAAATGATATTCGTGGATGGGAAAAATAAATTCAGCAGGAACCAAAAGATAATGAGAAAGAGGTAGAGATCCTCGATTTCATTACTGATCCAGGTCATACACGAGGCAGGCTTACATTGTTTAATCAGACAGTCCATACTTATTGGATTGTAAAATGTTTGATAGAAAAAGCAATATAGAGTAATCATCCAGTTCAAGCAAAGACTGAAGCAATGCAGCCAGACCTTCGTAACCAGGCTCAACTCTTGGAGATTCAGGACAACCAGCAGCATATAAAGATCACACAATACCAGACTACAGATAGAGTTAGCAGACTAGATGACAAAGTGGGGTGCATGGAGAAAATCCTCCAGAAGATTCTTTAGCAACTCAATCAAGCAGAAATGCCAGGGTCTAATGTCAAAGACCCTGCCCCAGTCTCCTCATCTGAGGGCTAGAAGATTGTCTTGTTAGATTTGATATTTTTTTGTTAGTTTTGAACTTTTAAAGACTGTTATGTTTGTACATATTAAAGTAGTAGAACAGGTAGTGCAAGAAAATTATAGACGTAAGAGACAATTTCAGTATTGGGATGCAAATCATGTTTTTAGATGGCCAAAAAACCTGGTTTCCCTCGGGCAGGTTGAGGCCAAAGAATGACTTTATATTTTTTGTAACCTGTCTTTAAATATAAATAGAAATGGCAAGGTCCCACCGAATTCACAAAAAAAGAAAAGAAAACATAACACTCAAGGTAAAACAGTAAAAGTAAACACAGAGGCAGTAATGGTTAAATAGAGATTAAAAAAATTTAACCAACAAAAATGAATTTTATCTGAAGTAAAATTCAAAAAAGGTAAAAGAACAATAAGGTTAAAAGATGACAACAGAGCAAGAAGGGATATTTTTGCAGAAATTTCTTGTTTAAGTCATAGTTTTGTGGAAACTATTGTGGCCAATAAAAGATGAATTTTGAAAAATTAGAGGAGGTTTATGTTCCAAAGATTCAAAGATACAAAACCCTATCTCACTTTATGCATATGTATTACAAAATGAGATCTACATGCACATCTTCACAACCTATTTTTTGGACTGTGCAAAGTTCTGTTTTACACATATTTTTGCAGAGCCTATTATGAACAAATGGAATTGAATTGTGGGAAACTGAGAGAGGTTTATCTCAGTAACATATTTATATACAATAACCTCTTTCAATTCTTACATATATATTTTATATTGAGATATAAAAATTCATCACTGGACCCCAATTTTGCATAATTTCTTGAGCAAAATGCACAAAAGAAGGAGATAGTTAGTGACTTGGAAGCCTCATCATCAACTAAGAGTTGATATCAAATTAGAATTTCTCTTCTTTTTCACCATCAATCAATAAATATAGTGCCAAATAGATTCATTATTTTTGAGTTTCCTTTATTTAATTTCTATTTATGTAATATAGTTTGAGATATTTGTAAACAAATCTTGATATTTTTCAAGATATTCTAGTTTAGAATTTGTATAAATACTTCATCATTTGAAGGATTGATGGTGAATTAATTGCTGAATATTTCTGTAGTTGTAATTTTCTGAACCTGAAGGGTTTTGTACCAATTTCAAGTCAACAGACTGGATCATAGGAAATAAAGCATCATATTACAGGATTCATGTGTTTGACCACTACAGTGAAGTATTTCACTTGTCATCTTGTCAATTTTCTTATGTTTTTCATCTATTCATGAATATGTTCTTAATCTAAATGATAAATCAAGAGTTATATTTCATAATTCATTAAAATCACTCTGTTTTGACTGATTATCATTTAAATGTTTTCTACTAATATCCAGATTACGGAACCCTTAATTGCTCCCCGATTTCGATTGATCTCTACCTTTTCACTCCTAATCCGGATTTAAGAACACTTAATTGCTATTTATCCCAATTAAAGCCATTCCTCCATCATCCTTTTAAGATTTGAAGTAACTCTGCTATCTTTCCCCATGAAAATTTTCCTTTAGACCTTGATCCTAATCTATCTGCTTGACACATTGACTCCATTTTCCCAATGGGTTACAGATTTATAGCTATTCATCTTAGTAAGTGATTTTCCCACCAAACCAAATCAAAACCTCAAAACCAATTTTCCCTATATAGCTAGCCTAAAATCAGATATATATATATATATATATATATATATATATATATATATATATATATATATATATATATATATATATATATATATATATATATATATATATATATATAATCTTATACAAAGAGCCCTCTCTGAGCATTAGGAAGGCTAGATCGTAAGGCTTAAAAGTAGGTTTGTGTTTACCTCGGTGAGTTCTTTCTTTAACCTTGAGAAAATACTGAGTGATAACATATTGGTGACCATACTAGGGAGACTAACATTTTCTTCAAACTTATTTTACAAGTTTAGATCCGATCTATGATGGTGGACAGTGATCAGACACACAAAGGTTAAAATCATCCACCTGGCGACTCCAAATCAATTTCACAATCAAGACTCCACTGGAGGAATGAACCGGAAAGAAAAATATGGAAATATCAGGCTTTTAACTTGGATTACAATCCAAGACATCATGTTCTTTCTCATTAAGAATTTTTTTCAATGTATGTTGTATTTTAGAGAACATCTTAGATTATTTTTTAATTATTTTCCTTTAAAGATTGTAAATACTAATTCCCCTAATCCCTTCGAACAAATTTCTTCTGAATCTTATGATGATCATTTTTCAGTTAAGAAGCCTCAAATAATCAAGACTGATCTTACAATCCCTATGCATATTCTTGTACCTTGTAAAGTTCATGATAGATATAAGCCCCTCATTTTACCTCCTATGCTCCATGAATTCCCTGATAACTATTACAAATTTCTTCCTAGGTTTGATGGGGAAAATAACAATGTCGCTGCCCAAAAACATATTTAGGGTTTTCAGAATTATTTGGACCAATTTGAGATTGATGAAGATGATGTTAAAATCAGATTTTTTTCTCTTTCTTTGCAAAATAGAATAAATATTTGGTTCAAGAATTTGCCTAATGCAAGCATCTCAAATTTCCAAAAATTTGTCAAAAAATTTCTTGACAGATGGATAATTAAATTCAATCTTCTTGTGATCATAGAAGAATATAATAAATTAAAAATACATCCAAATGAAACAATACAACAATTTTCTGACAGATTTAATCAAGTTTATTATTTACTACCAGAAAATATAAGACCTCCTCCTGATTCAGCTCTCTTGCATTACCCAAGTGTCTTTGATCCAGAAATAGAATTCCAGTTAAGAGAAAGAGATCCAAAAACACTTGTACAAATTTTGAACATTGCAATTGATGTAGAAGTTAATCTGCAAATTAGAAAGAAAAAGTTGAAAACCTAAGAAGAGAAGAAAAACATTGCAGAGGTAAAAATCAGACTTTTGGTAAGAAAACTAGATGAAATCATACAGAAGATCACTATGAAAGATGGATTTTTTGTTCAAAATCACCATGAAGGAATAGAAGAGGTTGATAGCCATGAAAAAATTCCTGCTAATTCCAATTATCATAGATCAGAAAATGGATTTACAAATCAATATGTGGAAGAGGAATCTACCAATTTAATGCGTATGTTTGATGACATTCCTTCATTTAATGATTTGCCTGACTATGATCAATCTGATGACAATTGTGTTCTCCAAATTCAAGCTAACTTTATAGAGCAATCAAAAGATAGTTTGGAGGATGAAGAAATGTAGTTTTAGCAGATTGAAGATAGTAATCAGCTAATGCAATCAGTTATGAGAGTGAGGAAGAAAAAGCACAAAATTTGTAAATAAGTGAAGGTTCTATACCTCTTTATTTTTCTTCATTTCACTTTATTAGAAACAAATTTAAAGCCATCAATTATCAGTAGTCTTTAGGTATTGATATTGACAACAAAGAAGATAATGAAACTTTCGATCAAGATTTTTCAGTTTCACAATAACAGTTATCAAATTTTATTGAAACATCTGATAAAATGACACAATAAATTTCCATACCACTATGTTTTGAATCATTTCAGCTTTTAAAGGAAATGTGGTATAACATCTTTAAAGAAAAGGTTGAGAAACTTGTTGAAGTTTATGAAGTCCCATGGAATCCTATATGCCATATGTTACAACAATTTTCCCAAGTTTTTCATGATACAATAGCAGATATGTTGGATATTGAATGCATTCAAAGCCTACCTCCATTAACTAACTATGAGTTTCAGAATCAAGATAATAAAGGTTTTAGCAGTCAAAAATTACAATCAGTAGGAATATCATCACAAATCTTATCTGAAAGTTTGAAGGGAGATAAAGGTGAAAATAAAATTTCAGTTTCATGGCATGGAGGCCATCTAGAACAAATGTATATTTGTTTATATTAGTTAAACATTAGTATATATATCTTGGAAGATCCTTTTGAAAAGCTTGTAGAGTCAACAAAGGAAATCAAATATTTCTATATCCTCTCATTTGTTGACAAGTTTCTAATAGGGTGCAGAAATACAGTTTTGATAATCAACAAGAAAATGCAGCAAAATCTATCAAAGTACATAATGATTGAATGGTTGCATTAGTTTTTTCATTTTACCTAACCATCAGTTGGGCAGCTGATTAGAGTAAGTAGGTAGGATTTCAGCTTATTTCAGTTTTCATTTTTCAGCTAGTTTGAAATAATTCATTAAGATTTGAAGCCAAGGAAAAGGCCCTAAGATATTGATGATTTAGTAGTTTGGCTCGAAGGTTGCAGCACCTTTTAGTCTCAGATCAAATTTCAGTTTGCAGAAAAAGGTGAAAATTAAATTCAAGGGTTTTCAGTCATAGCATATGCGTGTTTGGGATTGTCCCAATGGATCAAGCTACTAGTTGACGGTGTTCTTGACATCTCACAAGGAGATGCCATTTCCATGTGAAGTGGCTATTAGGGTCCTATCAATATAGGATTCATAATTTTTATTTGACTCTATTAAAAATATTGAAATATTGTACATACCTTTGATTTCTGAAAATGTATTCCAAAATTAAAAATGAAAAGAGGGTATGTCCTAAAAGAACAATCAAAGGACAGAAAGAAACAAAGATCAAAAAATAATATTAAATATGAACCCCATTAAAAATATATCATGAAAGTGTTGCAAATCCAAATTCCACTACTATTTACTTCTTCTACAGAATAAATATTATGTGCAGCTTGTTCAAAATGCCATAATCCATGATTAGTCAAATAGCTTAATCTTGACTTTTTCATGCTTTAAATTTCATGTTGATAGATAAAAAATAAATATCTAGACAAACCGTTTAATCTTGGTATATTAGTAGTTAGGTAGAGAAGAATAAGGAGCTCCATAGTTTAATCTGAGCCCTTGGAAGTAATAAGGTTAGAATTAAATAGTTTGTTGTTAAAAGGAAAATAAAAAGGGTCTGCAAGCCAAAATGCACCCAAATAAAGAAAAATGGTAGAATAAATGATGGGTAGGAAGAAAGAAGTTTCACAAGGCATGGATAAACATAATTTGGCATATTACTAATTTCCCTCCCCATAATGTGTTCCAGTACTAAATCCTTCAATCATAAAGACTCAGAGCATTTCTCTGACTTTTGGTGGGACCGGACCCATGGCTTAATGATTGATTGGCACTAAGGTATTAGAATTCCCCTCCTAAAAACCCTTCTCCTTCATAAAAGCCCTTTTCCTCTTTCCATCATTCATTTTCCTTTGCAAAATCCCCTTTTCCTAAGTTTAAAACACATTTTACCTAGGAAAAGTAAAACCCCCTTGACTAATTCCATTTTTCATACAAAAATACCCAAAAACCCACAAAAATGCTACTATCCTAAGTATAAGTGTAAAATGTTAAAAATGCAGCCACCACTATGAAAATCCCACCCAAAGACATAAGTTACACTTTACTTAGTGTATTTTTTATGTTCTGAAAATTCATTTCATATTATCTCCTAACTTAATGTATTAGCTCTAGTATATATCCCTTAGCCCGTATTATATTAATTCCACTTTTTATTTCAATTCCCAACCCAAATTGTAAGTATAACCTATAGTTCTATTCTGGACATATGATAAATATTGGTCCCACTACCCCCGACAGTTTATATTACAGACACCCGCCCCCATTAATTAAAACAATAACCTTTAGCCTATCATTATACACTCAAATATGCATTAAAACTTAAATTAATACATAATAAACCTCCAACACCATTAAAAAAACCGGGCCCCATGCCTTTGGACTGTGCAACTCTATTTCACAACACGCATCATCGATCTCCATGACCCAGATCTAACGGCAGATAATGACTTTCATACATCCAAAAGTATGATCCTTAATCAACCCCTACACTTGTGAGATAGGTAGTTTTCAGAGTTTTTCTCTCTGCGATGTGTCTAATTCTCATTTGATTGCATCCCCATATCCAATTCCACTTACCACCTTTCTACAATGTGAAAACCGTCTGGCAGTATTTTCTTCCCCCGCACCCAAACCACTTATCCTATGTGATGTAAATGCCATTCAATGCATTCATCGTTTAATAAAAATGCATACAAACCACCCATTTGCACTGTTTTCACTCTTTTCTATTACCATTTTCACAAAAATATAATTTCGACCAAAAAAATGCTGCCAACTCCGTTTTAAAGATTAAATCGAACAAAATTCACTCAATTCGACTGCTATAAATATTGTCGAAGACATCCAAGTGATATAAATACCAGCAGAAGCTTCTGAAAGCTTTCTACAACCCCAGAAACCCCACTGTAGTTCAGACCATTTTTTACAGTCTTTTCCCATCATCAAAGCCATAATCCCTCCTTGCAAACCTGGATTTGATTAATGAAATGTTTTATTTTGTGGGTTACTAGCAAAAGGAGAATTGAAATAAACAGTTTAATACTAGTTAAAACTGTTTGCTCCTAAAAAATTACAAGGAAATGAATTTTAATGATGTTCCTTAACAAAATATTCCAGGTAGTAGAACAAAAAGAAGTCATTTATGCAGAGAGAGATAAATTTGCACAGTGAATAGTAAAAATGATATAAGAATTCACAGTGATAGTGAAAACAAAGCAGTCAAGGTAAAACAATAAAAGTAAACATGTAGGCAGTAATGGTTAGACAGAGATGAAAACAATTTAACCAGAAATAATGAAGTTTATCTGAAGTAAAAGTCAAAACAGTTAAAAAAAAATAAGGGTAAAAGATGAAAACAGAGCAGGAAGGGATATTTTTGCAGAAATTTCCTATTTAAGTCATATTTTTACAGAAAATATTGTGGCCAATTCAATATGAATGTTGAAAAAATCAAGGAATTTTATGTTCCTAAGATGCCAAGCTAAAAAAACCTATCTCACTTTATGTATAGGTATTAAAAAATGAGTGATAAATGCACATCTTCACAACCTATTGTTCGGACTGTGCAATTTTCTATTTTACACATCGTTTTGCAGAGCCTATTATGAACAACTGGAATTGAATTTTGGGAAACTGAGAGAGGTTTATCTCAGTAACATATTTATATACAATACCCTATTTCACTTTTTACATATATATTTTATATTGAGATATAAAAAGGCATCACTGGACCCTAATTTTGCAGAATTTCTTGAGCAAAATGCACAAAGGAAGGAGATAGTTAGTGACTTGGAAGCCTCATCATCAACTAAGAGTTGATATAAAATTCGAATTTCTCTTCTTTGCCACCATAAATCAATAAATATAGTGCCAAATAGATTCATTAGTTTTGAGTGTCCTTTATTTAAGTTCTATTTATGTAATACAGTTTGAGATATTTGTAAACCAATCTTGATATTTTTTCAAGATATTCTAGTTTAGAATTTGTATAAATACTTCATCATTTGAAGTATTGAGGGTGGACTAATTGCTGAAAATTTTTGTAGTTATATTTTTCTAAACTTGAAGGGTTTTTGTATCAATTTCAAGTCAACATACTAGATAATAGGAAATAAAGCATCATATTACAAGATTCATGTGTTGGACCACTGCAGTGAATTATTTCATTTGTCATCCTGCCAATTTTCTTATGTTTTTCATATATTCATAAATATGTTCTTAATATAAATGATAATTCGGGAGTTATATTTCATAATTTGTTAAAATCACTCTATTTTGAATGATTATCATTTAAATTTTTTCTACTGATATCCAGATTAGGGAACCCTTAATTGCTCCCTGATTTTGATTGAACTCTACCTTTTCACTCCTAATCCAGATTTAAGAACCCTTAATTGCTCTTTATCCCAATTAAAACCATTCCACCATCAACCTTTGAAGATCTGAAGTGACTCTACTATCTTGCCCTCTGAAAATTTGCCTTTAGACCTTGATCCTGATCCGTCTTCTTGACACATTGACTCCATTTTCCCAATGGGTTACATATTTATAGCTGTCCGTCTCAATAAGTGATTTTCCCACCAAACCAAATAAAAATCTCAAAACAAATTTCCCCTATATAGATAGCCTAAAATTAGATATAAAAAAAAAGTTAAATCTTAGAGCCCTCTTTGAGCATTAGGAAGGCTAGATCCTAAAGCTTAAAAGTAGGTTTGTGGTTACCTCGGTGAGTTCTTTATTTAACCTTGAGAAATTACTGAGTGATAACACATTACAAGAGCCAAAGGTGGAGGATTTTTTTCATGAGTTCTAATTTTGGAGGGTGACTCACTTTCTGTGGATGATAGATTGGGGTTTAAAGCTTCACATGGGAATGAAGGTTCCTAATGATTTTATGATCCAATGCCTCAAGAAGGCCTCTAGACCACATATAGTTGCCTCCATCGATATCCCACTTCTTCATGATGAGAGCCACTTGGATTTATCACCAAAGGCTAGCTTATACATTTGGGAGGAGCAACTTGTGGACATATTGATGAGAGGGAATCTGGTTCATTGGAGGAACTTATCATATGAGGATGCTATAGGAGGAAGAGATGAGGCTCTTCAATTTTGTCCTTGCAGTTGCTTGGGGATAAGAAACATTAGGGAGGGGAGGATTGTAATATTCCTAAATTAGCATGCAGCTAATTGGAATATTAATTTTTTATTTTTCTTATCTACTAGTTCTCTTTATATCTGCCTTTTTAGTTCTAGGTCTCTTTTCAAACCTCTAGTCCTTGGCATTCTTCTTGGCACTTGTTATTTTGGTTCATCTAGCACACCATATTTTTCTAGTGTCTCTTCAAGCAAGACTTTAGCTTTTTCTTCCTCTTATTGAGCTTTGATGAATTTCACTTCATTAATGAAGTGTTTGGTCTTTAGCTTTTGGTTCTCTTGCTCAAGAAAGATAATGAAAAATTTAGATATATCAAGATTAGTTTGTAGCTCTTTAATCTTGTCCTCTTTTTCCTTGATTTCTGTGCTAGTGATCTCAAAATCATCTTGCTGATTCAATTCAACAAGGTCAAACTCCATTTCTATTTCATGAAGGTTTCCCTCCCCATGCCTGATCTCTTCATGAATATCTACCTCTATCATATCATTCTTTCCTTTGTATACCTACTTTGCTGATGAAGAAGGCCCAATCTAAGTGTGAAATGGTGATGATGGTGGTGAAATGGGTGAAGTAGTTTGAGCTGATGAAGAAGTAGGTACCGTGGACTGAGTTGGAGGAATGGATGTGGAAGGATGAGATGGTGGAGACACAACCTGAGCATGTTGAATTGGTGGAGCAATAAAGATGTCATTAGCTATGAAAGTGTCCCATGAGATGTTAAATTTATCGAGGTGATGGAGGACAATGATATTTATGATAGAGTGGTGAAAAATACTTCTCATTTGGTGGTCATAATCTCTCTTTTGAACAATGTATGTCATTTTTTCAATGTCCCTGAAGAGAAAATAAGGTATGGTTAGAATTTTGACCCTTGTGAAGTGCATTAATAACCTTATATGGTAGGTTTAGAGTCTAGAGAACCTTACTTCTCAAGAAAATTACCTCATGATGATTTTCATCATGGGGGCATACATATCCAGGAGGTAAGAGAAAGGAAAGAACAAGTTTCCTTCATTATTGTACCTTGGCTTGATATATGGTTCATAGTAATGATTCTCCAAGTCTTTTTCCCTATACCACTTTTCACCAACATTTGGAATTCCAGTGGAATTTGCTATAGTGGTTGTGGATACTATGAAAGTGACACCAGAAAGGGTTATCTGGTTATCATGAAGATTAGAGATGAAAATCCTGCTCAAAACAGGGCAATGTTGGACCCTTTTTATTTTTTCACAAAAGTAATTGCATCCTACATGCTTGAAACATGTCATAGTCATGGGAGAGGCCATGATTTCTCTGGTGTTTGTAGGTTCAAGTCTGATGTTCTGCCCTCTTTTGTGTGCCATCCTTTATTCCCTTTCTTCTTCCTCACTGAATTCTCTGTTTTCTTCTTCCATAGTGTCTTGGCTAGAAACCCTAGGGAGATGAATTGGGAGTGAAATGTAGGTTTAAGGAGTGGGGAATGGGATCAAAAAATTTAGGGAGATGGGGGAAGGGATTATTAAATTGAGGGAGGTCACAAGGAGTGGAAATGTTGTGGGATTTGGGAATAGGAATTTTATTACAAGTATGGGGATTTGGGAGCCTAGGAATTTGAAATACCTAGGTCTTAGGGTTTAGGAGATAAAGGGGTTTCAGATAGGGATTTAATGATATATGGGTAGGGATAAGATTTATTGTAATGTGGGAAGGGTAAAAGGGGTCTTCAAGGATCAAATTTGGGATTAGGAAGTGAAACTAGGGTTTCTATCTTGAAAAAACTAGAGATTTATCATGAAAATATTGACACCGTGAAATTTTCACTTAAGAAATGCAAGGAGGGCATAATGATGTCTTACTTACTTTCTAGGAAGTGGAGAAACCATTTTATTAATGTTTGGAGGACTTGCACGAAGTTTGGAAGCTTTCAAGTGAAATTGGGCAGGTGTGCAATGCCTATGCCAGGTGCACGACACCTCTGCTCTATGTCAAACACCTGTACCAAGTGAGCAACACCTTTTTATAGGTAAGAAATGCATTGTTCCAAGTGCACAACACCCCACCAAAATTTGACATTTCACCTTTCAATTTATATTTTTTGATCTGTGTGAGTAATGGCTTGATGGCAAAGAGAAAAAATGAATGTATTTTGATCTTTGAATGGGATTTATGCTTGATGGATTGGATGTTTTGAGCTTTGTGACCCACTTTTCCTTCTTTCTTTCACTTTAAACCTTTGAAACTATTCCTTTCATTTTGGCTTCTTTCCTTTAACAATTGATCATTTTTATGGACTAGAAACTCTTTGCACTTTGATATTTTATTTTTTGGCATGTGAAATTCTGAGTTGGAAGCTTGGGAACCTTGTACTTATTTCATATTAAATGACATAAAAATACAAAATAAAAATAAAAATTACATCTTTTTGAAATAAAATTACATTCTAGGATGAAAATCACAACTTTGGATTTAGAATTACATCATTCCAAATCATATTTACATGGTAAAGAGATGTTATTTTGTTCACCCTCTTTATTTGCTGGTATGCATTGGAAATGGTGTGTTTATTGGACCTTGGAAAAAACCTTAGAAACCTAATGAAACCTTGAAAAAACCATAAAAGACCTAATTAGACTTTGAAAAAGTGGTTTTCATGATGAAATTAGCTTTATGGATGATGTACAGTCAAAAAGGTATGAAATTTAGCCAACAAGTAATGGAAATTTAGAAAAAGTGATTTTTTTTTACTTAGGGCTACCATCGGTGAGTAAATTTTTGCATGACCTAGTGGAATGAATAAAATTTTCTGAGTGGGACTCCTAAAATTATATGAAAAGAGGATATTGATCACTGATGGCAAGATGAAAATAATGACACTAGCATTGGCTTTATTGGGGATGATAGCTCTGAAAGAGGTGAAAAGAACCACAGAACTCTAGATTTTGTAATTCAATGACTTATCCATTGGGCCAATACGGTCAAAAAATTGAAACTAATAAAATGACTAAAAACTGATAACTCATAAAAATAAACTGACTCAAGAGAAACTCAAATGACTAAAACTTGACTCAATACTGAATTAATTCATTTAAAACTGAACTTTTTAAAATGGCAAAAAATCAGTGAATCTCCATGGCCTTCACTTTGGGCTCTGAACTCTAGTGATTCTCTACTTCACACTTTCAGAAAATGTAACTGATATTTACAATGAAATGGAAAACTGATAGAGAAATGTATTTCAGAAAAGATAGTGTTTCAAGAGCCTACCATTGAATAGTCCTCCTAAACACTCTTTTCCATTCATCTCTTCAAGAAAATAAGAATTTTGTCCCCGAAAAGCTGAAATCTAATATAGCCCTTTCCATAAATTCTCAAATTTTCCATGCTTACCCTTGTCTTCATTTCTCACATCCAGTGGAGTACCACCTTTCCAGTCTTGAATTTTTCTTCCTTAGTCTTCCTGTCATAGATCTTCTTTATCCTGTCATGAATTTTTGAAGTATTTTGAAATACTTCATCTCTTGTCTGTTGAAGGTGTATCATTTGATTAATACGACATTGTATGTCATTTTCCTCAGTCCCTGCTTCTTGTAGAAATTTCATTACCGAGACTGCTAATGATGAAGGAAACATAGTATCAACACGATACACAAATTAAAAAGGAGACATGCTAATAGACTTCTTATTACTCACCTAGTCTGCCCACAATACATTGATCAAATTCATATGCAAATTATTTTTATTCACCTCTAAAATTTTCCTAATAATATCCACTTTGTAAATTAATCTGTAGCTGTCAATATCCACTTGTTTTGTGCAGATGATGTTAAGTGAATATTGCCGATGAAATCTAGGCCCCACTGCTTAAATGGTGCATGTACTGAAATAGGTTGAAGAGGTAATGGGAGAAGCTTTCTCTTACCCTAAAAAACTTGACATGCATGGCAACTCATTACTGCTTTGTATACATCTTCAAAAAGTGTTGACCAATAATATCATGTTCTCAATATTTTATTGGTAGTGGTATTCCAATATAGGTGTCCCCCACAATCTCCTTTTTGGAATTCATTCATCACTTCCTTAGATTCTTCTTCGACCAAACAGTTCAGCAACACACCTCTGAGATCCTTCCAGTAAAGTGCATTTTCCAGTATGAAATAAATTGAAGCTTTGAGTTTCCAAGATCTGTCTTGACTATTATTCATGCCTATAGGAGGGTTTAGGTGTTGCAAAATATAAACAATATCATAATATCGTGTAGATGACAAAAATATATCAGATACCTGAATGAGATTCAATTCTTCTTCATTTTCGAGATGAAATCAAGTTGATGTCAAGCACATGGAGGTTTGACTCATCCATGAGCTTGGATAAGCCTTGACCTTTGATCAGCTTGGTGGGCTTGATCTCAAGGTCATATTCTAGTAAATCTGCTATCCATATCCCTCTCCTACCTTCTGGGTCTATTTGCATGAGAACTTCTTTTATAGTTGCATTAGGTGCGTAGGCAAGAGTATGTGAATGTAATATGTAAACTCTAAAATATTTCAGCGCTTTAACCAAAGTTAGAGCCCATTTATCTATGATGTTGTAGCGAAGTGTTGCATCTCTGATATTGCCACTAAAAATGAAATTGGTAGCTCTGTTTATCCCTTTTCTGCATCAAGACTGCTGCCATGGTGTGCTTAGAAGAAAATGAGAATATTATGAAATCAGTAGTATAATAAGGACTTATCAAAACTGGGGTAGTATTTAAGGAAAACTTAACTGAGTTAAAGGATTTTTGGGCATCTTCAGACCACTTCACATCATTATGTTAATTCAACATATTTTTTAACTCTCTAAGATGCTCCTCCAAATTAGGAATGAATCTATGTAAGAAATTCATATTACCATTGAATGCTTGTATTTCCTTTTTGCTGCAAGGGAAATCAATCTGCTAAAGTACTTGAACACGGGAAGGATCAATCTGGATCCCATCCTTGGAGACGATGTGACCAATAAGTTTGCCCTCATCCATGATAAAAAGGATTTTATTTGGGTTGAGAGATATTCTGAACTTCTTGCATCTCTTGAAAACAATTCTTAAATGGTGAAAATGTTCATCATCATAATGTGAAAACACTGTCAAGTCATCTAAATAAAAAACCAAGAAAACATATTTTTCATTGGCGAATGCTATGTCCATGGCCCACTAAAATGTGGCCCCTACATTTTTCAAACCAAATTCCATTTTTTCGTATTTGAACGTGCCCCAAGGTGTAGTAAATGTTGTATTGTTCTAATCATCCTCATGCACAAAAAAATGGTTTTACCCCGAATATCCATCCAACAGTGACATCCAGGAAGAACCGATAACTCTTTGAAGTATATGGTCCATCTTCGGAAGTGGATAGTTGTCCTTGAGGGACACTTTGTTCAAGTTTTTGGAATCTATGCAGAGCCATATTTCTCCAGTATTTTTTCTTACTGGGACCAAATTTGAAATCGAATCAAAGAATTTGATCGGGATAATAATAGAGGACTTGAAATTTTTTTTTACCTCTTTTTCAGTTGATGGCAGCAATCTAGGATTTATCCTTCTCAAATTTTTCTGAAAGGGCTTTTAATCGTACTTGATCGGAATAGTGTACTGAATGATGTTCTTGTCATACACCTTTAAATCTACATATTCCCATGTGAAAACATCAAAAAATTTAGAAATTAATTTAACATATTAAGCTTTTACCTCGAGAGATAAGGACTTGGATAGTTTAACCATATTTGGCTTTTCAGTTGTCCCAATGTTTACATCTTCAACACCCTTTTCCGTAGGCACCAATGTAGGCTTTATTGTTACGTCATCTTGATCAAACAATTCTTCCAAATGTATGAAACCATACATAGTGGTCTTTCAGATGTAGTATATCCATCTAAGTTACTTCTATATCCTATTCATCTTTATCACAAATTTCATCTATGGAACAATTCTCAAATTCTTCTTCACCTTGGAGAAATTTATTTACCTTCTTATCATCCCAGAAAACCTTCCAATATTGCAAGTTATTGGGAACAGTGGGTTAGTGTTTCACATGAATCTCAAACTTCCTATTTGAAAATATGGGGATCTTAAAATTTCTTACAGCTTTAGCCAATGAATCTTCCATGATATTTTGATTCCTTGGCACCACTCTAAGTATACACTCCTGAAACATTTTCAAAATATCTAGTACAATGTTCCTATATTATCTCATTCGAGGATGGTTAACTTGATATTCACCTTTAACTTTCTTGATCACAAGTTCTAAATCACCATACAAAATAATCCTTCTTGCTCCCAGTTTCTTCAAGATCTTTAGGCCAGTAATGAGTGCTTCATACTCCGCTTCATTGTTAGTGCAATCAAAAGCTAACTTGTAATATCACAATCTAACATTTGTAGTGACCTTATTCTGTTGATGAAAAGGGCTACAGACCCAAATTCCAATGCATGCCCCATATTTTCCTAGGGAACCATAAAAAACCATGGACCATATACAATTTTCATCCTCCAAGTGTTGAAACTCGGGTTTCTATTTTGGCTCGACTTTTTGAACTGTTTCTTCATGCTTTTTCGGGACTTTCTTCCACTTTATCTAATGGTTGTTCTGAATTTTTCACTGCTTCATCTGATTGTTGTTCTAATGAGCTAGGCAGATTCAATTTTTCCATTTCTATAACTTCTATAATGAAATTATGGATCTCTTGAGCATCTTCTACATCTACTAGTTGGCTATCTACATCATTTAAGCCGCTATCATTAAACAAAATGAATGACTCTAAATATGCCTGTACAACATTTATCAGATGATTCTTAGGCTTTTATTTTCTTGTGATCATATATTTTATCTTGGTTTAATGGTACAATTTTCTCAATTTCCCAAAAACAGGGATAGTTGCATAAGAAAATTTTAATTGCAATGTGCCTTGTAATCCCCCCCCCCCACCAGGATCTTGACAGCAACATGCCAAACCGTGGTGGCATGGCAGCTACCACCACATCAATTAGAATATTCTTTGTTGGAATATTCTCTAGGGAGACTACCAAATCTTTAATAATTCCAATACAATGGGCTCTACTTGAATTGAAGGAGTATAAGTCATGGTAAGGAAAAGTGATGTCAAGGCCAAACTTTTCCATAATTTCTTTTGGCATTAGATTATGGGAGGATCCAGAGTCAAACATGGAACTATGTAAAATGCATTGGTATATTCTTAGACTCAAGTAAAAATGAGGAACCTCACTATCTTCTAATTGACTGTCAATAGCAGGACCAAAAATGAGTTCGGGTTGATCATCTTCGACATTCACCATGTCGGACAAAGGATATAAGAAACTTGGCAACATGCGACTTATATTGGTTATTCTTAACAAGCTCGGTTAAAGGAAAAGACACTTTTAACTTTGAAATTTATGTTTATAGGCTAAAAGGAGTGGATTTTTCTACCTCTTTGATGACGATGTCTCATTGTCCAGCATGGTCCTTTGATGGAGCTTCTTTATTCTGACTATCCTTTTCCTTATTTGTTGAACTTGTAGATGACTAATTTACCTTATTCAAATATGTGACTACAGGCTCTTTTCCCTTACTCTAGTTTCTTAGAGGATTCTGCCTTGTTTGAGTGTCTTTTTGTTGAGATTCTCTCTTATCAATGGGATTAACCGGCACATCTTTTCTCCTCAATGACATTTGTCTATTTTGTGAACTAAGTGCATTCAATTATCCCCATTGATAATCATCAAATTCGGTCTCCAATTCATGATCATTAGCAAGGATTAAATCTTCATCTTTAGGCTAATCTGTCCTTTCAAAATAATCCTCATATTCGGTCAAAAACATAGGCAGATCATCAGTTTTGAAAAGTATATTCTCCTCAAAAATTGTTTCTTCATATTCTTCTTCTCCTTTATCATAGTTATGTTGCAAGGGTGTCTTAATTTATTGTTTCTATTGTGGTGGTTGCTTAGGAGCCCGTTGTTCTCTCTACTTAATCCTTAACTGAGGTTGTTGTTGACCTATGTAGTTAGGATTTCTGACCCCAGGTTGTCTCTCAGTGATGGACATCCTGTAAACCATCCTTTCAATAGTCCTTATCAGTGTATCCATCTTAGAATCAGAAGATGATGTGGACGGTTCATCTTTAATAGTAACTCTTCTCTCATTCATATCTCTAGATCTCTTCATCAACAAATTTTTTTTAACGTTGACCACATTCTTTTGCATATCCTCTAGTGTAGTTGGATTTATTTCCCTTAGGTTGCAAGCCATGTCAGGATCAAATTAATTTGGATAACTTATGAGAGCTAATCCTTGAGGAGGATTGATATCAATGGGAATTTCATTATAAATTCTATTGAATCACATATTGAAATCTTGAATTGATTCATTTAAATTTCATTTAATGTTCTTATACTCTATAAGCAACTGTAATATTTTTCTTTACTTCCCACTGGGATATAAATAAATCAATGAGATAGTCTGGAGTGGCAATGGAATTAGCATTCAAGGACCTAAACCAAACTTTTACATCTCCAGAGAAACTCTGGGCTTTAATCCTCATTTTTGCATTTTCAGCATCAACTTCTTCCATGTCTATGAAGAAATGACCTTAACAATATGTTGTCTTTCAAATAGGCTATATTTTTCATCAAACAAGGGGAGTCTTTGGCCATAACTCTGAGGTAAATCATTCAATTGGGTAGGTAAGATAAGAGGGGAAAATCTTACCATGATTATTGTTGAGTGAAGTGCTTGATTGACAATAAGAGGGATTGGATGAATAGGTAGTGGAAAAAATTTGTAAGTACTCAAGTAGCAGGTATGAATGATGAGGTCGAAGGTGCAGATGAAAAAACTATAATTGATTGAGTTTGAGGTTAATTTGAGATAGAAATTTCCTCTTGATGGTAGAATTGGATCCAATATTTGATGTCAAATTAAAATTCAGGTTTAATATCTTCAAAGAACCAATATTTCAAAGGACTAAGGTCTAATTCAGACAGTGACTTGAACTCAGATAGTCTTAAATGATCGAAGGCTATGTCAGATAAAGAGATCTCAGAATTAGATTTAAACAATGACAATTTAAATTTCAGATCATATGGTATATCTTCAAGAGAAATTAGTTTGGCAGGTACACAAACTGATCTCACCAATGGAATTGGTCCTGAATGAATGTTTGTAGTTTGATATCTATGCCTTCAGAAAATATTCTCTGGATCATCTACTAGATCAGCTGGATCAGGATTGGCATTTTCTCTGGTATATCTTCTCCAAGCCAACTCTACAATATTAGAACTACAATTATTGAATCAGTTTTTCTTAAACTTAACCCTTTCATCCAAAGATTCAAATTCCAATGTTTCTTGTCGTACACCCAGGGAAAATAAATCTTTCATTCCCTGGAAATGGCACCAGTATGTTATCGCTCTTCTAGATCTCTAAGGTTGAAGAAGAAATCCAAACAGAGGTAACCACAGACCAATATTTTGGCTTGGTATCTATCCCTACCAAACCGGAGGGGAATATCTCCACAACAACACAACCAAGAGGGTTGGATGAATTAGGGTTTTAGGATAGGTATAAGTACGTGGGTTTTTTTCTTAATTGGGTTGCTGGATGAGGATAATTATGTCAAAGAGGCTAGGTCATGGAAAATAGGATTAGGGTTTCAGGGATTCAGTGGGGCAAGGTAGGTAGAAAACCTAACACTTTAGGGTTTCTTGAGTGGGATGGATTAGACAAGTGAGGAGCTAAAAAGAGCAAGGATAACCATGAATTATTTCTAAACTGAAGAAGATGGAGAAAATATGAAGGTTTTCCCAAAATAGAGCATGAGAGATGTATTCTTTTTATCAACTTGAAAACCAGCATATCATAGAAATTAAATTTATCATTAAAAAAAAAAATTCATACATAATGAGACATAAGAAGAACAATGCTAAATTTCCATACCACAGGTATCGTAGATAAATAGAGGCAACCTTTTCATTAATTTCTTGCCAAAATGATTACACTAGAGTCTTTGATAAATACATCAACATCAAAAAATTTCCCAACCTCTGAAATGAGTCAAAAAGTACAAGATATTGACCTCAAACAATATATCCCAACCTCAGGGGTCGAATTTCCAAGTTGAGGAGGTGTTCCATCAAAAAATGAACTGCATGCCTAGAGTGTAGGGAGGTCCAAGTGACTCATCCCTCACTTTTTGCAAATTGATTCATTACATGTCATTAAAACTTTTCACTTAATGTATTTACCGTAGGTAAGTGTAAAAACATCATAATTACATTCACTTCCATCAATTATATCAGCAAAAACATGATTTCTCAAGGTGAAAAACAAAATTGTAGAGAAAAATAAAAAAATTCAGACATTGGTCAGGTGCGTAGCGCCAATGTCAAGTGCACAACGCCATATTCAAGCCAAGTTTTGAGGGAGTTCCTGATGTCGAAATTGAGCTCAAGATAGCTCAATGGAAAGCTTATCTAGACAAATTTCCAAATTTGTTCTTGGTTTGTAGATTTGACTTGATTTGACCTCCCAAAATGTGTTTCTCCCAAGATTGCTCCATGTGGAGTGCCAAGGTGAAAAAGGAGGCAAAACTGTGATTTTTTAAAGGTTTTTTTACTTTTTCACCTGCCAATTCGACCAAACAAGGCTAGAAAAGTGGTTTTCTTGCATTTTTTCTCGGTTCTGAATCTAGTGGTGGTCTTATTTTGACAAAAATATGCCTCAAAAAGGTGCGCACAACCTTCATCAACTTCCTCCAAGTATATGAAGTCAATGAACTTAACAATATGTTGTCTTGCATATATGGTAGAGTTTTCATCAAAAAAAGGGAGTATTTGGCCATAACCTTGAGGTAAATCATTCAATTGGGAAGGTAAGATAAGTGGGGAAAATCTTGGCATGATTCCTGCTGAGTGAAGTGTTGGATTGAAAATAGGAGGGATTGGCTAAATAGGTAGTGGAACAGAAGTTGTAGGTGTTGAAGTAGTAGCTATGAATGAGGAGGTTGAAGATGCAGATGAAAAAACTACAATTGATTGAGTTTGAGGTTGAGTTGAGACATGAATTTCCTTATGATGGTAAAATTGTATCCAATATTTGATGTCAAGGTTAGATTCAGGTTTAATCTCTTCAAATAACCAATCTTTCATAGGACTAAGGTCTAATTTAGACAATGACTTGACCTCGGATAGTCTTAAAGGATCGAAGAATATGTCAGATAAAGAGGTTTTAGACTAGGCATTAGAGAAATTTTGAGGTCTAAAATGGGCCTCGTAAGAAAAATGTACAACCAAAATAAACTTTATAAGAACCAATAAGATTCAAGATGATGATGTTAACCATGGGGAATGATTCATAATTTTTGGGGTAAAAAGGTAAAAAGATTAAAAAATAATAAAATAATAAAACTAAATTTTCAACTTATCTCCCTAATTTTTTACTCAAACTTTGAGCGGGAGTACTCGATGGATGAAAAATTTAACTCCACATCCAAGGAGTACCCATGATGCATACATTTGATGGACCCTACTACATGAAAAATGAGAAATACATGAAAACATGTGATTTCAATCACATTTTTCATGTATTTATCGATTTTCATGTGGCAAGGTCCATCGAAAGTATGCATCATGGGTACTCCTTGGATGAGGAATCAAATTATGCATCCAACGAGTGTTCCCACTCGAAATTTTAGTAAACCCATATGGAGATAAGTTGAAAATATGAGTTGAAGAATTAGTTTTTTCTTTTTTCCTTCTAAAATTTGATGATGTAATGAAATATTATTTTATTATTTCCACTATTGTTTTATAATTTCCTTAGGAGGCCCATTTTAGACCTTAAAATTACCCTAATGATTTAAATGATGACAATTCAAATTTTAGATCATACGATATATCTTCAAGAGAAAGTAGTTTAGCAAGTAGAGAAATTAATCTTACTAATGGAACTGGTCTTGAATGAATGTTTTTTGTTTGATATCTATACCTTTGGAAAATATTTTCTGGATCATCTACTAGATCAACTGGATCTGGATCGGGATTTTCTTGGTATCGCTTCTTGAATCCAGCTCTACAATCTTAGCACTGCAATTATTGAATCAACCTTTCTAAAACTTAGCCCTATCATCCAAAGGATAAAATTACAATGTTTCTTGTCATACACCCAGGGAAAATAAATCTTTCATTCCCCAGCAACGGCGCTAGTATGTTATCAATTCGCCATATCTCTAAGGCTGAAGAATAAATCCAAACAGAGGTAACCACTGACCAATATTTTGGCTTGGTATATAGCCCTACCAAACTAGAGAGGGCTCTCTCCACAATGTCACAACCAAGAGGGTTGGATGAATTAGGGTTCTATGCTAGGTATAAGTACATGGGTTTTTTGTTTTAATTGGGTTGCTGAATGAGGATAATTAGGTCAAAGAGGCTAGGTCGGGGCAAACATGATTAAGGTTGCAGAGATTCAATGAGGCAAGTTATGTAGAAAACCTAACACTTTAGGGTTTCTTGAGTGGGGTGGATTAGACATGTGAGGAGTTATAAAGAGCAAGGCTAAGAATTAATTCTCTCTAAATTGAAGAAGATGGACAAACAATGAAGGTTTTCCGAAAATAGAGCATGAGAGATGTGTTCTTTTTATCAACTTGAAAACCACCATATCATAGAAATAAAATGGATCGTGAAACAAAAAATTCATACATACTGAGACATAAGAATAAAAATGATAAATTCCCATACCACAGGTATCCTAAATAAATAGCTGTAAACTTTTCATTAATTTCCTGCCAAAATGATTACACTAGAGTCTTTGATCAATGCATCAACATCCAACAATTTCCCAACCTTTGAAATGAGTCAAAAAGTACAATATATAGACCTTAAAAAACCTCTACAAACCTTAGGGGTCAAATTCCCAAGTGGAGGAGGTTTTCCACCAAAAACTAAACTACATACCTAGAGTGTAGGGAGGTCCAAGTGACTCATCCCTCACTTTTTGCAAACTGATTCATTACATGTCATCAAAACTTTTCACTTAATGTATTTACCCTAGGTAAGTGTAAAAACATCATAATTACATTTACTTCCATTAATTAAATAATTAAAAACATGTTTTCTCATGGTGAAAATCAAAATTTCAAAGAAAATTCAAAAAAATTAGACAATGGTCAAGTGCATAGCACCAGTGTCAGGTGCGCAATGACATCTTCAAGCCCAGTTTTGAGGGAGTTCTCGATGTCCAAACTGAGCTCGGGATAGCTCAATGGAAAGCTTATCCAAACTAATTTCCAAATATGTGCTTTTTTTGTAGAGTTGGCTTGATTTTACCTCCCAAAAGTGTTTCTCCAAAGACTTCTCTATGCGTAGTGCCAAGGTGAAAAAGTAGGCAAAACTGTGGTTTTTTGAAGGTTAATTTTGACTCTTTCACCCTCCATTTTGACCAAACAAGGCTAGAAAAGTGGTTTTCTTACATTTTTTCTCTATTCTAAATCAAATAGTGTTATTATTTTCACCAAAATATGCCTCAAATAGGTGCACAATGCCTAGGGCACTACGCACTTGACAGTCCAACTGTCACATGACTGTCGAGGAATGCACAAAAACTTCAAAAATTTGCAAAAATGTATCAAAAATTATGAAAATTTTCTGAATTTTGGTTGATGATGAGGATTAGAGATGGAGTGAGGCTTCATCAAGGATATCAAGCCTTCTTTTCTCTTCTTACATGGTCAAGGTTTCAATTTTTGCATTGGCTTGTTTAAGTTTTGACCTTGCAATTTTTTTTCTCCTAGCATAGTGCTTTGCCATCCTTATCTGAATATCATTATCCTTGTTTTCTTTCTTCAGGAGCTTCTTAAGATGTTGGTTATCCTTTTCAATCCATTACTCTCAGTTCTAATTTATTATCACTGAAAATTTCTCATTAAGAGTGAGCTCATCTACTAGTTCTCTTTCTTTATGCCTTCCTAGTTCCAGGGCTCTTTTCAAACCTCTAGTCCTTGGAATTCTTCGTGGCACTTGTTCTTCTGGTTCATCTAGCACGCCATATTTTATACTGTTTCTTCAAGAAATACTTTAGCTTTTTCTGCCTCTTTTTGAGCTTTGATGAATTTCACTTCATCAATGAAGTGTTTGGTCTTTAGCTACTGGTTCTCCTTCTCAAGAAAGTTAATGACAAATTTAGATATATCAAGATTATTTTGTGTTGGAAATGTTGTCATTGATGGAAAAATAATTGGCAAAGAAGGAGCATCTGAAACTGTAACCATGAAAAGAGGAAAACCAAAGTAGTAGTAGAAGAAGAGTGCATAATTGAAGCAGAATTGTACAGAGACAGAGTAGGAGAAAAAGGCCATCAAATAGAAAAGAATAAGTGAATTTTCTAGTAAATGGTAATTCACCCTGATGGAATCTGTGATAAGTAAGAAATCCATTGAAGGAATTAATGGTTGCGGAGATATGATGGTTTTTCTTGCAGAATCAAGAACTTGAATGTACAGTTTGAAGCGGAACTGTGACAGGATATAACTCCGAACATGCAATGGAAGGTTGATATATTATAGCAGAATTGAAGACAGAATGACATTGAATTGTCTCAAGTTGATTTTTGTGAGGAAATCCCGTCCAGTTGTTCTTCATTCCTCTCATAGAGGAAGCCTGCGTATAACTAACTCTATCCTAATGGTAGTGAAAATCCTGTCGGAAGAGAACTAAATTTTTTCATTGTTTATTGGAAATCCTACCGAAGATAGACCAGAGTTAAATAAGTAAGAAGGATAGCGCAAACCCAGACTAACCCTTTGGAATCATGAACGAAACCTGGAAGGAAAGAGATAGAACGTAACAAAAGGAAGTACGACGGAACCTTGCGTGGAAGAGCGTAACTGTGATCGAGTGAACAGTGAAGGCTGTTTATGGTTTTCATCGCACCACCTATGCGGAGTAAGCAGTATTTGAGGAGTTGGGAGCGATTCCATAAATCATTCGACATGTGGCAAGGAGGACCCACGGAAAACCGCTTGTCACTGTGTGCCATCGCGCGTTATTGTTCGACCCAAGATGCTCAGCGATATTGATACATACCATTGATGTGGGAAGATGCCATCAGACGGTTGCTGTGTTCAGAAGGTGCGCGAAGGATAACCCAGGTATGACGTGCCATCACGCGTTATTTCCCGTGCAAGTTACCTAAGAGATATCCTTCGATTTGGATGTTGCGGCGCGATGGAACGTGAGCCCTTCGATCGGGTCGATTGTTAACGCTGGGCCCCAATTTAATTTATATTTCTCATTGTTAAGGTCTATTTAAAAGCATTGGTTATTAATATAAAGTTCTATTTTATATTTTAAATTGCCAAAGGTTGTGGATAATGTTTATTTATCAAATTCCACGAATTTGATAAATAAAATTCCAATAAAAGAAGGAATACCATCAGCGGTTGGATGGTTTTGACTCATGGTTTTACTAAAGGAAAAAACTATATAAGGAGAAGATGATTATTGTACAAGGTGTGCATGCGTAAGGGTGGTGAATGAATAAATTTCTCTAAGGAATATCTGCATGGATGAACTCTGTTCTTAATTGATAAATTTGAATCTATGATGCACCCATGGATATAATGATCTGACGATGATGAATCTATGATTTGATCGACTGATGAAATCATGAAGAACTGGTGCGAGTGTACTGAAGAAAATGAATAAATCTGGTGGCTTGCAAGGTATGTTGTGTGAAAACTGGTGGATCCTGTATGAAAATTGATGGAATGTGGTCCGCAGTGGTGCTGAGGGTCGAAGCCTTCAGTGAGGGGGTTGTAGCTCCCTTCCAGTGGTAGCTGGTAAACGAGAGAAAGTTGTAGCCTTTCTGCAGGTAGGTACCTGCGTGCTAGTATAAGTCTGCGCCAGCATAAATTGTAATAAGTTTTCTTTATAATAAAATTTGAAGACTGAGATAACAACAATGGTGGTTTTCTCCCAAATTGGGTTTCCACCTTAAATACTAGTGTTCATATGTGTGGCTTATGTGTGATGGTTTGTTCTGTTATTTTTGTTCATACTCAATGCTTACTAAACATCTGATAAATAAATGATGCAATGATCTAAGTAAAGACATAATAAGATCTCTGGACATACACGTTGGATTATGTAAAACAACATATGGTTTTAAGAGAAAAAAAAAGTAAAAAGTTTTTCAGCCCTAAATACTGATTCATCCCCCCTCTCAGTATTTTTCCCAACAATTGGTATCAGAGCAGGTCCTTCTAAAAAAGCTTAGCCGCTAGAAGGAAGATCAAGCAAGATGAGAAATCAAGATGGAACAACATCTATCAGGCCTCCGCTCTTTAATGGAAACAATTTAATCTTCTGGAAAACAAGGATGAGATCCTATCTTCAGTCTCTGGGAGCAGATGTATGGGCAATTGTTGAACAAGGATGTCAATATCTAGCTACAGTACCAACAAATCTGACGGAAAGAAAGAATTATGAAACAAATGCAAAGGCATTCAATGCTCTATTGGGAAGTCTAACTGAATCAGAATTTGTCAAAGTCATGCAGCTAAATACAGCAAAGGCAATATGGGACAAAATCATTTTGAGTTATGAAGGTGATGCAAAGGTAAAAAGTGCTAAACTCCAAACTCTCAGAATTCAATATGAGAATCTAAAAATGGATAATGAGGAGAGCATTGCCAATTTCTTTTTACGTCTTGATGATATTGTAAATCGTATGAGAAATCTAGGAGAAACAATAACCGAATCTACTTTGGTTGAGAAAAATTTAAGATCACTAACGACAAAATTTGAGTCAAAAGTTTATGCTCTTGAAGAAAAGTAGGATCTTCAAAATCTTACTGTGGTGCAACTTCATGGCATACTAACTGCATATGAAATGAGAAGAGGAGGATCATCTGAAGTCAAAGAAGCAGTCTTTAGAGCTTCTACAAAAGGGAAGGAAGTACAAAAAATAGAAGGATCAAGATATATCTCAGAAGAAGATGAGGTAAATTTTGTAAAGAAACTTCAACTTGGCACAGGACGGTTCAGAGGTAAGCTTCCTTTCAAATTTTTTTATTGTGGAAGAGTTGGTCATTATGCTGCTAAGTGTCCTCATAAAGAAACACATAAAAAAGGGAAGGAAGTAGAAAGAAGGAATAAGAATCGGTTTAGCACTAGAAAAAGTTACTATACTCATGAAGACAATGATGTGTTATCTGATAGCGAGGAATAATGTGAAAAAGATCTTAGACTTCTCATGGCATTTGAAAAAGACTCTAGAGAAGAAAAGGATACTTTTGAGGATGCTCTAGAGGACAATGATTTTCTTGATGAAAACAATCAACTCAAAATATGCTTAGAAGAGAGTAAAATAACCATAGAGACACTGAAAAATCAGCTTGAAGAAAAGGAGAAACACAATGAGAAATTAGAGTGTGAAGTAGTAAGCCTAAGAAAAGAACTTGAGAAAGTAAAGACTCTGAATCTTAGAATTTCTAAAGGATCTAAAACCTTAGATGAGATTATCAAGGTACAACATTCGCCTCTTATAAATACAAGTCTTGGATATATCGAAGAATCTTCTCAGGCTTCAGCACCAAATTATCTAAAAGCAGCTATAGCTGGTATACAACATACTGCCACTCAGCAAGGGAGTAAAGAATCTTTAGAGGTAAAGAATGATCATCTCAATTCAAAGAACACTAACAGGAATATCTTTCAAAGAAACACCAATCAACAGGTAAATTCAAGTAGAAGATTTCATGATCGCAGAAATTTCTTCTTCAATGGACAATGTTTCTCATGTCACAATTTTGGTCATAAATCTATTCAATGTGTTGCATATAAAACCATCATGACAAGAGAAGCAAGAAAGAAAATGATTGATATTGAAACAAAGAAGAATACCTACAAAAACTTTTCTCCTCTTCAAAATGAAGTTGAATGTGCTTATTGCAATAACTTTGGCCATGAAGAATCTAAATGCAGGAGCAAAGTTCAGCCAAAAGAACATGTTCCTTCAAGCTCTTAAGCATGGAAAAAGAAGGAATTATAGGTTGAAAATTGTGGCATAACGTTATTTTCAGAAGGTGAAGAAAATCAATGGTACATTGATAGTGGATGCTGAAGACAAATGACATGTGACAAAAACAAACTTCTTGCATATAGTGCTCTAGATAAGGAAAAGATTGTTACATTTGGAAATGATACTCCTGCGGTCATTAAGCGAAAAGGGTCTATTTTTATAAAAGAAAAGGTGAAAGCTAATAATTTCATGTATGTGGATGGATTAAAGCATAACCTGTTAAGTGTAAGTCAAATGTGTGAACAAGGAACTGAAGTTGTATTTAGTTCAAAATAATGTGTGGTACGTGATCTTGATACAAGTAAAACAATTCTAAAAGGAAAAATAACTCCAAGCAACCTGTATGTATTAAAGAACTGCAAAGAACAATGTTACTTAAGTAAATCTTCAGAAAATTGGCTATGGCATAGAAGGTTGGGGCATCTGAGCTTCTCTCAAATCAACAAATCAAGTCGACTCAAATATTTTCGTGATCTTCCCAATATTACTCTACCTGAAAATATCATATGCAAATCTTTCCAATTCGGTAAGCAAACCAAAGTACAAATTAATGCCAAGGAAGGATCATCAAGTAAGCCTCTTGAACTCATTCATACTGACATATGTGGACCCATGAAGAAAAAGTCACCACGTGGTGAACAATACTATATCCTATTTATTGATGATTTCTCTAGAATGTGTTGGATTGGGCTGCTTAAACACAAAGATGAAGCATTTGAGAAATTTCAGATCTTCAAAGCACTAGTTGAGAATGAATTAGATCTAAAAATCAAGTGTCTCAGATCTGATCGAGGAGGATAATATACATCAGATGAATTCCTTGAATTTTGTGAACAACATGGCATAAAAAGACAGTTTTCTATAGCTAGCACTCCACAACAAAATGGTGTTGTAGAAAGAATGAATAGAACAGTTCAACAAATGGCTAGAGCTATGCTTGATGATTCTAGAACACCTGACACATTTTGGGGAGAAGCAACACATATAGCAGTAAACATACTCAACAAGGCACATGTTCGTGTAAATAGTGATAAAACTCCATATGAACTCTGGTATGGTAATCCTCCCACTGTAAAGCATTTTAGAATTTTTGGAAGAAAATGCTTTATAAAAAATAATGATGAAAAACTTGGCAAGTTTGAACCCAGAGAAGATGAAGGAATACTCCTTGGCTACTCCTCTAGGAGTAGAGCATATAAATGTTACAATAAAAGACTTCGAAAGATTGTTGAATGTATTGATGTTGTTATTGATGAGTCTCCTGCAGCTCGAAAAGAAGAAAAAAAAAAAACAGATGAAGATGATGATGACATATATCCTTCTACATCAAATAAGGATGATATAGATAGTGAACCCAATGAAGAACCCGGAGATGATTTATCTGAAAAATCTCCATCCAGATATGTTCAAAAGAATCATCCAGAATCTCAAATTTTGGGAGAAAAGGGATCAGGTGTACAAACAAGAAGGACTCTTGTGGGATCTTCTAGCAATCTGGCATTTCTGTCCACTATTGAACCACACAATGTCAGTCAAGCCTGCAAAGATGAATGTTGGATTCAAGCCATGAATGAAGAGCTTGATAAAATTGAGAAGAATCACACTTGGGAATTAGTACCAAGACCTCATGACAAAAATGTCATTGGAACTAAATGGATATTCAAAAACAAGTTAAATGAGAATGGGGATGTTATAATAAATAAAGCTAGACTTGTTTGCAAAGGGTATGCTCAACAAGAAGGTATAGAATTTGAAGAAATGTTCTCTCCTGTAGCTATACTTGAAGCCATAAGAATGTTTCTTGCCTTTTCAAGCTTCCAACAAATCAAAGTTTATCAAATGGATGTTAAATCTGCTTTTCTCAATGGAGATCTAGAAGAAGAAGTTTATATAGAACAATTAGAAGGATTCATTTTGGGAAATGATGAAAATATTGTTTTTAGACTTAAAAAGGCTCTATATGGTCTCAAACAAGCTCCAAGGGCATGGTATTATCGTCTTGACAAATATCTTCATCAACAAGGATTTTCAAAGGGGTCTGCTGATAGCAACTTATACACAAAAATTGAAAATAACAAACTATTGATTGTGGTTGTATATGTTGATGATATCATTTTTGGAAGTAATGAAGAGTCTATGAGTCATAAATTTGCTTCTGATATGCAACAAGAATTTGAAATGTCTTTACTTGGGGAACTAACATTCTTTCTTGGCTTGCAAGTGCAACAAGAAACAAATGGCATATTCTTATTACAAGAAAAATATCTTAAGCAAATCTTGAAGAAGTATGGCATGGAATATTGAAAACCTGTAAGTACACCAATGATAACCAGATGTAATCTCAGTTCTAATGATGATTCCCTCACGGTGAATCAACCAGAATACAGATCTATGATAGGAAGTCGACTTTATCTCACTGGGACAAGACCAGACATTATGCATGCAGTTGGGATTGTTGGACAATTCCAAGCTAATCCAAAAGAGTCTCACCTTCAGGCTGTGAAAATAATATTCAAATATCTACAAGGAACTCAAG
This sequence comes from Pinus albicaulis, assembly GCA_034641835.2. Lineage (NCBI taxonomy): Eukaryota > Viridiplantae > Streptophyta > Pinopsida > Pinales > Pinaceae > Pinus > Pinus albicaulis. The sequence continues at coordinate 654,323,010 of CM076572.1, forward strand.
ACTTTGGACTATGGTATCCAAAGAATGCTGATCTTACTCTTCATGCATACACTGATGCAGATTGGGCTAGAAATATTGATGATCGGAAAAGCACCAGTGGTGGTGCATTCTATATGGGGCCTCGATTAGTATCTTGGTTCAGCAAGAAGCAAAGCTCTATTTCCTTATCTATAGCAGAAGCAGAATATGTGGCTGTCGCATCATGTTGCACACAACTTCTCTGTATGATGCAAACCTTACATGACTTTCAAATCAAATGTTCACCTCCTATGTCCATTATGTGTCAGTATCTCAAAGAATCATGTTATGCATTCCAAGACCAAGCACATTCCCATCAAATATCACTTCTTACGTGAAAAAGTGCTTGAAAAAAAAGTGAAATTGGAGTATGTTCCCTCCAAAGAAAAAGTTGCTGATATATTTACCAAACCTCTACCCAGGGAAGCGTTCGAATATCTCAGACAGAAACTGGGAGTAGTCTCTGCCATGCAGAAGATCAGATCTACTTAAAGACAGAAGATTAAATTGGTTTTGAGGTGCTGTTGGGCATCTCTGAATGCACAGGCTAAGGGAGAGCATTGGTCATATGAAAAAGTTTGAAGATACAGCATGATCTCAGGGGGAGCATGGTATTGTCGGTTCAAAGGATCTTGATCAACTCTTTGCCATTGATGTCAAAGGGGGAGGAAAAGAAAAAAAGGGGGCTTCTATAAAGACAATCAGAGGAAGAGTATTTCCATAAATGCCAAAGGGGGAGATTGTTGGAAATGTTGTCATTGATGGAAAAAGAATTAGAAAATAAGGAGCATCTGAAACTGTAACCATGAAAAGAGGAAAAGAAAAGTAGCAGCAGAAGAAGAGTGCATAATTGAAGCAGAATTGTCTAGAGACAGAGTAGGAGAAAAAGGCCATCGAATAGAAAAGAATAAGTGAATGTTCTATTAAATGGTAATTCACCCTGATGGAATCCGTGATAAGTAAGAAATCCATTGAAGGAATTAATGGTTGCGGAGATATGATGGTTTTGCTTGCAGAATCAAGAACTTAAATGTACAGTTAGAAGCAGATCTGTGACAGGATAGAACTACGAACATGCAATGGAAGGTTGATATATTATAGCAGAATTGAAGACAGAATGACATTGAATTGTCTCGAGTTGATGTTTGTGAGGAAATCCCGTCTAGTTGTTCTTCACTCCTCTCATAGTGGAAGCGTGCGTATAACTAACTCTATCCTAATGGTAGTGAAAATCCCGTCGAAAGAGAACTACATTTGTTCATTGTTTATTGGAAATCCTGCCGAAGATAGACCAGAGTTAACTAAGTAAGAAGGATAGCGCAAACCTAGACTAACCCTTTGGAATCATGAACGGAACTTGGAAGGAAAGAGATAGAACGTAACAAAAGGAAGTGCGACGGAACCTTGCGTGGAAGAGCGGAACCGTGACCGAGGGAACAGTGAAGGCGGTTTATGGTTTTCATCGCACTACCTATGAGGAGTAAGCGGTATTTGAGTATTTGTGAGTGATTCCATAAATCATTCGACACGTGGCAAGGAGGACCCACAGAAACCACCTGTCACTGTGTGCCATCGCGCGTTATTGTTCGACCCAGTATGCTCAATGATATTGATACATATCATTGATCTGGGAAGATGCCATCGGATGGTGGCTGTGTTCAGAAGGTGCGTGAAGGATAACTCAGGTATGGCACGCCATCACGCGTTATTTCCCGTGCAAGTTACCCAAGCGATGGAACACGAGCCCTTCGATCGGGTTGATTGTTAGCGTTGGGCCCCAATTTAATTTATATTTCTCATTGTTAAGGTCTATTTAAAAGCGTTGGTTATTAATATAAAGTTCTATTATATATTTTAAATTGCCAAAGGTTGTGGATAATGTTTATTTATCAAATTCCACGAATTTAATAAATAAAATTCCAATAAAAGAAGGAATACCATCAGCGGTTGGAAGGTTTTGACTCATGGTTTTACTAAAGGCAAAAAACATATAAGGAGAAGATGATTATTGTACAAGGTGTGCATGCGTAAGGGTGGTGAATGAATAAATTTCTCTAAGGAATATCTGCATGGAAAAACTCTGTTCTTAATTGATAAATCTGAATCTACGATGCACCCATGGATATAATGATCTGACTATGATGAATATCTGGTTTGATCGACTGACGAAATCATGAAGAACTGGTGTGAGTTTACTGAAGAAAATGAATAAATCTGGTGGCCTGTAAGGTATGTTGTATGAAAACTGGTGGATCCAGTATGAAAATTGATGGAACTTGGTCTGCAGTGGTGCTGAGGGTCAAAGCCTTCAGTGAGGGGGTTGTAGCTCCCTTCCAGTGGTAGCTGGTAAACGAGAGAAGGTTGTAGCCTTTCTGCAGGTAGGTGCCTGCATGTTGGTATAAGTATTCGCCAGCATAAATTGTAAGAAGTTTTCTTTATAATAAATATTGAAGACTGAGATAACAGCAGCGGTGGTTTTCTCCCAAATTGGGTTTCCACCTTAAATATTGGTGTTCATATGTGTGGCTTATGTGTGATGGTTTGTTCTGTTATTTCTGTTCATACTTACTTCTTACTAAACATCTGATGAATAAATGATGCAATGATCTAAGTAAAGACATAATAAGATCTCTGGACATACACGTTGGATTCTGTAAAAAAACATATGGTTTTAAGAGAAATAAAAAGTAAAAAGGTTTTCAGCCCTAAATATTGATTCACCCCCCCTCTCAGTATTTTTCCCAACAGTTTTTAGCTCTTTAATCTTGGCCTCTTTTTCCTTGATGATTTTGCTAGTCATCTCAGAATCATCTTGCCAATTCAAGTCAACAAGGTCAAACTCCATTTCTATTTCATGAAGATTTCCCTCCTCATGCATAATCTCTTCCTGAATATCTGCCTCTATAATATTTTTCTTTCCTTTGTCTACCTGCTTTGCTGATGAATAAGGAAAGGCCCCTTCCACAATCTGTGGAACAAACACTTGCCTATGATCTCTTTGATATTTTTTTTCCAATGTATCTATCTCATCCACTTTGGTCTTTTGAAGCTCACTGATCTTAGCTCTGCTAGAGGACCTAATCTGAGTGTGAAATGATGATGATGGTGGTGAAATGGGTGAAGTAGTTTGATCTGATGAAGAAGTAGGTACTGTGGGCTGATATGGAGGAATGGATGTGGAAGGATGAGATGGTGGAGGCAAAAATTCAGCATGTTGAATTGGTGGAGAAGTAAAGATGTCATTAGCTATGAAAGTGTCCCATGAGATGTTCACTTGATCGAGGTGATGGAGAAAAATGATCTTGATGAGAGAGTGGTGAATAATACATCTCATTTGGTGGTCACAACCTCTCTTTTGAACAATGTATGCCATTTTTTTCAATGTCCCTGAAGAGAAAATAAGGTATTTTGAGCATTTTGACCCTTGTGAAGTGCATTAATAACCTAATATGGTAGGTGTAGAGTTTAGAGAACCTTCCTTCAAAAGAAAAGTACCACATTATGATTTTCATCATGGGGGCATACGTATCCAGGAGGTAAGAGAAAGGAAAGACCATTTTTCCTTCATTCTTGTACCTTGGCTTGATATATGGCTCATAGTAATGATTCTCCAAGTCTTTTTCCTTATACCACTTTTCACTAACATTTGGAATTCTAGTGGCATATTCTATAATGGTTGTGGATACTATGAAATTGAGACCAACAAGGGTTACCTGGTTATCATGAATATTAGAGATGAAAACCCTGCTCAAGACAGGGTGATATTGGACCTATTGTACCTGTTTCTAGTGGGAATTCCTTGGCTATAAAAACTATGCCAGGAAACCTAGTCAACTGTCTTTAGGTTCAAGCTGGCCCTTGAACCATAGGGGGCTCCCTCAGTTGTTATGAGGCCTTGTTTAATGTTGTTCATTGTCACCGAACAATAGCCTTTGAAGCACAATGGCCAGATTTATAGTTTTAATTGGGGGTGGTTGTCTATCAATGACAATTCCTATTCATTAATAAATCCCTCCTTCATAGAGTCCTTTCTCAAAGTGTCAACTTCCAGCCTCACAAAACTACTTGATTTGTATAAGAATTTGATACAAGAATGTAAGGAGATCCCTAACAATGTAGCAGCCAGACTGACTACTTAACTGATAGGGAGATTTGGATGCGTGTAGGAGATTTCTACATAACAAGAAAACATATTCAGGAGAAGATATAAGAATAAGAAATAACTAGTTTTGAAGAGGAGCTTGATCAGATAGACCGTCCAATATACCTATCTCTTTAAACAATTATAGTTCTGCAAGGGATTTCAGAGAGATAGAAACCCATCTATCCTTATCTATCTCTTCTATGTAACTCTGAAAATGTGCAGAAATTATGAAAACTATGTTTTCATAATAAAAAAAATATAATCAAGTCATTACATAAGCCTTGTGTAATTTATATTTCAAGAGAAATTTACAATAACAGATAGTCCTGTAAATTAATCTCTTAATCTGACTACAACTTCACAACGAATCAGAAACAAAACTGAGATTCAATTAAATTTCCAATTGGAGAATTGTACATGAATTGAATTATATGAAGAAAAAATATATGGAAATACTGGAAAAACATACGAGAAACACAAATTCTGTCAAAGACAGAGCTGAAATACTTTAATTACAATTTCTGGAGAAACGTTTTACAAAGTTGAAAAGGTCTTGGCCTCAAAAATCCCACACTAAATACTTCCACGAATGAATTATTTATACAAAATGTAAAATATTACAATCAATTCCTGAGTGACAAGGCATACTAAAAATATCTAAAAACTAACAAGAAAGTAAAGAAATTAGTCTAAAGGAGTGCATCTGCATTTCTAGCCTTGTTCTGCTGGAAGACTATTATCGAATCACCACCTTTTTAGTGTTGCATTGGAAAACTCAATGTTGTGTTGGAAAAATATGTTTTATCATGAATCTAGTTGTTATATTATCATAGTTCTAAATGAAAGCAGTTTTCTCTTTGTCAAGTCTTACCTACCTGAGTCCTTTCTGCCGTGTTTAGCCCCTTTTTCACAAAACAAAATAAAAACCCATATACTTGGACTTGAAATTGTGGAGGCTTTAGTTCTAAATTTCATCGCATCCATATCAATATCACACATCGCATGTTTTAAGGTTATGTTATGAAGAAAGGGATTGGCGATGTGATGTGAAGTGTGGAGGTGACGTGGCGGGAGGGTGATGGTTTCGGTGATGTGGAGTAATGGAGAGGGAATGATATAGCAATGGAACTACGTATAGAGGAGTGTTATGGTGGGCCACCCACATCAAAAATAGAAATCGGGACCGGATATAGTTTGTGATATTATTTAAAAAAATAAAGTGTGATGTGATGCAGAGAGGAGAAACGTATTGCAGAGATCGCAAGTTTTATAGTTTGGCGAAATGTGATGAGTTATGTTCGCCAATCTGCGAAATAGTAAAGTTATGATGTGAAATGGTGTGGTTCGGTGATAGGTAAAAGGTAAGGTTTAAGTGTTAATTTTGCCCAAATCATAATAAAAGTATTTATAACGTATTCGGGGTGTATGGAGTGACAAGTGAATGGGTCCCACCATCATCACATTGGGAAATTATGAAACAGGAAGTGAGATGCGAAATGGTAAAATATGTGAAGTGCGCAATTGTGAACGACAGTGACGTGGAAAAGAGAAGTGGTCCCAACAGTCTTGAAATTCGCATTTTGGGTGTTTTGAAAAGGAAATCAAACGATTTTAAGATATGTTGATGGAAAAAGTAATAGGAGTATGCGGTAATAAAGGAAATGAATTATGGAAATGACAATGAAAAGGGATGAATGGCAGGGTAATTTCAACATGGTTTTAAAACTTAGGATATGGGTAAAAAATGCTTAGGATAGTTTTTTTTAAACCATAAAATCATTCTTCTTTGGTAATTTCTTCTTAACATTTTCAAAATTATTTGACTAATTATGCTAACTTATCAAAACTATATAATGCTACAACAACGGCTTCATTTGGGGACTTCTTCCCCCTGTGGGATGCAGAGAACAAGAAAATCAGTTACCTTTAGCATTGGGCATGGAGTCATACTGTAAACCTGATCATCAACCATCATCTACCATAACCAACTCTCTTGGATCAACCTTGTTATTTGAATAGCCTGCTAGTGTAGAATGCAACCTGCAACTGTGAAATGCAACCATATGCCAGAACTAATCCAGATACTCTTTCGTACTGAAAACTAAAAACTAAAAAATTCTAGACTGAAAATATAAGCTGATCTATCACACCATTCATAAGTAATGAACATGTTGATCTATTTCATACTGAAACTCAGAATATCTATTCAAACCCCACACTTCTATCTAATTGAACTGGAAATTATTGCATTGTTAGGTGTAATTTGTTTTCCAATGTAACCAAGTGCAGAGTGGATTTATTGACAAACCAAGTTGCCAAAAACTAAAAATATAAATAATATATACAATATGAATATAAAATTCCATGAGAAACTTATACTCATAGGTGTACTTTAAGAGTTGCATCCTCTGCTGACACTTTAGATTTTTGACCATGGCTGAGATGAAGAAACATATACTGTTGATTTCAAGTATCAACGAAACATGAATAGTAGTAAAGGCAACTAAAATCTAGAAAGAGTGGGATCAATTTCCTAGTGGAATCGCCATCTGACAAATTGGAGTCTCCAGGTGAAAATAATGCAAACAATACAAATGCCTATTCCTTATTCACTAGCAAGAAATAGATCTATTTGATATCATACTCCAGGGAAAAAATTCTTCGTTACTTGGATCCCTGGCATGGGCACCAAATTTTGTACTTGTTTCCCATAGGTAGTCCTTGGCTACAAAAAATATGCCAAGAAATGAACTCAACCAACTTTAGGTTCAAGCTGGCCCTTGAACCAGAGGGGGATCCCTCAGTTATTCGAGGCCTTGTTTAATGCTATTCACTGTCACCGAACAATAGCCTTTGAAGCACAATGGCCAGATTTATGGTTTTATTTGGGGGTAGGTGGATATCAATGAAAATCCCTATTCATGAATAAATACCACCTTTGCAGAGTCCTTTCTCAAAGTGTCATCTTCTAGCCTGACAAAAAACCTTGATTTGTATAATAATTTGACAAAAGAATGTGAGGAGATCCCTAATAATGTAGCATCCAGAATGACTACTTAACCACTAGGGAGATTTGGATGCATGTAGAAGATTTCTACAACCCAACAAAACATATTTAGGAGAAGATAGAAGGACAAACAATAACTAGTTTCAAAGAGGAGCTGGATCAGACGGACAATCCAATATACTAATCTCTTTAAACAATTATAGTTCTTCAATGGATTTCAAAGAGATCCAAACCCAATATATCCTTACCTAGCTCTTATATGCAACTTTGAAAATGTACAAAAATTATGAAAACTATGTTTCATAATAAACATAATTTAATCAAGTCATTACAGAAACCTTGTGTAGTTTAGATTTCAAGAGGAATTTACAATAACAGATAGTCTTGTAAATTAATCTCTTAATCCAATTACAACTTCAAAAAGAATTAGAAACGAAACTGAGATTCAATTAACTTTCCATTTGGATAACTGTACATGAATTAAATTATATGAAAAAAACATATATGGAAATACTGGAAAAATGTGCGAGAAACACAAATCCTGTCAAAGCCAGAGTTGAAATACTTTAATTAGAATTTATAGAGAAATGTTTTACAAAGCTAAAAAGGTCTTAGCCTCAAAAATCCCACACTAAATACTTCCACGAATGAATTATTTATACAAAATGTAAAATATTACAATCAATGCCTGAGTGACAAGGCATACTAAAAATATCTAAAAACTAACAAGAAAGGAAAGAAATCAGTCTAAAGGAGTACATCTATGTTTCTAACCCTGTTCTGTTGGAATACTATTGTTGAGTCACCACCTTTTTAGTGTTGCACTGGAAAACTAAGTGTTGTGCTGAAAAAATCTCTTTTATCATGAATCTGGATGTTATATTATCATAGTTATGAACATATTTTTCTCTTTGCCGGGTCTTATCTAACCGAGTTTTTTCTGTCGTGTTTAACCCCTTTTTCACAAAACAATGTTAAAAACCCATATACCCGGACTTGAAATTGTGTAGGCTTTAGTTCTGAACTTGATCGCATCCATATAAATATTGCACATTGCATGTTTTAAGGTCACGTTATGAAGAAAGAGATCAGTGATGCGATGTGAACTGTGGAGGTGACATGGCTGGAGGGTGATGGTTTCGGTGTGTAATATTCCAAAATTAGCATGCAGCTAATTGGAATATTGATTTTTGCTGATTTCACATAGGAGATGAATAAATGGGTAAGGAGGCCCATACATTTCAGAAATATGAATAAAATCCCTCATAGTGTGAAAAGGGATCATCATAAGAGCTGGATTTGACACCCTCGTGTGTGAAAGAGGAAATTTGCATGTGGACAAGGTCAATTTGGACCAAGTCAACAGTGCTGGGATAGGAGGTGGAGATCACCGTGGGAGACAATGCATAGATAGTGGGAGGAAGATTCCTTAGTGGAGGAAACCCTAATGAGTGGGACCCAAGGAGATAGGGCTTCCATTTGTATAAAAGGAGGGCAAGGCATCCATATGAACTCATGTTATGGATTATTGATTTTATGGTCTGGTTAGACTATTGTGCATTCTTTTGCTATTTAGCAGAGTTGTTGTGCTACTTAGAACCAGGGAAAATTTTAAGAACCCCCTTAAATTTATATATATAATAAATAGGCGAATCCCCATGATACATAGGAAAAATGGAAGGCGATTTTATTAATAATATAATATGTATATATAATTTTTTGGAAAATCTCTCACGAGATTATATTATCTTGTAAAAACATGACGAATCACCAGTAAAAATGGCGAATCACTACTACAAAATGGTGAATCGTTGTCTAGTGGAGTTCAGGTTGTTGGTTCCAATGAAGATATGGTAGTTGAACCAGGAGTAGAAGGAAGAGAACCACTGAGACCAAGCATGGCACATGGTGACTCATGAGGGAAGTAGTTCTCGTGCAGTTTGTAAAACATGTTCTTATAGTTCTGCTAAACGTAGTTTTTTTGCTCATGCTACTACTAGCACTGATATTGAGGTTGGAGAGGAGTTTAAACAAATTGGGATCTTTGCAGATCATTTTGTTTCAGCAATCCTCCAACACAAAGGCACATGCCTCTGCTGATTTCTTCAATGAGCAGAACAAGTTGAAAAAAAATTAAAATGGCAATAACTAATAAACAGAGTCAATACGACAATCCCAACACACCTCCAAACCGACAGTTGTGCCTCACTGTCTGCTACGCACATCCAAACCGACTAAGCTCATGGCAGAATTTGCTCGTGGGAATGGATCGGGGAATTCGAGGGGCTGGTATCATAAATTCATGAAGTTCAACTCATCCCTCTATAGTCCAATGCAACAATGAAGGTTGGCTCTCCTCCACGCATATAATCACCAATAGGCACCAGTAGTTACACAACTATTACACAATCTAAGTCTCTCACAACAGTGGCCTCTCACAAGTTTGATCGGCGACGGTGCTTGACTAAAAACTTTAAAAATAAAAGTTTGACCAGGAAAATTAGTATTCAATTTTTTATCTTGTAATTAAAGAATTCAACATCCCAATATATAAAAATACCATCAAACGAACATTATGCACTCCACTCATAAACAAGTTCAGGATAAGAGAAAGTGTAACTTCTCATTCCATTCATAACACAACTCATGATAAGAGAAAGTGCAACTTCCCATAATGGTAAAAAAAAAGCAGGAACTTTAATAATGATAAAACAATTCCAAAGTGTGGGGTATCCCACTTTTTATTCACACACCAAACAACCTATCAAAAACTTACTTGCACTTGTCCTTGCCAGAAATCAGGAAATTGATTTTACATCAGAAATTAACGAAAAAAACTGCATATGGTAGAGAGCCTTAGTCACTGGCTAAAATTTTAATGTTGGTCGTTATGGAAATCGACTTATTGCCAACTATCCAAACCTTGAAGTGAAAATTACATTACAGTATGTACAAAAATGGATATAGTTTGAACATGTAAACTCCCCAAGTTTTCTTGTGCCCCTCATTCATGGCTGTTGTTAAGCTGTAACATGGGAAACCCCCCCTTCCCTTACAGTTTGCTGCTTAGGGTTGCACAGTTTCCATATCCAACCATCAATCCAGTCAGCTTCTTATTATTCAGACGTTGTTGGTAGACCGTTGGTTTTTCAAATCGGTTACCAAATTATGAAATAAATCAAATAAATAATGAATTCATGATTATCTTTGGAAAGTATCTATGTATGATTAATTTCATTGTGACATAATAGCTAAAGAAAAAATATAATTAGGTAAGCAACCCAATTTAAATCTTGAAGATACATAATCTTCAATGATTTCAATAACTGAACAATAATTAATTGCTCTGTACCTGTTAGGGAATGGTATGAGGTGTGGCAAACCAAGCACGTTTGAAGTCAAATGTAATCTTCAGAATTTTATAATATAGTACAACTCTCACTTACAAAAGAAAAAAAAGCATATTATAATTTCACTATCAAATATCAAATATCAAAAGTATGAATTATTTCTTTCATACGCCCCCTTCATGGATTCTAAATCTTTGAGTTGTTTACATATTTAGTCTTTTACACACATTTTTTTTCCAAGAAAAAACTGTGTTTTCTATTTCAAGTGTGAAAACAAAATATGCATGGAAAAGTTTGCGCTTTCATACAAAACTACTATTCTAAATACATTGAAACTTAACCATTGGATTTACCCCAAATACATACCACATCCATATTCTGTAGTCGGTATACACTATACATGACAACAAGAGTTACAAGTCAATTAGAGCACCTCCCATTGTTCTTCTAAGTAAATAGAGGGTTTTATATCTCACTGGGAAGTTTGCTTCCCCCTTGAACTCCTTGAACAAGAGGAAACCTTTATGTTGTGCCATAACTTTTTTTGAGAGTCCATTGGCTGATTTGTTACATTCTCTATAAAGATGTTGCAACGGACCAAAGAGTGAACCCTATCTCTCTAATTCTGTGAAGCAAAGGAGACAACACTAAATTAGTGATTTGTCACTTCTCACTAAACCAATGCAATTTTCAACTTTGAAACTCCTGGTAGTTGCCAAGATCTGATTTGAAAATTCTCAATAAACCAATGCCATTTTCAACTTTGAAACTCCTGGTACCTACAAATATTTTATATCATTTTCTAAAGAAAACTAAGACTTCAAAAAAATCTACAAGGAAAATAGTTCTATCCTCTTATTTGAACCCTTGATCAGCTCCAAACTTTAACGTAGAGTAACAGGTGAGATAAAAACAAAACAACACCATATCCACATCTTCTGGAATACCTTGCTCCATAAAAAACCCTTGCTTCACTATGATTTATCTTAAAATCCTTTGGCTTTTTATCTCTACAACTTTCTTTATAGAAAATTCTAATTATATGCGCTGCTAGATTATCTATCTTATTCCAATCATCCACTTATTCTGCCAGATCCTCAAAAGTCCACTTGTTCCAACCATCCATAACCCCCACATAATATAGCTAAGAAGAGCTCAAAATTGAGTGTGTGCAAACCATGTCTTAATACCCTGAAGTAGGGACCCAGAATTAAATTGTCCTCGGAAATTTAAAGATTGGAGAAAATCTTGCCATACAGAAATAACATATGAACACGTAATAAAGAGGTGATCCACAAATTTACCTTAACATTTGTAGAAAATACAGTGATTTGGTCCCTGCCAATAGCACTTTTGTCCATTGTCGCAGGTCAGAATTCTGTTTGATAGAGATAATGAGGAGAAGGTTCTAATTTAAGAAATCTTCCAAATGCTTACCTACCATCAATGTCTTTCTCGTAGCAAATCCATGTAGGATAAAGCCTCATAACCTAAATTTTATGTAAGAATACTTGTGGCCTTATTCCAAAAGCATGATATTTCATCCCCTGAAATCTGTAAAGAAATAAAATTGTGACATAGTAATGAGCTGTAGGGAGTATATTCAACAAAAAAAGCTCCTTGTAAGTTCAGATATTCTGCTACTAACCAATTTTTTTACCATCTTCCAGGAACACCTTGAATCCCAGCATTAGCCAACACTGACGCTTGATTTGATTTGATATTCATGCTTCTTCTTAGATAATAGGTTTGATCATAGTGGCTAAAGGGGAAGAAAGTTAAGACTTTTCATTTACAAAAAAGTTTTGCAGATTGTTGCTTTAAATCACTAGATAAAAATCGGTTGAGATCTTCTTTACTGCCACATTCTTTTGAATTTTAGATCATGTTGATTTTTGCTATGTATCATGGCCACCTCCACCTGAAGACATTGTGAATTACTTTATTCTGAATTTCAGATTTATTTGAGCTTAAATTCGATGCATTGACATGAATAGAACATGCATACTTCTTGAGACCACTAAAGATACAATGCAAGAAAGACTATGCACACCCGAATGCTTCGACGAACTTAAGTTGGCTAGTGTTCACAAGGAATTAATTGCCGAGTAAAGAATGGTGGGGCATACCTCCTGGAGTCTCCTCTGCATTGATTTTTTGGCTGAGTGACTGAGCTTTAATGGTGGTGCACTCTTTGAGAAACATTTCAAATCTCAAATATCATGTGTCTTATATGGTTTGACCTACTATGGATGACATATTCACCTAGCTAGCTCAAGAAAAATGAGATCCTTCACACCAGATTGTATTTGTTCATCTCAGGTAATTGTTCATCCAGATCTTGCCCCATGAATGTTTCCCTAATAAAATGTGAGGGTTTAATAATGGAACCAATGGCTACCAAGATAGATTATCACCAATTCTAAGACTGAAAGGGACTTGAATAAAATGGGAATGTATTTTGATTAAATAGTTCCAAATATAAGGATTTCTTGGAGTTGAGTGTCAATAGTAAATTTAACTATTTTTGCACTACAGAAACAAGTGAAGCCAGGAAATAGAGTTTGATAGCTAGAACCAAATCCAGAGCCAAAGGGCAGAGTTGAGGTCCATGTTCCAAAGACGCTGATAGAAGACACATTGATCCAAAGTTTGGTTTCCTGAAGCTTTGGTTTCCAAACGTGCTCGGTTTGCCACACCTGATATGGTATTGGGATTACTATACCAATAAATTAGATCCTCTCCAAGGGATTACTATACCATATTTGTATGTTCTAGAACAGAGTCTATTTGGTATGCAGATCTCTCACCCTCACTTTAAGATATGCAATGGTAGATCCTAAGCTTTTGTATGTGATACTAGGTCCCATAATCAGATATGCGTTGATTGTCACCATATTCAACCCTCTGTCCATGGTCAGACCCCATGCAACCCTCTCTGATAGTGTCTTGGCTAATGCATACCATAACTATGAACAGGAAATATTGCATAATTAGAAAAGGAATACCACAGATATCCTAACATTGGCCATCTGTTTTTGCACTTGTTTCCCTTTATTCTATCAACTATGTTTCATATTTTGAAGCATACTACAACCATAAAACAACACCTTATGAACGGATTGATGAGTAGTAATTTAGCCCTTGAAGACTGCTTTTCTACAACACATTTCCAGCGAACACATAAGGATAAAATGCATACATTAGGCCCTTTTCATCTCAATTACACACCTTAAAGATGAATGTATCAAATTGTTTCTTCATCTACTAATTGGTAGAAAATGGTATACAAAAAAATTCTACCATATGACCTGCTTCAAAGTAGTTGTTTGTGACATACAAGTTCTCTCATTTATCCAAATGCCTTATGGCTCCATTAGCCCATAACTGATAGGCACCAATTTCCTTCCTTATCATTCATTCCTTGATTTTGTCCATTTTTGTTTCTTCATCCTATTTCATACAATACAACCACCACTCATCTTATTAAATCACCTTGTGCCCCCATTCTATAGCCTAGAAATCCTACCTTTTAGGGATGCCCCCTTGAGTTGAAGAAGAGCCAACCAAAAGAGAAAGGAAAAGCTACTCAAAGTGAGTAGGTAATATTCTTGCATTGTAAAAAAACTAACACCATCGTGATTGAGAATTTATACTTTTGTGGGTGCTAGGTTTCATTGTAACAATAGGGAATCATAGTGTAGATGAAAGATCAGATCTTAAGCCAATTTTACAGTTCAAAATGTAAATAATTACAAAAACAAGATGTAATCAAGAAATGTAAAAATCATTACCAATAACAAGGCATGTATGAGTAGCAGTAAATGTGTTCAATGCAAGTTTACATACCAATTCAGCTCTAGGCAATAAATACATCCCAAAATATTAAAAATATAAGGTGATAATCACTAGTGTAAGTAGGGTAGCAGAAACTTACATATACAAATTCAAAGCTCCCTCAAAACAACTAAGGAATCACACTAAAGAAGGAAATGTGCGATAATATAAACTTACCAGAACTTTCCAAAAACTGGAACACAAATTTATTAACCAATGGCTTTTTCATCAATGACTCCGATATGATGCTGAGTAACAACATTAGTATCTCATAACATTAGGCAGTTGCAGATCCACTCCATCCACTAGCTTCCACAATATCATTTAGAAAATAGAATGTATTGCTAAATAAAGGTATAAAAAAGCTGAGTGTCTAGAGTCATGGAAAAATAAACTTAATTTTCTTAAAAATTTGGAAAATTAGACTAACAATAGTGCAATGAATAAATGGTGAAATTGCAATGACTTGTATGAGGTCATTGACTTAATGTTGCTTCATGATCAACTTCATCTAGAAGTTATTCAATTGATGCATGAAGAAGCTCACTCAGCATGTTATCGACTGTCAAGTGATTCAAAACCACCAATAACTAGGAAAAAACTAAAAAGGTTCACCCTAAAAGTAATTTCTTCAGTGTCAAGATTCAGTATGCAAGCACACATAAGCAACAGAAGGATGTGTGTCACAACAAAGAAAAAAAGAATGTAATTATTGTGGATTAAGAGGGTAGCTTACTAGTCATGCTGAAAGAATTATCAGACCCCAACTAAAAAATAGTTTTAAACCATAACCAACAGCACAGATGCTCAAGAAAAATCGTTAATAGTTGAATTTCATGGTTCCATGGTCTATTCATCACATTCTAAATACCATCTATATATTTTAGCGGGTATCAAACCCTCAATACTTCAAGAAAAACTATCATATGGGCATTTTTTGAAGGAACCTCATATGAATACTCAAAATGGGTTAACTGAAATGTAGGTTAGTGACTACAAGAAGGCCATACTAGGAAACATGGTAATGAAGATACATAAGTGTTTTAAGCATACTTACAGAGATTAAAATTTTAGCTCCTGTATTAACTCGTAACATTATTAAAGTTGAGAAACTTGACCACAACTATTAGAAGATGATGTTATTTAACATAGGACGACTAGCAATTCTAATACAAGTTTTTTTTTTATCACTAAATCTAAAGCATTGCCTATACTACATAAAGGTTACTTAATAATAGAGAAAGTATACTTACCTCAAAGAATAGATACTGCAAGTGGATTGAATTTCTCAGTCCAAAAAAAACCATGCAAAAAAATAGAAAACAAGATATGTACAACGAAAAGCACTTTATGAAAGAGACATATTTCCATAATTTGGCCACATATACAAGGAATGCATTCAAGAAACATAACATGAGCAAGAAAGGCATCAACAAGAGGGAAAAAAAAATACTGAGATTGTCTCAATGTGTACTTCCAGGAAGATTATATGGACTGAAAATCCGTATGCCTATTTTAGAATCAATTGACTCAACTGCATTTTCCAGAGCTGTCTTTGTATTTCCAGGTGATTCATCCTACTGAATTCCAGCCTCACCACAAAAATCCTCATCTTTTTTATTTGGATCTAAGCACCCGACATTTACAATATCCAAATCTACATTATCACACCTCTCATGAAATTCAGAGACTTGACTAACAGTTTCTGAATTGGACATCATAGAAATAGAATGTGATTTTGCTTCACATTCCCTCACTAACTTCAAGGATAGGGAACTGGAAATTTCCAGAAATGTTGCAGCTTTATTTGTGACAGCAATATCTGTACATTTGTCTATTGGTACAGGAAAGTCCCTGGAAGAGTTTTCAGTCACTCTGAAATCAATGTTTCCAGTGTGTCTATTTGACATTGTCTTGTGCTCTTTCGTATTCAATATTAAAATATTTCGTTTTATAAGGGAAGGGAAATTTTTAACTTGCAATGGACCTACAATGTTAGCCTGATCTTCTGACAAGACTACTGCATCAACAGGATCCACAGGTGCTTTTGAGACATGCATTGAATTAATGCCATAAGTAAGCTCTTCTGGAGAAACTATGGTATTAAGATTTGATTCTTCTGAGAAGCCTCTCGGATCATGATCATCCACCATTTCTGGGTCAGTGACACCATCTTCAGGTTCTACTGAAAACACCCTAGTATTAACATCATCCAAAGGATGTTCTGAACAACCTTTGGAATTGGTATTGCATCCCAGTACCAAATAATTTGCATCCTTTACATTCACCATTGGTTCTTTCACATCAAAAATTGGGCTATTTTGACTTGAACTGATAGAGTTATTCATTTTTGCATCATCTTGAAGAACCATATAAGGGTTTTCTTGGTCAGTTTGTGTATTATTCTTCATTGCATGCTCTAAAGGATTGGTAAACTCAATGGCTGAAGTCACATCTGTTGATGTGTTATCACATACTACTGTTACATCAACATCAACATTTGTTTCATCATACAATTTAGTATGACAGGAACTCTCTTTACCGCTTTTATAAGCCACAATTACCTTGTGCAGATAATTTGCACCAGGAATTGAATAAGACTTAATTTTGACATAGGCATTTTTGTAGAGTGCCAGTGCTCTCCGTAAGGTAAACCAACAAAATCAAATTAAATGAGCATCCAAGATACTTTACAATAGAAATAAGCCATTATGCCCATACTCTGTTTTACTGAGCAAGTGGAAATGATAGCAAACTTAATGAGCCCAAAGAACAATTTTTTACCTCAAATGTGTTCCTCGGTAAGCTAGGGAAGAATTTTGACTGCATATTTAAACCGTTTAAAAGAGCCTCTGCATCTGCATCTACCTGCCATTAAGGACCGTACAAGAAACTCTCATTATCTTGAAAACATGGAGCAAAACATTCCCAAAGGAAAAATTTTCAAAATTCTGTTGTTAAAAGAGCTGGTGTCAATGTGAAAAGCCATTCTACAGTATTCATATGGCTTATTTTAGCCAGTCAAACTGCTAGAACAGTTCTACTAAATCTGATTATTCCATCATATAATTTATTCCAAGAGTTCCCAAAATGTTTACCTTGCACAAGCTTTCTCCTATTTAATAAAAAAATAGTAGTGACTTTCCAGTTGTTAAAAAGAAATATCATCCATTTCTATGATTGGACCTGAAGGTCAAAAATTCTAGGTCATTGAGTTAGTTCTTCTCTATCCACATATTCAGTGATGTCAAAAGTGTTGGTGCTTCCTTTGAAAGAGTGATTTATTTGGAATTGAGCTCTCTTAGGATATGTTTATAGATCAATAACCAATCAAATGAGAGTATTTATTCATGGATTTCCTAAAGAAGAGATTGCAAACAAACATTTCCACCTCAATTTTCCTATTATCCCAATCAATTACTAGCTTTGAATCTCTCATAACTTGTAGATTTTTGATATTTTTTTAGAGTGGATACTAAAGAGTGTTAGCGAGGCAATAAATTCAGAATGATTATTTGTCTTGCACCCTGGGGAATATTTAACATGCATATAATGTGATTTGTTCAAAAATAATACTACTACAATTATGCAAATTGATGGATGACCTGGTGTAGCACCATCAAATAAACTCCACATATTATCATGATCTAATGGAGGCATGATTGGGACCCTTTATTTTTCCATTTGGTTCTATCCTATATTCTTTGCATAGATTTGCAATGATTCCTACAACAATTTCCATCGAGATGCCAAATGATATGAACACACTTGAATTCCTTTCCCACCAAATAATGTAAACAAAGATGCATGGGAAAGCCTTGAAACAAGCTACAAAACAATCTTCCTCGCAAGCCTTTAAACAATTGCCTAGATTGGACTTTGACCATTATAGCTAAGCCTCAAATACCCACTTTGTATATGAACAATAAATAAACAAGTGAGAAACACATTCATTTGAGGATTTGCACAGAGAACATTGTCAGGAATTTAGCTTTGCATGTTCATGATCCATCCTTTTTGCTGACTCCAATACTTCCAATCCAAAGTTTCTTTGGTGTCAGGACTTCAGTTTTTCATGCTCATAATCCATATTTTTTTTTGTCTCCAGTACTTCAATTCCAAAATTATAAACTGAGATCATTTTGGCTTGGCAATGTTTTGACTTCTTGGTAAAAATAAGAAGGAACCATGTTGTAATTATTTTAAATATTTTGAGGTATGAACCATGAATCATTTCGATATATTTCAATAAAAATGTTAATGGAGTAGATGATGAGATACGTCCCTTGGTTGGTTCAGAATGCAGAGTCACAATTTCATACATCTCGTATAGAGACAAAGATGTGTTGGAGTGGCAGGAGAAGTCAATTGGCAGAAAATACTCTAGACATAAAAAGGAAAAAGGTCAAAATCACCTCATCCTGCCAAGGAGGTGGACAGAGTATTACTCCAATCAAGGTTGCATTCCTCCTATCTACCTTTAAAATTTCATTAATGTTTAAAAGAAACCTCATGTCCACCACTTTGATTGTGTAGTATCATGATTGAAAGTTTTGATTTTCACTTACAGTTTTGGATTGGGTCAATCATTTGTAGAAAATCGAAAAAGAAGTCAAAACCAAGTGTTCATATAGGAAATAAAGTAGCAAGCATTATTGAATAGAGCACTAATAAAACGATAGGAATGCAATAGAAAGATCATTTCTGAATACTCTTGTATGCAATAGTGTAATACTCAAGCTCAAAAATTTATTTTTCATTGTTTCAAACCATTTTCGTGTTTGAGGTAAAATATTTTGTTCTATTCGACGTCTCTCACATTTTACCAAATAAATTTTACCTGTTAGGCTCTGGCCCAGCCTTACTCTACATACATATAGAGTGAGCCGAGTGTGAAATAGAGTTTATGAAGTTTCTAGAAATCATTTAAAGGTAGTTTAAAGAAGAGGCTATGGCTTCCATCTTAGACTAAACATTCTTTTTATAGAAGAATCTAATCATCAAAAGGATTATGTTACCACGTACAAATAATCAAACAAATTTGCATATTTATCTGATTTCAATGTGGATCACCAGCAAAACCAAATACACCAAGCAATTTCTACCCAATTTCAGGTATTTTGTTGTAAAAATCCACCCCCTAGCTAGGCTATGATACCACCAGGAAGTAGGAACAATAAGCCCTGAGTTCAACCTATTTGGAGTTTAAACCAGTGTAATTCTCATTGCCAAGTCTGCAAAAGATAGAGCAGCTCCAGGCACCTTTATGATCTGCCACTCGCAACATAAGGATGACTTCCTTCCCTGCTTCTCCATCCCTCAAAAGTCCCTCCCATTAATGTTCTCTGGTGAGAAAACAGAAAGGTCTAGCTGATGTCACAAAACTTCTTGCATATTTTCCAGGTTCCCTGGCTCTTTCAACCTGTAAATTTGCTAAATTTCATGGCTGGTTCGATCTATATGATATTTGTTCTTTACTATTTTCCCTTCTACGTCTAATACTTCTATTTTCTTGTCTTTTTCTCAGCCTTTCTCCTTCCACTCAAATTTTCCATGCATTTCATAGATTACTATGCATTAAGAAACAATGCTCCTCTATGTCACTGCCTTGAGAAACAATACTCATGTGTGTTGCTAAACATAATAGTGATAGTGAGATGATTATTAAGAATTATAAACATAATTATTTAACTTATAAAGGCAACATTGATAATAGTTTAGAACAACTTCATCAATGCGCTTAGATATAATGGCTTCATCAATGTGCTTCGAATAAAAAACACTTTCCACCTTTCTATGATGTCCCGTGTTGACAAAAATGTATACATATTTAACTTTATTTCTCATAGAAATTCTATAATATCTCGAAAATAATAAATAGCCACTATGTATTTCTTGTGTTTTGTTTTCCCTAAATAGGCAATTGTAATAATACAGAGGAATTATGATTTCTTGTGCTCTTTCCACCCATCACACCATCATCAGAATATCCATGGAATTGGCAGTGTATCTTCGACCATAGGTAATAGAATCACAAAAATATCCCAACAAGTAGCTATCTAATATATGAGGCTCATTCATAGATCGATTCAAATATTTATAACGAGGCATATGGTAGGTGTTTGTCTAGAATCACCAGGGATCCCACAATATATATATATATATATATATATATATATATATATATTTCTCCATATCATCATATCTTTAAGCACAGAAAATAATACATCAAGTCTAGGTCTTCCATCTTAACTTTACATCGATAAACGAGAGGGTCATCATCTGATAGGTAGACATCATCAAAATGACATATCTCATCCACTTGCCATAATCATCAAGCTATCTGCAACCTACCCCCTTCCTATTATTGACCCATAGGTTCATGTACCAAAAACATTAATCATAATCATGCAACATCTAAGGTAACAGAGATATATATCAAGCCATCATCCGTGTCATCATACTTAGCTGTAGAGATATATATCAAGCCATGCATAGTCATGGTAGAGTCGGTTCAGATTCCAAATCTGTGGTGTGTCTAAAGTTTAAACACATAGATTTTTGTTATATAAATAACTTCATTTATAAATGAACAAATTTTCTTATAAGCTCATAGTTCCGTAGTTCAATATGATAAAATTATGATCATATCTCCTTGAGCTATTTCATCATCATATTGTTCTCAGGCCACAACTTTTTTTTCTTTCTTGTTTTCTTCAAGGTACAATGTTGTATATTCCATATAAAAAATATTTGTACTGTAAATTGACCTTCTCAACTTATATAATGTCTAGAATAAAATTATTAGTATTACTAGTACTAGATAAGAGTCTAATTAGACCTGAAAAATAGCTTGCACCTCAAACTAGGGTTTCAGCCCTCTTTTGAATAAACAGGGGTTTCCGCTCTCTTTATATATGCTCATTTGTCAAATTATTTCTCTAATATTGGAACTTATCAAATTATAGAAAAAAGCCTCAAATTAGATTAGGCTATCCTCCACTTGTGAATGAAAGGATGGAGAAGGCTTAAACTCTCATGCTAGTTGTAGACACCCTCCACTCCTTGGATCACATTAGAGCACTCAAATTCTGACATGACCCACTTCAGAGAGTACCTACCACCTTGCTAGTATTCGTTATTTTCTTTATACAAGAGTGCAATTATCATGGTATAGTGACCTCCCTTGATTGTCATTCAACATGCTTTGCAATGCATTAGTAGATACTTGTAATTGTCGTGTCCTATTTGGATAGTCAATTGGTTACCATCCAGGTAGTGGCCCCTGTAAAAGTTGGACCAACATTTAAGCAATAAATGTCTTGGTAATGAGTTTCTGATTAACTTTACTGAGTATTTCTGATTTTCTGTTCATTATTGTGATCCTTTGTGATCCTTCTACATAGAAAAGTATGAATCAAGTCTTCAATGTGTACAATAATTAACCAAAGCAATATCGGTACCATCTTGGTTATGTTTCTTGCTTCCGTTTCTAACTAACACATGCACAGTAGAGGCTTATGCTTTCTCCAGAACCTATGAAGTAATGGCTCAACAGGACATGGATTCAAGAGAAGATGTATAGAAGCACAGAAATACCATGCTCGCTGCATAAGAAAGACTGGAGATGGGTATGTTGAAATACAAGTGTGCTAACCTTTGGGCAACAAACCCAGCTAGTGCTAATAGCATAACTGTAAAATTAAAGAGGATACATACCTTCTAGTAAGGTTATTGATATACCTCGACCTGCTAATTCTTAATGATATTGGTCAGATGCTTCAATATATATCTTTGATTAATCCGGTTGTCCAATTCAAAGGGTTTCTAGTCTTTACCAGGGATATTTTCAGCAGCAACTCAAAGACCTGATCTGAAACTGAATATAACATGATCAGATTTGAAAGCATATGAAAAAAAAATTTGTGTTTTGTCCTTAGCTCAATACATGAGCAAATGAAAGACTAGATAAATTCATTAGTACCAGCTCTTCCCTAGAAAGGGGAAATGAAAATTCATGCAAAAGCATGAGAGATTGAATTTGAGTGATCTTGTTGAATCCAGGAACAACAGGAAGTCGATGAATTAACAAAATGGGACAACTTTCGTACATGTCATTTGGATTGAAATTTTTAGGTTCAGTTGCAAGTCTCTTGTAAAATTTCTTGTCTATCTCAACAAAGGATTCATTTTAGAAAATTTGAAAGTTTTATCCCTTGCAACCTACAATTTTAGATCATATCTAAGGCTCAATGCTATCAGTAAAGCTGCATACTAAAAGCCAGGCCAACTGGACCCTGGTTCACTGGTGAGGTCAATAGAATATTAAACCAGCACCATGGATCTATTCAACTCTATGGTCTGCCTCGGCCAAATAGGATGCACTTCAAAGGGATGATGTCAGGTGCAAGTCCAGGGCAATTTTGGTGGAATAGTTACACCTCCGATCCTGCACTTAGAGTCAAATAAAATCTGCTATATGTGGTGCAACGCTTTTAATGGTAAATAATAATAAGACCATAAATTTGTAAAATAGTTGATAGAAGATTCACTAAAGACAAATTCCATGCAAAACAATCTCAGGGTGGAAAAAATAATACAGAGACACACCTGAACAATTCTTGCAAAAGAGTTTCTCCATCCATGAGTCACTGTGAGAGGCACAATGGCAACAGACATTACAATTCTATTGGCATTACAAAGTGACAACCCCAGAGCCATCATGAAAACAACTTTGGCTCTATCTGATGTGAGAAAATCCATCAATTTTGATGGCCTTGAGGCATTTGTAAGTGCACTTAATCCAATACCATCATCTTGGAAACATTTATCGGCTCCTGATGCTGCATGTGTGCAAACCTGCTGTGCTATAATCCTTGGCCTAAATTCCCCTGATCTACTACATCTGTTTATGGGCTTGTCAGCAATTGAATTTGCACCTATAACCATCTTTTGTCTTGTGGAATTTCTGAACTTTAGCAGGCCCTTCTTAGCCTGCCAGTTGACTTGATCCTCAAATGTTGAATTCAGAGCAAGTAAAGAAGATTTTTTATGTGCCACAAATGGCAACCCACATTCCATTGTTGCATCAGCTGTGGGCATAACCATTTGCATAGCATGGGGTGTACACAGATTTTTGTTATATAAATAAAGTCATTTATAAATGAGATATTTTTCTTATAAGCTCATAGTTCCGTAGTGCAATATGATAAAATTCTGATTATATCTCCTTGAGCTATTTCATGATCATATTGTTCTCAGGCCACAACTTTTTTTTTATTTCTTGTTTTCTCCAGGGTACAATATTGTATATTCCATATAAAAAAAATGTGTACTGTCAATTGACCTTCTCAACTTATATAATGTCTAGAATAAAATTATTAGTATTATTGGTACTAGATAAGAGTTTAATTAGACCTGAAAGATAGCTTGCACCTCAAACTAGGGTTTCAGACCTCTATTGAATAAACAGGGGTTTCCACTCTCTTTATATATGCTCATCTGTCAAATTATTTCTCTAATATTGGAACTTATCAAATTATAGAAACAAGCCTCAAATTAGATTAGGCTATCCTCCACTTGTGAATGAAAGGATGGAGAAGGCTCAAACTCTCATGCTAGTTGTAGACACCCTCCACTCCTTGGATCACATTAGAGCACTCAAATTCTGACATGACCCACTTCAAAGAGTACCTACCACCTTGCTAGTATTCGTGTTGTGTAACCAGCTCCAAAAATAGAAGAAAAGAGATATCAATGCCTTAGAAATAAGCCACTTCGAGGGGGCAACCTCCAATACATTAAATAAATGAACAATTCTTGGATGATACAATTTACAAAACCTCCTTTCTATATATAGGAGTCCATGGGGCCATAATGTAATCCTAGTGGGCCACAATGTAATCCTAGCTGACCTAACAATAATAATTTAAGGGCATAATAATAATAAAATGGGGGTTACAAGGGTACAATAATAACAATAAGGGGGTTACACTAACAACAATAAGGGACTATACTAGTAATATAGGGACCTAACATGCCCCTCTCCTTCAAAAAAGTGTTGTCCTCAACACTTGAGTAGCTTTGGGTGCTTCTGTATAAAATTCTCATCCTCCCATGTAGAATCTTCGGTGGGTAAGTTCTTCCACTTGATGAGATACTCTGAAATTGATCGATTCCGTAGTTGTCGAGTTCTTGTTTCCGTGACCGCTTCCGGTTCCAATATGATTTTTCCTTCCTCATCAAGTTCTGGCAATATTGTTTGAACTGGAAGATTTTCACCTATAACCTTCTTTAAGCACGAAACATGGAAAATTGGATGTACTCGCGAAGAAGCAGGAAGCTCCAATTTGTATGCCATAGTACCAATATTTTGCAACACCTTGTAAGGACCATAGTACTTTGGCGATAATTTATTATCCTTCTTTGCTTGCTTGAGGGACATTTGTTTGTATGGTTGTTGCCGTAAAAATACCCAATCTCCTACATCAAAACTTCTCTCGCTGCGATGTTGATTTGCCTATTGTTTCATTCGATTTTGTGCCAAATTCAGGTTATCCTTTAGGAGTTGGAGAACTTCTTGCTGATGCTTGATGTGATCTTACACTACTTGAACCTTCTAATTTTCCCTTAAAGATGATGTGATGGATGGTGTATGATATCCATAAAGTGCCATAAATGGGGTCATTTTTGCTGCAGTATGGAAGGAAGTGTTATACCACCATTCAGCAAGAGGTAACCACTTGACCCATTGTGTTTGTTTATCAGATACAAAAAAATGAATATATCCTTCCAAAAATTTATTTACTATCTCAGTTTGACCATCAGATTGAGGATGACAAGATGAGCTATGAGCTAATTGAGTACCCAAACAAGAAAATAACTCTGTCCATAAATGTAGTAGCAACTGTACTTGCTTTAAATGGATGAGATAATGCAAAAAAGTGTGTATACTTAGTAAGTCTATCAACTACCACCATGATGACACTCTTTCCTTCGGACTTAGGTAACCCTGTGATAAAATCCATTGAAATCTCCTCCCAATATTGACTTGGAATGGATAAAGGTTGTAGAAGTCCCGTGGTATTAATTGTCTCAACTTTATTCTACTGGTCATATCATATCTCCAAAAATATTGTGAACCAAGCTCTGAAATTTTTTGACAAATTTCCTCAGGATTTCAGCTCCACGCCATATGAATTTCAGATTCTTAATCTTCGTAGAAAGAAAGGTATAGCGCAAATTCCACGATGACCTGTTTAGGAGCTTGAAAAAATACCTCACTTCTCCAAATCATATCTCCAAAAATATTGTGAACCAAGCTTTGAAATTTTTAGAAAATCTTCCTCAGGATTTCGGCTTCGCACCCTAAAAATTTCAGCTTCTGAAACTTCACAGAAAAAAATTTATAGCGCAAAATGCCATGATGACCTGTTTGGAGCAGCGAAACCCTAGAATCCAAAGCTCTGATACCAAATGTTGTGTAACCAACTCCAAAAATAGAATAAAAGAGATATCAACGCCTTAGAAATAAGCCACTTCGAGGGGGCAACCTCCAATACATTACATATTAGGCAATTCTTGGATGATCCAATTTACAAAAGCCTCCTTTCTATATATAGGAGTCCATGGAGCCATAATGTAATCCTAGTGAATTTATAAATGTAATCTATTGAACCTAACAATAATAATTTAAGGGCACAATAATAATAAAATGGGATTCACAGGAATTTAATAATAACAATACTTGGGGTTACACTAACAGCTTAATGAGGACTATACTAGTAATATAGTTCAACAATTCATTATGTGTATATGCAAGAGTACAATTATCCCGGTATGATGGCCTCCCTTGATTTTCATTCAACACGCTTTGCAATGCATTAGCAGATACTTGTAATTGCCGTGACCTATTTGGATAGTCAATTGGTTACCATCCAGGTAGTGGCCCCTGTAAAATTTGGACCAACATTTAAGCAATAAATGTCTCGGTAATGAGTTTTTGATTAACTTTACTGAGTATTTCTAATTTTCTGTTCATTATTGTAATCCTTTGTGATCCTTCTACATAGAAAAGTATGAATCAAGTCTTCAAGTACCTAACAAAGATAGTTTAATGACAATATAATATGTTAAATGTGTACAACACTGAACCAAAGCGATATTGGTACCCATCTTATTTATGTTTCTTGCTTCCGTTTCTAGCTAATGCATGCACAGCAGAGGCGTATGCTTTCTCCAGAACCTGTGAAGTAATGACTCAACAGGACATGGATTCAAGAGAAGATGTCTAGAAGCACATAAATACCATGCTCGCTGCATAAGAAAGAATGGAGATGGGTATGTTGAAATACAAGTCTGCTATCCTCTGGGCAACAAATGGCCCAGCTAGTGCTAATACCGTAACTATAAAAATTAAAGAGGATACATACCCTCTAGTAAGGTTATCGATATACCTAAACCTGATAATTCTTAATGATATTTGTCAAATGCTTCAAGATATATATTTGATTAATCCGGTTGCCCAATTTAAAGAGTTTCTAGTCTTTTCCAGGGATATTTTCAACAGCAACTCAAAGACCTGATCTGAAACCAAATCTAACATGATCAGATTTGAAAGCATACGAAAAAATAGTTTGTGTTTTTTTCTTAGCTCAATACATGAGCAGATGAAAGTCTGGATAAATTCATTAGTACCAACCCTTCCCTGAAAAGGGGAAATGCAAATTCATGCAAAAGCATGAGAGAATGAAATTGAGTGATCATGCTGAATCCAAGCACAACAGGAAGTCAATGAATTGAAAAAATGGGAAAACCTTCGTACATGTCATTTGGATTGAACTTTGTAGGTTTAGTTGCACCTGTAGGTTGCAAGGGATAAAAATTTTAAATTTTATAAGAATCAATTCTATCAGTAAAGCTGCATACTAAAATCCAGGCCAACTGGACACTGGTTCACTGGTGAGGTCAATAGAATATAAAACCAGCACCATGGATCTATTCAACTCTATGGTCTGCCTCAGCCAAATAGGATGCACTTAAAAGGGATGATGCCAGGTGCAAGTCCAGGGAAATTTTGGTGGAATAGTTACACCTCCGATCCTACACTTAGAGTCAAACAAAATCTGTTATATGTGGTGCAACGATTTTAATGGTAAAGAATAAGAAGACCATAAATTTGTAAAATAGTTGACAGAAGATTCACTAAAGAAAAATTCCATGCATAACAATCTCAGGGTGGACAAAAGAATACAGAGACAAACTTGAACAATTCCTGCAAAAGAGCTGCTCCATCCATGAGTCGCTGTGAGAGGCACAATGGAAACAAACATTACAATTCTATTGGCATTACAAAGTGACAACCCCAAAGCCATAATGACAACAACTTTAACTCTATATGATGTGAGAAACTCCATCAATTTTGATGGCCTTGAGGCATTTGTAAGTGCACTTAATCCAATACCATCATCTTGGAAACCTTTATTAGATCCTAATGCCGCATGTGTGTGAACCTTCTATGCTACAATCGTTGGCCTAAACACCCCTGAGCTACTACATCTGTTTATGGGCTTGTCAACAATTGAATTTACACCTATAACCATCTTTTGTCATGTGGAATTTCTGAACTTTAGCAAGCCCTTCTTAGCCTGCCAGTTGACTTGATCCTCCAATGCTGAATTCAGAGCAAGTAAAGAAGATTGTTTATCTGCCATAAATGGCAACCCACATTACATTCTTGCATCAGCTATGGGCATAGCCATTTGCATAGCATGGGGTGTACACAGATTTTTGTTATATAAATAAAGTCATTTATAAATGAGTTATTTTTCTTATAAGCTCATAGTTCCGTAGTGCAATATGATAAAATTCTGATCATATCTCCTTGTTCTTAGGCCACAATTTTTTTTTTCTTTCTTTTTTTCTTCAAGGTACAATATTTTATATTCCATATAAAAAATATGTGTACTGTCAATTGACCTTCTCAACTTATATAATTTCTAGAATGAAATTATTAGTATTACTGGTACTAGATAAGAGTCTAATTAGACCTGAAAGATAGCTTACACCTCAAACTAGGGTTTCAGCCCTCTTTTGAATAAACAGGGGTTTTCACTCTCTTTATATATTCTCATCTGTCAAATTATTTCTCTAATATTGGAACTTATAAAATTATAGAAACAAGCCTCAAATTAGATTAGGCTATCCTCCACTTGTGAATGAAAGGATGGAGAAGGCTCAAACTCTCATGCTAGTTGTAGACACCCTCCACTCCTTGGATCACATTAGAGCACTCAAATTCTGACGTGACCCACTTCATAGAGTACCTGCCACCTTGCTAGTATTCGTTATGTGCTTTATACAAGAGTACAATTATCACGGTATAGTGACCTCCCTTGATTTTCATTCAAAATGTTTTGCAATGCATTAGCAGATACTTGTAATTGTCGTGACCTATTTGGATAGTCAATTGGTTACCATCCAGGTAGTGGCCCCTTTAAAATTTGGACCAACATTTAAGAAATAAATGTCTTGATAATGAGTTGTTGATTAAGTTTACTGAGTATTTCTAATTTTCTGTTCATTATTGTGATCCTTTGTGATCCTTCTACATAGAAAAGTATGAATCAAGTCTTCAAGTACCTAACAAAGATATTTTAATGACAGTATAATATGTTAAATGTGTACAACAATGAACCAAAGTGATATTGGTACCCATCTTGTTTATGTTTCTTGCTTCCGTTTCTAACTAACACATGCATAGCAAAGGCCTATGCTTTCTCCAGAACCTATGAAATAATGACTCAACAGGTCATGGATTCAAGAGAAGATGTCTAGAAGCATATAAATACCATGCTCGTTGCATAAGAAATATTGGAGACGGGTATGCTGAAATACAAGTCTGCTAACCTCTGGGCAACAAATGGCTCAGCTAGTGCTAATACCATAACTGTAAAAATTAAAGAGAATACATACCCTCTAGTAAAGTTATCGATATACCACAACCTGCTAATTCTTAATGATATTTGTCAGATGCTTCAAGATATATATTTGATTAATAAGATTGCCCAATTCAAAGGGTTTCTAGTCTTTACCAGGGATATTTTCAACAACAACTCAAAGACCTGATCTGAAACTGAATCTAGCATGATCAGATTTGAAAGCATACGAAAAAACAGTTTTTGTTTTGTTCTTAGCTCAATACATGAGCAAATGAAAGACTGGATAAATTCATTAGTGCCAACCCTTCCCTGGAAATGGGAAATGCAAATTCATGCAAAAGCATGAGAGAATGAAATTGAGTGATCTTGCTGAATCCAAGCACAACAGGAAGTCAATGAATTGACAAAATGGGACAACCTTCGTACATGTCATCT
Source organism: Pinus albicaulis (assembly GCA_034641835.2). Classification (NCBI taxonomy): domain Eukaryota; kingdom Viridiplantae; phylum Streptophyta; class Pinopsida; order Pinales; family Pinaceae; genus Pinus; species Pinus albicaulis. Next base: position 654,352,740 of record CM076572.1, read on the forward strand.
GTATTGAATGTTGTAGGTTCAGTTGCAAGTCTCTTATAAAATTTCTTGTCTATCTCAACACAGGATTCATTTAAGAAAATTTGAAAGTTTTATCCCTTTCAACCTACATGTGTAGATCATATCTAAGGCTCAATTCTATCAGTAAATCTGCATTCTAAAAGCTAGGCCAACTGGACACTGGTTCACTGGTGAGGTCAATAGAATATAAAACTAGCACCATGGATCTATTCAACTCTGTGGTCTGCCTCAGCCAAATACGATGCACTTCAAAGGGATGATGCCAGGTGCAAGTCCAGGGAAATTTTGGTGGAATAGTTAAACCTCCAATCCTGCACTTAGAGTCAAACAAAATCTGTTATATGTGGTGCAATGATTTTAATGGTAAATAATAAGAAGACCATAAATTTGTAAAATAGTTGACATAAGATTCACTCAAGACAAATTCCATGTATAACAATCTCAGGGTGGAAAAAATAATACAAAGACACACCTGAACAATTCCTGAAAAAGAGCTGCTCCATCCATGAGTCGCTATGAGAGGTACAATGGCAACAATCATTACAATTCTATTGGCATTACAAAGTGAAAACCCTAGAGCCATCATGACAACAACTTTGGCTCTCTCTAATGTGAGAAAATCCATCAATTTTGATGGCCTTGAGGCATTTGTAAGTACACTTAATCCAATACCATCATCTTGGAAACCTATATTGTCTCCTGATGCCACATGTGTGTGAACCTGCTATGCTACAATCCTTAGCCTATACGCCCCTGATCTACTACATATATTTATGGGCTTGTCAGCAATTGAATTTTCACCTATAAACATCTTTTGGTTTGTGGAATTTATGAACTTTAGCAGGCCCTTCTTAGCCTGCCAGTTGACTTGATCCTCCAATGCTGAATTCAGAGAAAGTAAAGAAGATTTTTTATGTTCCATAGATGGCAACCCACATGCCATTCTTGCATCAGCTGTAGGCATAGCCATTTTAATAGCATGGAGTGTACACATTTTGGATGGTATTCAAAACTCCCTAGAGAAATGCACACACTCAGGGTGTGCAGAGACTGCTTGTGTGCTATATAAACTGGAACTACATCATCACCAACCTAAGAATTTCAAGACCATATCTTGGAACTGCATCAACACCAATTTAAAAATTTGAAGAACATACTTGAAAAGGAAGCCAAAACACTTCAAAATAAAAATTGCACAAAATATATGTCTTAAAATATTTCCATGCCCTTAATATTCAAATTGGAATTCTTCATTCATAATTTGATTATGGATTGTATCTTCCAAAATATTTGTGCAGGATTTGCACATGCATTCCTACCCAACAAAGTGTGAACAATTTGGATTTCTAGCGATTGCAAGTTTAAAAGAAGCCTGGAACAAGAGTAAACTTCTAGATTTTGTCTTACCTATTGCGAATCACCCATAATTCAACCACAGAGCACCCACATTCACTGAATCACCACTGAACAGCACTGTTAGACTCACTAAAGCATTTAGATTGGCAAATTTATTTAAAAATAATAATCACATAGCGTTGCTGTTAGACTCGCCGAAGGCCGAAGAAATCACCAGAACACTTGAAATTTGAAGCATTCAGAGTTCGATCTCAGCAAATTTATCAAAAAAATATATAATTAAAATTGCATTTCCAACATTTAGAGTCCAATCTCAGCAAATTTATCAAAAAAATATATAATTACAATTGCGTTTCCAAACTCCTCCTCGCGGGTTTAGCTCCATGGCACCAGGGAAATGGACCATCTTGGTACTCTAAATCCCTAACTATAACTCGATTATTGTTGCCCTCCATGGTTTAGCTCCATGGCACCATGGAAATGGACCATCTTAGTACTCTAAATCCCTAACTAAAACTCAATTCTTGCTACCTCTCCCGAACTAGAACTCGATTGAAAATTCTTGTTGCCTTAATGCACTCGTCAATGAGTGCAGAACCAGATCTTGGCATCCTCTATAGAATCCGGCACCGTGCACCTCCCCAGAACTAGAACTCGATTTTTGTTTCCCTCCATGGTTTAGCTCCATGGCACCATGGAAATGGACCATCTTAGTACTCTAAATCCCTAACTAAAACTCAATTCTTGCTACCTCTCCCGAACTAGAACTAGATTGAAAATTCTTGTTGCCTTAATGCACTCGTCAATGCGTGCAGAAACAGATCTTGGCATCCTGCATATAATCCCGCACCGTGCACCTCCAACAGTGAACTTCCAAGCCCCTTCCAACCTCCAACCAGTTGAAATGGGGCGAATCCCTCCCTTGACCTAGTAAATTTGGGCGAATGCCATAAATTTTTGTGGCACCTCCAACTTCCAAGCTCCAACCAGTGATAATGGGGGCGAATCACTCCAATCCCTCCCCTAAATTCAGGCGAATGCCATTGAAATCCAAAAAATCGGGAGACGAATTTCATATTTTAAGTTTTAAGCGCATTTATCTTGTTAGGATAACACTTAATAATTAATTATTTTTAAAATAATTATAAGGCTAACTATATAAAACTATAGAAAATGGGTTTTATATAAAAAATTTGCCCTACCAAAATTTAAAACCCCTTAAAATTCGCCTTTGGGCTATAATTCGCCCCTAAAATTTTCTATGCTTAGAACCAGGCATTCTGTTTAGGAATTCCTTCTCCTTTCAAGAGAGGCCTCTTTAAGGACCTTGTACTTCATTTCTCCACATTTAGGCTTAAATCCAAGCCACCTCCTTCAGCTACAACATTATTTCTGCTTTAGTATGACGTTGTGTTGTAGGGTGTTGCAGTGGAGGTTTCTCAACACCACTTCCTGAGATTATTTTTCATAGGAGGGAGATTCCATTCCTTTTGGAGATTAGTTAGGAAGCCCTTGGAGCATATTTCAGATCTTGGCACTTGGCCAACCCATTTCCTTGCACCTACAACGCAGTATCCCTCAGTGACTACATTAATTTTAGTGAGTATTTGTAGTGAGGGTTTGCAGATTGTTTGGAGGGTGAGATCTTCAGTGTTAGGATCAACCTTTCACTTGGAAGATCCATTGGGGGAGGTCTATTCAGCTTGTACATCATCTTCAGCCATCTCCATCCAGTTCTTGAGTTTCAGCTGCTATTAAGTCCGAGGACTGCAACTCCGACATTTTTTCCTTTTGCATATTTCAGGAATTCCTTCCAAGATTGTCTTGGAATTATTTTTGAGAGTTTAGATCTACAATCCCAACATTGTATGAGTTGTATATTTCCATATCTATGTATGGACATATTACAGTAGCAATTGTCTCTAATAAAACTGCGTTGTCATAGCCTTGAGCATTTTTTGTGTAGCAATGTATTTCATTTTCCATGTACATGTTCTATTGAGGCTTGTATTGCCTAAATTGAGTGACAATTTCCTCAAGATCTTGTATACATTTTGTTGTTGTAACATTAATATCATGGCTATGTGATCTTCTTAAATTTTATGAGTTGATTTATCACTACTACTCCAAGTTTGTGTTCTTATATTGCTGCATCCCCATTTTGGGATATTACAGTGGTATCAGAGCATAATCTTGGCTCAGCCTGTGGATCTCAGCCAATATTCTATCTAGAAGACAAGAAGAAGAAAATATGAATAGAAATAAGACTGCATTCTTTGGAGGAAGAAAGGAGGAGAAACTTCCAAATTTTTTGTCTCAAACTTTGTAGAGCATTCATGAAGATCTTAAGAAGATGAGGAAGGAGATGTGTAGAGAATATCCAAGAAGGTTTCAATCTGAAACAAAATTTAGATATTCACATAATAAGTGTGAGAATTCAACCACACACTATGATGCACAGTGCAGTCATATGCCCAAATTTTCCATGAGAGAGATGGAAGAAGAATGAATGGCTAGGAGGGAAACTCTTAGTGATTTTCTACAAGAGTATGAGTCTCAAACTCATAAGTTTAGAGATCATATCACTTTTCTAGAGTTTTGAAAGATCAAGGTGAAGAGAAGAAAGCATCTTGATATGGATATATTTCTTCTATCTACTTTTTATGGTTCACCTACATGTTCAACCAGAGCCTGGGTGGAAAAGCTAGACACGTATTTGCAGCACCACCAAATTTCTGAAGATGAAGCCATCAACGTTGCAGCGCTGTATTTTGGAGGTAAGGCCTATGAATGGTCAATATTTGAGTCTTTCTCTTTGAAAAATGCAAATAATTCTTCTTATGCAAGGTTCACTAAGACATTAGTGGAAATATTTGATGGAAAACTTTCTAAAACACATGTGGTGGAGCTAGACAAATCTAAACAAAAAAAAACCTTTCATGTGATGGAGGAAACTATAAACTCAGATCCACTTCAAAAAACCATGGAGGAGGCTGACATATTGCACCATACCTTGTTAGAGGCAAGATCTCTATCTCATATTCCTGAACAAGAGGGCATGGAGATCCCTTTTTCAAAAGAGGATCCAATTCTTGGGAGGTTGCTTATACACATTGATGAGGATGAGGGCAACAATGTTGTCATGTCTACAATTTATCTAGCACCTCATGCAGAGGAAGAGGGAGATCTTCCTCCAACTAGAGTGATTATTGTATCATTGCAAGGAATTCCCCAGGATCTCATATGTGGATATCAAGGCACAACTCATGATTTACATGTGCCATTAATGATAGGGTGTGAAATTATGGAGATAAAAGGAGGGGATAGGGAGGATGACCAGCATCATGTGATGAGGAGCACACAACCCTATCTATTTAAAGAGGTTGATGCACCTAAGAGGGAGACTGGATTACGCAGTGAGAGTAGGGACAAATATGTCCATTCACATATGAAGTCTACTCTTGATCTTGATGCCTCATTGTATGGAGGTATTTCACTGGGGAGACCACCAGATCAACAGAGGAGGATGGATGCTTCACATTTTTAGGCACCACTCATTGATTTTAGAGGCCTGGAGACCTTGGGAGAGCTTGGTAAAACGCTAGGAGTCTTGGGTAGACTCAAGGAGGAGAGAGGCATACTATCAACATCATCATTACCCACTCTCATTTCAGATTATGTGTTGTGGCAGGAGCATCATGGGAAGGATAATAGCCTTCCAACTTGCATCTTTGGCATGGGAGATGTCAAAGAAGAGGATAGCCATATGACATATATTATTTATGATAGTTCATCGACATTTTCACTATGGAGGATAGATCCATATTGGAAATCCTAGTTGTTGGTGGATTATTCCAAGGATCTTTCTACTTGTATGATATTAGATGACCAGTTGCATGAGGATGGATATTCAGTTAGAGATGGGGTCATATAATATCATGGTAGGATATTCTTATCTAGAGCTTCCAAGCTCAAGGATAAGTTGCTACAAGCAGCTCATAAATATTTCCTTTTCAGCCACACTTATTCTATGAGAACATACCACACCATCATTGAAGGTTATTTTTGGGAAGGCTTTGAGGAGGAGATATATCAGCATATAAGGAGATGCATGGATCATGTATAGATTGAGGAGATACATAAATCTTTGGGGGAGTTATCACTGCCACCTCTTTTCTCTTTGAGGATAAGAGTGGACTTATCTATGAGCCACTCCATTTGCATGAGAAAATCATATGGTAAGGGTATTGTTTGTTTGCATAATGATTTATGTAATGTATATGTGCAACCCTTAACCATATATGTGCAGAGAAGGAGCATTGTTCCTTCTAGAATTCATGGTCTACTTGAGGCCATAAGCATTCTTGGTGATGGCCATTCCCTAGGAGGACTTGTGGAGATTGTATCTTCTGCAGAGCATGCTCACTTTGCACCATACACCATACACTTTCTCCAAACTTGTGAGGAGGTTGAGGCAGCAAGCAAGTGGTGGGGTGGCCACCCATCATTTCATTTTTTGTTACAGTTGAGAGTTAAATTGCGTTTTCTACATTTGAGGGACCATTTTCCTTCTCCCTTGCCTCATATGGAAGCTAATATGATTCTCATTATAGTTCCATATTTTTATGTTGTTCTTATCTTTGTTGGTAGCATGATTGGGAGAGATACACATTGGTTGGATGTGTCCTTTGGGAAAGAGGATTCCCACACTATTTACATTACATGTTCTAATGGGAGCATGAGAGATGATATGGCCACCAAAGAAAAACACTTGTTTCTTTATGAGGTGGGCCATGGGATTGATTGGATGCCATATGATGGTGATTTCCAACTCATCATATATGGAATGGTTTGGGCCATCATGATTCATAACGTTGGAGAGGAAATCCTTGGAGATCCAGTCTTCATCTTTCCACTTGAGGGCAACATTATTGCAGCCCAATATCATAAAAAAATATACACTTATCATAAGTGGAGAGAAGTAAAGCATGGGGTGGGCTACTTTGTCTACCATATTCAGATTTTCAGCCCACCTACATTGCAGGAGCCAAAGGTGGAAGAGGAATTTTTAGGAGTTGCCATGTTGGGAGGTAACTCATTTTTTATGGATGATTTCTTGGGGATGGAGGATCCACATGGGAATGATACTTACCAACACTTTTCAGATTCCATTCCTCAAGGGGACCTCTGGAAAACACCTTATTTCCTTCTTGGGTACTCTACTTGTTCATGATGATGGCTATTTATCTAACTTGCATGCTTGGGAGGGGCAATATGGAGATTTATTGATGAGATAGCATCTAATTATTTGGAGGAGCATATAATATGTGGATGCTACAGTAGGAGGGGGGAGACTTCTTAGTTCTATCCTTGTAGTTGCTTGAGGATAAGCAACATTTGGGAGGGGAGGACTGTAATATTCCAAAATTAGCATGCAGCTAATTAGAATATTATTTTTTGTTGATTTCACTTAGGAGATGAATAAATGGGTAAGGAGGCCCATTAATTTCAGAAATATGAATAAAATCCCTGATAGTGTGAAGAGGTATCAATTTAAGAGCTGGATTGCACACCCTCATGTGTGAAAGAGGACATTTGCATGTGGACAAGGTCAATTTTGACCAAGTCAACAACACTGGGATAGGAGGTGGAGATCACCTTGGGAGACAACGCAGAGATAGTGGGAGGAAGATTCCTTGGTGGAGGAAACCCTAATGAGTGGGACCCAAGGAGAGAGGGCTTCCGTTTGTATAAAAGGAGGGAAAGGCAACCAAATGAACTCATGTTATGGATTATTGATTTTATGGTCTAGTTAGACTATTGTGCATTCTCTTGTTGTTTAGCAGAGTTGTTGTGCTGCTTATCACAAGGCATTCATGTTTAGGAATTCCTTCTATTTTCAAGAGAGGCCTCTTGAAGAGCCTTTTAATTCATTTCTCCAAATTTAGACTTAATTCCAAGCCACCTCCTTCAGCTACAACATTATTTCTGCTGAAGTATAACGTTGTGTTGCAGGGTGTTGTAGTGGAGGTTTCTCAACGCCACTTCCTGAGCTTATTTTTCAAAGGAGGGAGCTTCCATTAATTTGGGAGATCATTTAGGAAGCCCTTGGAGAATATTTTATATCTTGGAACTTGGCCAACCCATTTCCTTGCACCTACAGTGCAGTATCCCTCAGTGAATGCGTTATTTTTAGTGAGTATTTGCAGTGAGGGTTTACAAATTGTTTGGAGGGTGAGATATTCAGTGTTAGGATCAGCCTTTCACTTGGAAGATCCATTGGGGGAGGTATATTAAGATTTTATGTCATCTTCAGCCATCTCCATCCATTTCTTGAGTTGCAGCTTCTATTCAATCCTAGGACTACAACTCCGACATTTTTTCCATTTTTCATATTTCAGGAAATCCTTCCAAGATTGTCTTGGAATTGTGCTTGGGAGCTTAGATCTACACTCCCAAAATTGTATGAGATGTATATTTCCATATATATGTATTGAAATATTACAACAACATTTGTCTCTAATAAAACTGCGTTTTCATAGCCTTGAGCATTTTCTGTGTAGTAGTGTATTTCATTTTCCATGTACATGTTCTCTTGAGGCTTGTATTGGCTAACTTGAGTGACCATTTCCTCAATACCTTGTATACATTTTTCTATTGTAACATTAATATGATGGTTATGTTCTCTTATTACATTTTATGAGTTGATTTATCAGTACTACTAAAGTTTCTTGTTCATATATTATTGCATCCCCATTTTGGGATATTACACGGTGATGTGGAGAAATGGAGTAGGAATGGTATAGCGATGGAACGACATATAGAGGAGTGTTATGGTGGGCCGCTCACATCCCAAATCACAATTGGGACTGGATATAGTTTGAAATATGGTTTAAAACAAATAAAGTGTGATACGATGTGAAGCGGGGAAAGGTATTGCGGAGATCGCAAGTTTTAAATTTTGCCAAAATGTGATGAGTTATGTTTGTCAATCTGCGAAATAGTAAAGTTGCAATGTGAAAAGCTGTGATTTGGTGATAGGTAAAAGGTAAGTTTTAAGTGTTAATTGCGCCTGAATCATAATAAAATGATTTATAACGTATTCAGGGCATATGGAGCGGCAAGTGAATGGGTTCCACCATCATCGCATAGGAAAATTATGAAACAACAAATGAGATGTGAAATGGTAAAATATGCAAAGTGCGCAATTGTGAACGATGATGTAATAATCCTAAATTAGCATACAGCTATTTGGAATATTAATTTTTTTATTTTTCTTCTTAGTTAGAAGAATAGGAGGGTATTGAGATTCATAAATCTCCATAGTAGGAATAAAGACACCCCTAATTTGAAAGGAGGTCATTTAAAAGATGGATTGAAGAACCTTATGTGTGAAATGGGGTTGGATCATGTACACTCGATCAACTTTGACCAAATCAAACATCGCTAGTATGGAAGGAGTGACATTCATTAAGGGACAATGTTGTTTTGGAGGGAGACTCCATGCATGGAAGTAGTGGCTTTAATGAGTGGGGCCCAAGGTGAGGAAGCTCACCAAGCATATAAGGAAGGGGATGGTAGACATAGAAGGCATGAATGGATTATTATTTTTTTATGGTCTGTTAAGACTTGTGGTTCTCTTCAGCTGTTTAGCTAAAATTGTAGTGTTGTTTAGCACAAGGGTGTTTCCGAGCTGGAATCCCACCTACATCCTTGGGGGACTTCGAGTGCCTACTTAGGAGAAGTATTTTTACTACATTTCCACATTCTAGAATTTTTCCAAGCTTTAGCTTTCTTCAACAGTGCATTTTCTTCTTAGAGTTGTGCTGTGTTACACGGTGCAATAGTAGAGGATTGTATTAGGTATTTTATGAGCTAGATTTTCAATGGGGGGAGTTTTCCTTCCATTGGGAGGCTAGTAAAGAAAATCCTTGGGATTTATTGACATATTTGGCACCAGGCCAAGGTAATATTGTCCCCTAAATTGTAGTTTCAGTTTAGATCTGTGTTATTTGAGGGAGGAGTTGCAGGGGTCGTTGCAGTAAGTGTTTTGGGAGGTGATTTCTTTAGTGGAGGGGAAATTCTTTCATCCAGAGGATCTATTGGAGAAGAGTTGTACGATTCTATATTAGATTCAACCATATCTTCTCATTTTTTTTTATTTCAGCAAACCTTCATCCCTAGGGTTGCAGCTCACATTTGTATATTTTGTACATTTTCTGGAAACCCTCTTGGGTTATCTTGGAACGGTGATATATGGCCTAGATCTGTTGTATAACATCTATTGAGGCATATATAATTGTATTTACATTATTTTATGATCTCCAGCTGTAGTTATGCATGTTATGACTGCGTTGTAGCAGCTCTTTGGCATTTTTTATTGTAGCAGCATCTCATATTTGGGAGTGATTTTTTATGGGAGGCTTGTTTCCTCATATCATATGATTTGTGCCTCACTATTTTGTATTGATTTTTTTTTCTTATACTTAATGTAATGGCTCCATATTGGTCTCCATTATTGATGTGATGATTTACACAGCTATTTCCATGTTTATGCACTATATTCCTTCTTTTCCCATTTGGGAATATTACAGTGGTATCAAATCATAACCTTGGCTCAGCCTGTGGATCTCAACGATTATACTATCAGGAGAATAAGAAAACGAGAAGAGATCAGAATGATGGAAGGAATGAGTTTTATCTCATCTCTTTTTAGATCTACGAGGTACCTCACCAAGGAGGTCAATCAAATAAGAATAGAGAAAATTAATGAAACCACAATAGGGTTTCAAAATTGAGGAAGGTCCATGCACTTCCTATCAGCAGAAGAGAAAACTGGTATTGCATAGAGCTCCAAAGGAGTACACTATGTCTACTTTATTTGAAGAGAAAGGTGAAAGATGTGGAGATGGAGGAAACATATGTCATGAGATTATAAGTGAGCATCTTGCAGAGTATAAGTCTCAATCAAGAGCTTTCAAGGAGAATCTAACTCTCCCACAATTTATTCAGATTAAGGAAGAAAGGAGACCTTGCAACAATAGAAGAAGAAAACACAATAGATTCCTATTTTGTAATTTTGATGGGTCATATACATGCACAAAAAGGGATTGGAGGAGAAAGTTAGATGCATTCTTCCTACTACATCCTGTAGTAGAAAGAGAAGCAGTTGAGATTGGAGTGCTAAACCTTGAGGGTGAAGAAAACATTTGGTGATTCAGCCATTTGAGTCATGCCAAAGTGATCACTTATGTTGATTTTGATCAGAGGTTGATCACGAAGTTTGACAAGAATAAATCATAAGAGAAGAAACTTCCACCACCACTTGTTGTAGGAGTAATTGCATCAAGAGAAGGAACACTTGTACCTTTGCAAAGTGGTCTTGATCTCTTAACATTTAGAGTCCCATGCATTATTCAGGAGATGCATGAGGAGAAGGAGACTTATAACAGTTCTGGTGCAACTGTAGAGGAGTAGCCATCATCACCAGTAGTTGGGGAAGTCATCACACCGGTGGGAGGAACCCTTGTAGTAGTACAAAATGTTCCTAGGAAAAACCAAGGTATGCAAATGTTTCCACTTTCTATTATTTTAGCACATCTTATGGAAGGTTGTGGGGATATGCCATTTCATGACCTATGATCAAAACACACTACTGAATTGGAGCAGCAGACTATCACTGCGTAGAGGAACCTTGATAGAATCAAGGAGGAGATATACATTCATCCTTGTATGTCATTTTTGAATTGCACACAACTCTTGGGTTTGGAGTGCAGATTTTTGGAGAATAGGATGAGTATTTTCCTAAACAATCCAATGAAGAACTATATGTTTAGCATTGAACATGATCATGAGATAGCATATGCACCATGATGGAGATCAGTAGTGTTGCCATTAAACAACAATGATGATTTCAGGGCCCAACTATTATTGGAGCATTCTGATGGCCATTCTACATGCGTAGCAGGGGATATGCAGATGGTTGATAAGATATATCTTATCTCCCATTACTATGATATATCCTTCTTGATAAGCACTTCACATCTCAATGAGAATAATTTTACTTCAGTATACTTGGATCCTTATGGATTCAACATGGTTATCACTGAGTGGTCTTCATATCGAGATCTCGAGGAGGTTGCAGTTCAACATCCCATGAAGTGTAGAGATATTGATTTGATTAGGAAGGATTGTATTCTCCATTGGAGGAATACCCATTTAGAGCATGATAGTAGAAACTCACCATTGGTTGGATGGCTGATGTCGATGAGCAAGAGGTTGGTGAGCCACTTGCATATATATGACACAGGGCTGCAGGAGGCAAGGCTACGCTGGCTACTCTTGAAAGAGTTTGGTCAGCATGTGACTTATCCTAATTTAAGGGGGATGTTGGTGGTTGGGACTTGGCATGACACTTGCATCATATGGCAGAAAGGAGTTTGGGTGCATTGGGATGATGTGGCATTCTTCATGTCAATCATCATATTTTCACTCCATTGTTTGTATGATGGAGGTGTAAGGAGGTAGCAAGAGCTATTGTTTCTTTGGTTACTCTTGGGAGAGTATGGGCCAGTTTTCTCCCATACTTTGCATGATATTTCAGAAGAAGAGGATGGCACAATTATGGTGCAGAGGGGCTACTCTTCGGCATTGGAGGATCAGGAGGTACTTCCACATAAGAATGAATCGCCCATATATAGTAGAATCATGGTATGTGACTTTGGCATTGGGGATGTAGAAGAGGGAAGTTATTAGATGGAATAAGCCTTATCACAAAGGACAAAAACATTGTCACTTGGGAGTATGTATCTATTGATGGAGTGTTCCAATGGGTTCATGTATCACTTCAAATTTCAAACCACTATGAGGAGATTCTCATGGGAGGGCTCATCCATGGACCTCATTTTCGGCCTAATCACAAGGCATGGTAAGAATGGAATTTTTGTGTTTATTGTTCACTTAACAAAATATTTGCACTCACTTGCAATATATGTGTAGTGCATTGCTCCACAAGAGGAAAAAATTCTATTTTGGCTTCATGGTATTTCTGAGACCAATATCAATGATGGAGGAATCCATTTCTTGGATGGAATTGGGCAAGTTTTGTGTTATTATTTTTATTCTCAGCTGATATATAATTCCATTTACTACTTCCTAGTAGATGAGAAAACATGCACAACTAGCAATTTGTTGGGAGACAACTTGCCACATGATGTTCTGAAACAACAGTTAGAAAAACTGCATTGTATCCACTGGAGAAACCATTGGTACCATCCATCATTACACATAACATTCAGTATATTTCTAATTTGGATTCCATATGGTTATGATGTGTTATTCACTTTGTATGGGGTGGCTTGGGCTAGCAAGATTAATGATACTAGAGAAGGGGTATTTGAAGATCCAATTGTCCTTTTGTCTCTTGAGGGCAACATTATTGTAGCCCAAATTCATCAGTAGCTCTACAATTTCCATAAGTGGAGAGAGAGACAGTGTGGGGTAGGCCATTTTTTCTATCATGTTAAGATATGTGGCCCACCTACATTGCAGGAACCAAAGGTGGAGGAGATTTTTCATGAGTTTCCATTTTGGAGGGTGACTAACTTTGTGTGGATGATAGCTTGGGGTTTAGAGCTTCACATGGGAATGAAGGTTTCCAATGATTTTATGATCCCATGCCTCAAGAAGGCCTCTAGAACACACATAGTTACCTCCATGGATATCCCACTTCTTCGTGATGAGAGCCATTTGGATTTATCACCAAAGGCTAGCTTATACATTTGGGAGGAGCAACTTGGGGACATATTGATGAGAGGGCATCTTGTTCATTGGAGGAACTTATCATATGAGGATGCTACAGGAGGAAGAGAGGAGGCTCTTCAATTCTATCATTTTAGTTTCTTGGGGACAAGAAATAATTGGGAGGGGAGGATTGTAATATTCCTAAATTATCATGCAGCTAATTGGAATATTAATTTTTTATTTTGCTTCTTAGTTAGAAGAATAAGAGGGTATGGTGACCCATAAATCTCCTTAGCAAGAATAAAGACACTCCTAATGTGAAAGGTGGTCATCTAAAAGCTATATTTACGACCCTTATGAGTGAAAAGTGGTTGGAGCATGTATATTAGGTCAAATTTGAGCAAATCAAACATCACTGGTATGGAAGGAGTGGCATTCATTGAGGGACAACACAATTTTGGAGGGAGACTCCATGCATGGAAGTAGTGGCTTTAATGAGTGGGGCCCAAGGTGAGGAATCTCACCAAGAATATACGGAAGGGGATTGTAACCATATAAGGCATGAATGTATTATAATTTTTTTATGGTCTCGTAAGACTTGTTGCTCTCTTTGTCTATTTAGCTAAGATTGCAGTGTTGTTTAGCACAAGGGTGTTTCCAAGCGATAATCCCACCTTCATCCTTGGGGGACTTCGAGTGCCTACTCAGGAGAAGTATTTGTACTAAATTTCCACATTCCATCATTTTTCCAAGCTTCATCTTTCTTCAACAACACAGTTTCTGCTTAGAGTTGTGTTGTGTTGCAAGGTGCAGTAGTGGAGGATTGTATTGGGTGTTTTTTGAGCTAGATTTTCAATGGAGGAAGGTTTCCTTCCATTGGGAGGCTAGTAAAGAAGCTCCTTGGGCTTTATTGACATATTTGGCACCAGGCCAAGGTGATATTATCCCCTACATCGCAGTTTCAGTATGGATCTGCCTTATTTTAGGGAGGAGTTGCAAGGGTGGTTGCGGTAAGTGTTTTGGGAGGTGATTTATTTAGTGGAAGGGACATCCTTTCATCGAGAGGATATATTGGAGGAGAGCTATAGGATTCTACATCAGCTTCAACCATATATTATCATTTCTATTGTTGCAGCAAACCTTTAGCCCTAGAGCTGCAACTCACATTTGTATATTTTGTACATTTTCTTGAAACCCTCTTGGGTTATCTTGGAAAGGTGATATAGGGCCTAGATCTATTGTATAACATATATTAAGGCATATATCATTGTATTTGCATTATTGTATGATCTCTAGTTGTATTTATGCATGTTATTACTATGTTGTATTAGCTCTCCTACATTTTGTATTGTGGCAGCATCTCGTATTTGGGAGTGATTGTTTATGGGAGGCTTGTTTCCTCATATCATATGATTTGTGCCTCACTATTTTGTATTGATTTTATATTATTATACTTAATGTAATGGCTCCATATTGGTCTCCATTATTGATGTGGTGATTTCCACTACTATTTCCATGTCTATGCACTATATTTCTTCTTTTCCCATTCGGGAATATTACAAGCGAAGATGTGGAAAAGAGAAGTGGTCCTAGCAGTTTTTCAATTCGCATTTTTGGTGTTTTCAAAAGGTGATAAAATGATTTTAAGATATGTTGATGCGAAAAGTAATAGGAGTGTGCGGTAATAAAGGAAATGACTTAGGGAAATGAAAATGAAAAGGGATGAATGGCGGGGTGATTTTAATATGGTTTTAAAACTTAGGATATGGGTAAAAAATGCTTAGGATAGTGTTTTTAAACCATATAAATAATTCTTATTTGGTAATTTATTCCTACTATTTTCAAAATTATTTCACTAATTATGCTAACTTATCAAAACTAGATAATGTTACAACAGGACCATTTGTATTTCTTCACAAAAGTCAAAGCATCCTACATGATTGAAACATGTCACAATCATGGGAGAGGCCATGAGTTCTCTAGTGTTTGTAAGTTCAAGTCTGATGATATTCCCTCCTTTGTGTGGCCTCCTCTCTTCCCTTTCTTCTTCCTCACTGAAGTATTTGTTTTCTTATTCCATAGTTTCCTGGCTAGAAACCCTAGGGAGATGAATTGGGAGTGAAATGAAGGTTTAGGGAGTGGGGAATGGAATGAAATAAATAGGGAGATGGGTGAAGGGACTATTAAATTGAGGGAGGTGACAGGGAGTATAAATATTGTGGGATTTGGGAATAGGAAATTTATTACAGGCATGGGGATTTGGGAGCTTAGGAATTTGAAATACCTAGGTCCTAGTGTTTAGGGGATAAAGGGGTTTGTGATAGGGGTTTAATGATATAGGGGTAGGGATAGGATTTACTGTGATGTGAGCAGGATAAAAGGGGTATTTAAGGATCAAATTTGGGATTAAGAAGTGAAACTACGGTTTCTATCTTGAAAAACCTAGATATTTCTCATGAAAATATTGACAACATGAAATTTTAACTTAAGAAATGCAAGGAGTGCATAATGATGTCTTACATACTTGCTAGGAAGTGGAGAAACCTTTTTCTGAATGTTTGGAGGACTTGCACAAATTTTGGAAGGTTGCAAGTGAAATTGGACAGGTGCACAATGCCTCTGCTCTATGCCAGCGCCTGTCCCAGGTAAGCAGTGCCTTGTTCCAGGTGCGCAAAACCCCCTTCCAAGTGCGCAACACCTCCCAGAAATTTGACCTTTCACCTTTCAATTTCGATTTTTTTAGATGTGTGAGTGATGGCTTGATGGCATAGGGAGAAAATAAATGTCTTTTGATCTTTGAATGGGCTTTATGCTTGATGGATTGGATGTTTTGAGCTTTGGGACCTAATTTTCCTTCTTTCTTTCACTTTAAACCTTTGAAACTATTCCTTTCATTTTGACTTCTTTCCTTTGACAAGTGATCATTTTGATGGACTAGAAAATCTTTGCACTTATATTTTCTTTGTTGGCATGTGGAACTCTGAGTTGGAAACTTGGGAACGTTGTACTTATTACATATTAAATGACATAAATTACAAAATAAAAATAAAAATTACATATTTTTGAAATAAAATTACATTCTAGGATGAAAATCACAACTTTGGAATCATAATTACATCTTTGCAAATCATCTTTACATGGTAAAGAGATGTTATTTTTTTCACTCTCTTACTTTGTTGGCTTTATGCAATGGAAATTGTGTGTTTATTGGACCTTGTAAAAAACCCTAGAAACCTAATGAAACATTGAAAAAACCCTAAAAGACATAATGATACTTTTAAAGAGTGGTTTTCATGATGACATTAGTTTTAGGGATGATGTACAATCATCAAGGTATGAATTTAGCCAGCAAGTAATGGAAATTTAGAAAAAGTGATTTTTTTTTTTACTTAAGGCTACCATCTATGAGTAAATTTTTGTATGCCCTAGTGCAATGAATAAAATTTTATGAGTGTGACTCCTAAAATGATTTGGAAAGAGGATTTTGATCACCGATGGAAGGATGAAAATACTGACATTTACTAAACACAACTGAGCATCTATAGAGGGAAAAAGCAAGGAAAGGCAAGGAAACATCATGATTTTTCCCCATTGAAACTGATTGAGAAGATGGGCAAGGTCTGTCCTCCCAAATTCCTATAAATTAGAGGCTTGGGATCTTGGTCAAGGGTCGAAAGTTTGATCATGTGCAGAGCGAATTTTTTTTTTTGAGTGTGAGACTTAAGGATTGGAAAGGTTCATTGAGAACTCTTAGCCCAAGTATCATTACACTCACAGATATAGGAGCCTGAGAGAAAGGAGTCGAAAGACTAAGGGAAGCTTGGTTCAACCAACGATTGTAATCTTCCTTCTTATATATTAATAGAATTGTATATGTTTTGTCCATTTGATGTTTCAGTGTCACATTTATTGTTTATTTTTCTATGAAGCATGATATAAATGGCTCAGATTTTCATAGTTAAACGTTGATTATATACTTTTTTAGTTACTAGTAAGTGATACAACTGTGAATATTACACGTGCTTTGTTTGTTTTCAGAATCTATACTTGGAGTCGGGGAGGAAGGACTTAAGCCATGTCGCTTAGCGCTATCCAACGGATATGTTGTCTACAAAGAGGTAATCCTTCAATATCTCAGTTGTCAATTATGCATTAGTATAAACATGTATGCAATGTATTTTTAACTATACAAATGGTCTGACTATCTTCCTCGGGCACCGAGAAGACCCAAGAGGGATTTATATCAACTACCACCCATGTGTTTTACCCCTAATAATAATTGGCGACCATACTGGGGATGTTAATCCTTAGTTCCCAGATTATTTGTTTCTAAGCCTTTGGTTCTATCCCTCTATCACATCACGTTCTACTCACATCCCTTTTTAATCATTTCATATGCTCTATGACCATCTCAGTAGCTCATAGTGTCCGAATTAGGCCCTGCCTAGCCATATTTTGCAACTTTTCCTTGAGTAACGCACCCCCCTGTGTCTGTTTTAGTGCATTATAACGTTTTTGATGCTTGGGGACAATGTGTTAGTCCTGCTATTAATGCTCTATAACCTTTTCTAGCCTACGTTACCCATCCAAAATTTGTTGTTACACCTCTGCTATGATTTCCCTAGCTGTGGGGTTGTTGGCTATCAGATTAGCTTCTATGTTTTGAATCCTTGTGCTTGGTTTCTTGCTAGCATTTTAGTTTTCTTATTTGAAAATTGAGTGTTAGTCACATTTACTTTTTGAAAAAATAAAACTTTTTTTTTGGTTTTTCTAAACATAGCTTATTTTATTCTGAATTTTTTGGGTTAAATAGTAGTTAGTGAGAATAGATATATGTCTGAATCTTTTTAGGTTGAAATGCATTATTTGGATGTTTGCTACTGCATGGATATGTGAAATATTTCTCCCTGTATAATAATCTCTCCATCAAATTGAATATTAAAAGCATTTTCTACATGGTTTGAGTCAGTGCCTCATTAAATTTCATACGTCCAATCCCCCTCCTAAGACTAATATGCAAGTACACTGAAAATCAAGCCTTAATAAAATCAATCATATAACTCTTTTTCTAAGCTTACACCAACATTGCTTCAGGCTAGGATCTCGGGATAGGAGAAGTGAGAAAACTAACCAAGATCAAAAAACTTGAGACTAGTGTCATTACAAAGTGAAAATCCTGCTTCACTCATACTATTGGGACTGCTCCACTAATACCAGAGTTAAGCATGAGACAACACTGGGGTGCATGAGAAGGTAGTCCACCTTCGATAGCATAACAATGGGCATTCTATATATTGGGGTTCCCTTTGGGGATGTCGAAACTAAATCGGGGATCTAGGTGTTCTTCCCATATAGTGTGATGTCTACGACCGTGACCCCCCTGATAGTGTATATGATTTGAGGTATCTTTATATTCCATACTTTTAGGGACGTACACAAGCTTACTGGGGCAGGTTGCCCTGGTACCTGACACAGATGGACCTACTCTGTCTTCGGTATTTAAGAGGGTACTAGTATCCACGAGAGTTCTTACACCCATCATCTAAGGTTTAAGTGAAGCTCAAGAGTAACCATAACTATACATTTGAACAACTCTCTCTATATGTTATTGTGATACCGGGTTTCATCTTCAACAAACAATAATACTCAGACGGAGCCTTACCTCTTTGGCTGCTTGATTGATTGAAGTTATTTTTTCTTTTTTAGGTGTGTGTTTAACTATCACTTAGACTTAATAATACATCACAATAAATTTTTTATAAAATTAACAGGTCATCGTGGCATTCTTTGAGCCTCGGTGACCCAATGCCTTCTCCAGAAGAGCAGTCTCCATTGTTGACCCCTAATTTTCATATTTATCCCTACCATTTGGAGTTTCCTAAGGATCCTTTCACTGAAGGAGTCGTAACTCCTTACAATCCTCCTCTCATTGACTTGTTGGGGCCATTGTTTATTCAGGTAGCACTAGTACCATCCATGTCTTTGGCAACACCCACATCCACTTCACAACCAGCGACCATTGGGTCGGTGCTGTTGGTGGCCAATTCGGTTCTACCACCATCTTCTGCGCTAGTTGTCAGTTCTACAAAACTGATTGGAAACCATACTACCATAATATACCCAGTCCTAGAAACTTGCTCGCCATAACTGTAAGCGGAATTCTGAACCCTTCGGTATCTTCTCCTATAGTGACTACACCTGGACCCCCAGTTTCCGCTCCTGCTAGCGGGGATACTTTGGTTCCTTTTAGCAACCCTTTCGGTTGTAATCCATTTTGAGTTCAAACCCCCTGTCTACTATGCCAACGGGCAGTGTCACCAACACTTATATGCCAGGCGGCACTTCCGTACCGCTACATTCAATGGGACAAGCAATACCATTGATTGTTAATGCCATTCCTCTTAGTGGTAAAACTTATGGTGTAGGGTCTATGCCAATGGACAATTATGAGAATAGCAGTATCCCACAAGCTAAATCTATCACATATATATGAGAAAACCTTACCCAAAACCAATAGAGGCAAGGGGGCAACTATTACCCTCGGGGCAACCAGCCATTTTCCCCCCAGTACAACAACTCTACATCCCTACACCTCCACTCACTGGAAATTTTTATCAACAGAGTCCTACTTATCCCGTTGGTAAGAATTTTATGGGCGGACCCTACAGTCCAAATGGTCAGCCAACACCTCCTTGGCTAGGCTTTGGGGCAACCACACAATTGCCATTTTTGACAGCTTTAGACATCCCCGACCTCTACAAATTGACCAATGATCCAAGCAACCATAACCCACTTTGGCCTCCAATATCACTCAAGATTTCGTATGACATCCCTAAGTTAGAAGGGAAACAAGGGGAGGATCCAGCGATGCACATCACTGCCTTTCATCTGTGGTTTGTTTCTAACTCCATAGTGGACGACAGTATCTGACTCAGAATTTTTCCTCGCACTCTCACATGAAACGCTGCCAAATGGTACATAGAGTTACCACGTGTTGCAGTCAATACTTTTTGTGCCTTAGCAACATAATTTATTAAGAACTTTCAATTTCCTATCTGATACGAAACCAAAACTAAACTCTTAACCTCATTGCGCCAAGACACTGCCACCCATATCTTCGATCACATTCACGAATGGAGACGTAGGTGGAGGTTATTCAAAGTGACAATACTATATCATATATTATCAAATTGGTTTTTTAATTCACTCTTGCCACCCATTTCTAAAGAATTTTCTTGTCTGGTGCAGTCACGGAAGACTAATCCATCAATCGTGCACAACATCTAGATCTCATCTATTTGCAATATGGTACGTTGTATGAGTTACTCCCCCATGCCCCTGGCAACCTGAATCCTCTTGATACTCGGTTACCCAGAGCACATGCTGATGACCTCGTTGGTGCAAATTTCGGTGTAGCTGTAAAACAACTCAGCGGGCAAGCTTCCCAGCCATCTTTGGCTACCAGCACCCCTACCCAATCAGCTTCTCTTCCCATCATTGAGGTACACTCTGTGCAGTCTACACAAAAAAATAGCAGTAAGAACAAGAAGAATAAGAAAAATATTGCTCCTTTTGAAGAGCAGCCCAATACTCAGAATAATCCCAATCAGAGAAACACTACTAAAAACGTCGATGGAAAGGAGAAACCTATGATATTCCCTTGCAAAATTTGTGTGGACGACCACTTGACATATAAATGTCCTCGCCTATAGGAATAATTAAGGGAATTTCGAGGACTAAAATGGACATCCTAAGGAAATTATAAAATAATAGTGGAAATAATAAAATAAGATTTGATGACATCATCAAATTTTAGAGGGAAAAATAAAAAAAATACTTTTTCTACTCATATTTTCAACTTATCTCCCAAATGTTTCACTCAAATTTTGAGCGGGAGTACTTGTTGGATGCAAACTTCAATTCTTCATCTAAGGAATACCCATGGTGTACACTTTCGATGGGTCTTGCTGCATGAAAAATGAGAAATACGTGAAAAACGTGATTGTAATCACATTTTTTATGTATTTCTCATTTTTCATGTAGTAGGGTCCATTGAAAGTATGCAACATGCGTAATCCTTGGTTGAGGAATTAAATTTTTCATCCAAGGAGTACTCCCGCTCGAAATTTGAGTAAACAATTTGGGAGATAAGTTGAAAATATGAGTTGAAAAAGTAGTTTTATTATCTTATTATTTTTAATCCTTTTACCCTTTTACTTAAAAAATAGTGAATCATCCCCCATGGTTAACATCATCATCTTGAATCTTATTGGTTCTTATAAATTTTATTTTTTTTGTACAATTTTCTTAGGAGGCCCATTTTAGACCTCAAAATTCCCTTAATGGCACAGATTTTATCATTCAAAAGGACTCTAGAAGGACACCTGCCATCCTTCACAACCCCTTTCCTAATCCACAACAAAAATAACAACACATAGTTGCAAAACCACCACAACCCTTGTTAGTATGAATATTTCGTCGTAAAAGATCACTTTAGCTATGCATATCAAGTAGCCCTAACATCAAGTATGGTTGCAAAATATCTTTAGATTTGCTGCATAATATTAGATCTAAGCATAAAAGACATTAAGCAGGTAAAATGTGAAATGGATCCATGCATCCAATGAACAAAACAAGAACAATGTATAAAAATAATCTTATATTATATTAAATAATGGGGCACCTGAGAGGAAAACAAGAAAGGTGTTTTCTAGTTCTCCTCAGTGGGATGGGTTCTTGGAAGTCCTCAGTGTTTCAGATCTAAAATTCCTCTCTTTGGTTAACATGAAAAAACCCTAACAAACATGGAACTCAATGGGAGTTTGAAATGAAAATAAATGAAATTGGTGACCAAGAGTAGATCTAGTGTGATCTAATGCAATGGAGGTGACTAATGAATGGGGAAAACCCTTCTATTTATAACAAAATATTGGGGTGTTCTAGAACTCGGTGCATGAATAAAATATTATTAATCACATTCTAGAATCACCTTTTAGGAATATTTTATTATATTTGTTGGAGGGAAAAGGGTTTTTGACTTGGGTCAATTCCTTTATTTATAAATAATAAATAAATAAATGATTTATATATTATTTAAGGGAAATGAGGGGAATATAATTAAATAAATAATGGTTTATTTAATTATTTAAAAATGATTTAGTCAAATTTAACTAGAAATAGTATTTAAATAGTGATTTAAATAACTTATTCTTAGGAAATAATCAAATAAATAATAATTTATTTAATTAAAGTCCTTGTTTTGGGTTAAATGTGACCAGGAAATATATGCAAATGTTATTTTTCATGGTGAAAGCAATTTTACTTAGGGTAAAATTGGTCTTACATGGTGTACTTGGGTTCATCTAATGGTAATAGGTTAGATGACCAAAAAATGTTGTAACAACCCCCCCAAAGGGCCAATGGTGGTGCTCATCCTTCCGGTGAAGGATCATCTGCCATTTATGGCATGGAGAGTGTTGAAATCCAAACCCGAGCTAAAATATATGGAAATATAGTCATTGAGGCTCAAGAATTTGGTTCAAGTTTGAATCCACCACCGTCTAAAGATTTTCATATCGAAAGGCCTGCTGCTAACCTTGTCATTCGTCCCCCCCAAAGGCACCCTTCGACACACGACTCATAACACCTCTGCACATGCTACCTAGAACTACAACATTGTAGAAGACTTGGCATAAGCACCGTCAACTATGTCTTCACTTGAAGTGTTGCAAACCTGCCCAGCGCAAAGGAAAGTCTTGCTTTTGGCCATTGGTGGAATTTACCCCCAAAATCCTATGCTAGCCATCTTCAACATGGAAAAATGAAAACCTTGCCTTTCACACAAGCTTGCTTTCCAGGTTCAATTTGTGTCGAAAGGGAGACCAATCCATTACATTGTCATAGACGAAGGTGATTCAACTTGCATAATGTCAGTTGTGTGCTGGATCGCTTTGGGTTCTCCCACTTTGTCTCTGTCGTCGAATTCCCTCAAAGATTTCGATGGCCACACTTTCCCCCTAAAAGGCTACCTCACTAGCTACCCAATTACATTTAGTGGGAAAGCGATAACTGTGGACATAGAAGTCGTAGATCTTCATCTTGATTATAATATTTTGTTGGGTCGCAGTTGGTCTTATGCGATGACTGCCATTGTCTCTTGGGTTTTACGACTCATCCTTTTTCCATTGGATTGGAAGATAGTTACAGTGGACCAGCTATCCTTTTGCACTCCAGATTATTCTGCATTACCTAGCAGCAATGTGCCCTTAGTAGGAGGTGTTCCTAACTCTTATATCAGTGTAGGTACTAGTCTTCTGAAGGCATATTCCCTGATGGGTTGTTTTCTTCTCCCACCGCCCAAGGTTCCACACATGATTTCAATGATATCCACCATCTTAGATAGCTCTATCGATCCCTAGATCCTACCAGTGCCTTCAGAAATTGAATCCTACAGATATCAGATGCCACTATCATCGACTGAGTTGACTTATCAAACCATCAAATCAGCATGTAAACCCTCCACTTCTTTGGTTTTGACCAATGTTACCACCCTCTTGCTAACCACAATTACTTCTAAGGATCTCCTCGATGAAGTCCTGCCTAAGGAAGAAGCTATCCGAGAGATCATGTCTCTAGAGGAATGACCTTGGGGAGTGTTTCATCATTGCGCTTCGATGTCTGATTTAGACACGACCATTATTCAAATCCTATCTTTCAACCCACCTGAGATCATTCCCTACGCTTACACGACTATTCAAACTATCGATGTAGAAGGAAACATGGGAAAAAATTTCAAGACTATGCTCATAGATATATCAGTAAAAACAGGTATCATGGAAAATATACAGATTTGAGCAGATTGTAGTCCTGAGGAAATTGCATGCTTCACATCCCTTTTCAAGGAGTTTCACGATGTTTTTGCTTGGGCTTACAAGAAAATTCTTGGCATATATCCTTCTATTGACAAGAAAGAGATCAAGAAATTTCTAGCATTCTTTTTATGGTATTTTTCTAGCTCATTAAACCAAAAAACCTTGAATTCTCTTCTCTAGGCTCGTTAAACTTACATGAAGAAGAAATGAGCCTTCTTTTTAGGGACTTTTCTAGCTCATAAAACTAAAAAAGCCCTAAGTTTCCTTCGTCGTGCTCATTAAGCTACCACGATGAAGAACTATGAGCCATTCTTTTCCATCTTTTTATAGCTCGTTAAAAAACTGAAAAAGTCACTGAGTTTTTCTCCGTCAGACTCATTAAAATTTCACAGAGAGGATCGAGTTTTTATTCGTCTGACTCGTTAAAACTTCACGAAGAATATTGAGTTTACTCTATCTCTTGGTACCCATAACAAAATGAGGCAGACGTCCATTGAACATAGGTTTATCACTTTATCCGGATTCAATGGACTAACTTACGAAAAAGGAACTGTTTCAGAGTATACTATTCTCCCTTTGTCGCGCCTGGTTATTAACCATGACAAAGGTACCCCCGTGGAGTTGTATTTTACAAGGTTTTTCAGACTCCCTAAATATGAAAATATCACCGATTTTACTCGTCTGGACTCGTTAAAATTAATCATATGGGGAAAAAATTGGACAAAGTGGATACTTATTCTGTTATGCTTTGAAAGTCGATTTGGTAGCAAAAACCTTGAACATGGCACTTCCCAGAAAATTCTTTCTCAATTAGCCGAACCCACCCATTTTATGAGTTTATCCTTTGTATGTTGATGCCCCTGCATTGGTGAATCCTAACACTTTTTGGTGTTCATAAGCCTAAGCTGCCTGGTACCATGTTACTACGCCTTCTATTGTTCAAGAAGATCTCAATATCTACTGCTTCCTGTATCAACTAAGCCATCATATGGCAGAAATCATTTGTCTTCATCAGTTACTACCATTTTCTCTTAACTATATTTAAAAAAAAATCATATTTTCCCATTTCATGTCAACTGATGTAAGACGCCTCATTATCTACCTTTTTACAAATCTCTTCCTATCAACTTCAAAATCTTATCTAGGAAGTTAATCCAGAAATACATTAGTACCCTGGAACTTGCAAACCTCAGTGGCAAGTTACCTTGTGTTTGATTGGGGGTTCTCATCACTGGCTCCTATTCGAATGATTCTACGAGTGTTATACATCAACACTATTTTTTCACACTTGCTAGATTGTACTGTGCATCTTCGAGACCATCATCCTTATCGGTGGCCATCCTCATGTCTGTTAATAATTTTCATCATTGATTGGTAATCAGATGATTTCCCACATGTTTGACTACAAATCCATTCACATGTGCGTAAATATGCATTTTAGTGAAGTGGCGACCAAGACCTTGGGTTGAGGCTTACATAATTCAGTTGAGTTTCCTCTCCCAAGTTGTGATATTGTTTTCAGAGACAACTTATTAGATTGATCCTGTCATGACACAAGCTTCCACAATTGGTGGACATACTGGTCATATCTCTTTATGGATAAATCAATTTTTTTACAGCTACTGAGCATGGGAATGCCCGACTCAGGACATATACTTATATTTCTGACATATGTTGTTGTTTCAGGTTTTCCTCAGTCCTCCAACTCATCTCGCTCTACTAACATATTATAAATTATTTTGGCCATCGTCTTTGCCTCTAACCTTCTCATCATCTCAGAGGAGAAGGAAACATGGAAGGAAGAAAATGACCTAGACAGAGACCTATTTTTCCAAGGTAATGCACCCTAGAGATAGCCAGGTCAAGTTATGACTCATCCCAGCCTCTCAGAGGGAGATTTAGTACCTAGGTTAATGCACTGTCTTGCCTAAGGGGCAGTGTTACCTGTGTTTCCATGAATAAAAGTGACAAATCCCACAAAAACTTACCGACATTTCCTGCTTTTTATCAAAAGGAGGCAGTCCAAAAGTAGCAACCTACGGTGCAGGCCTCTTATTGGAAGTTACTAAACACAGATGAGCATCTATAGAGGGAAAAAGAAAGAAAGACAAGGAAACATCATGATTTTTCCCCATTCAAACTAATTGAGAAGATTGGCAAGGTCTTTCCTCTCGAATTCCTATAAATTGGAGGCTTGGGCCCTTGGTCAAGTGTCGAAATTTTGCTCGTGTGTAGAGCAAAACTTTATTGTTGAGTGCAAGGCTGAAAGATTGGAAAGCTTCATTGAGAATTCTTAGCCCAAGTATCATTACACTCAGAGATAGAGGAGAGAGAGAGGAGTTGGAAGACTGAGGGAAGCATGGTTCAACCAATGATTGTAATCTTCCTTCTTATATATTAATAGTATTATATTTTTTTGTCCATTTGATGTTTCAGTGTCACATTTATTGTTTATCTGTCTATGAAGCATGATATAAATGGCTCATATTTGCATAGTTAAATGTTGATTATATACTTTTTTAGTTTATAGTAAGTGATACAACTGTGAAGATTACATGTGTGCTTTATTTTTTAGCAGAATCTAGACTTGGAGCTAGTGAGGAAGGACTTCAACCACAACGCTTAGTGCTCTCCAATGGATATGCTGTATAAAAAGAGGCAATCCTTCAATATCTCACTTTTTCAATTATGTATTAGTATAAACATGTATGAAAGGTCTTTTTAACTATACAATTAATTTGACTGTCTACCTTGGGCAACAAGAAGACCCCTGAGGGATTTACATCAACTACCACGCATGCATTTTACCCCTAAGCAGTGATGAATCAAGACAACCCATCGAATTTGCAAGAAAAGAAAAACAACATAATGACAAAGAAAGACACAAGAAAGTGGTGTGAGTTCCATAATAACCCGACTCATAAAACAAAGTGAATGTCGAGCCATGTAGTAACTAGTGGTTGAGCTGAAGGATTCAGAGTTAGATGCATGTTCCAATTTTGAGTCAAAAATCGACAACATGAATGAAAAAGGGAGGTAGATTATTGATGTGGAGCCCATTTCTACTATTACCACCACCAAGGTCCAGAAGATGGAACCTAAAGATCCAGAGGAGGGGGCGCATCTCTTCCACTCACAAATGTGGGTGAAGGATTCTCCACTACTGTTCATTGTTGACAATAGGACCTGTTAGGGCCCTATAAATTATAGGATCTCGAGGTGATTGAGTATTTCAAGCTACAATTCCATATTGTACATGATTTTCAATATTCAAATTGTTTCTAAAAAATATGAAAAAAGAAAAAGAAAATAGGGTATATTGAAAAAAAAAAGAGAGAATAGAAAAGAAAGGAAAGAAAACCCCAAAAAATAATAATATTGAAAGTGCTACAAATCAAAATGCCATTGCTAATTAGATTATTTTTTCAATTCATACATTCTAAGCATGAATTGAACAATTTTAAATTTTTGTTGGATAGGTTAGAAAATAAGGATTTTCCAAAAAGTTCAATCTTGGCAAATCAGTAGTTAGGAAGAAATAAAATTTAATCTGAGTAAATGGAAGTAATAAGGGAAAGAATAGGTTATAGTTTCATAAAAAAAAATAAAAAGATATTCGGGTCTGCAAGCCTAAATGCATCCTACAAAGAATGATGAAAAAATGTTAGAATAGTGAAAGGGTAGGTAGAATGAAAGAAACATAAATGTGGAGAGACATGAAATTTACTCTGAATCATCATTCAAAGGATGTCATGCATTTTTAGGTTAAAAAGAAAAAATAAAAAACAAAGGAGTTTTTATCCTAAGTTTTGGGATCAATTCAGTTTTAGTTGCTTGACTTATTTCATGTCATATAGTAAAGTTCTAAAGTCCCTGTATTGTATACCTCACTTGAAATTTATTTAATTCACCCAACCCCACCATTCACCCACACATCCCATCAGTATTAAACTCTTGTCACCTTCCATTCCATCTCTACCCCCACCATTACATATGAAAATCCACATTCTCTCCCCCCCCCATCCTCCGAAATTTAATGAATGGAAACACCATTAAAAATGGGCGGTTTCTAAAACCGGCCATTTCAGAATACATATATGGTAAGGAAAAATATTAGTTTTCACCACACCCCCCCCCCCCCCCATTCCATTCCGCTTACCATCCCTGACTGCTTACGAAAAGTTTTTTCCCTCTGTAATAAAACCACTCGATTGACTGCTAACCCTCCACCATTCCCATGCTCCACAATGCAACTCCTGTCACTTCTTCCCAATCTCTCTCGCTCCTACCTAAAGTCTCATTGAACAATTAATTTTTCAAACCGTTACCTAATGGGCTCACGCCATGTCAATGGAAACCCCACCACCCTACAAAACTACCTTTCCCCACTTGTTTTAAAGGGTACTATGTTATGAGTGTTTTATTGTAACAGGTGATAAAATTCAAGAGCTTATTAGATCAAACGAAAGCATGAAAATCTTCAATTGTCTACAGATCAAGAAGAAATCCCTCTTCTTTCATCCTCTCTTCTTCTAATCCCATTCTATTCACCTGCAAATATATTTTTATCAGTTTATTTTTCAGAGTGCAGTCATGCCTCCAAAAAAGAAGGATCAGGAACCATTCAATCCAATGGTTCACCCTCATGTGGACCTTCACCATTTTTCCCTTGGTGACAGGGATTTTAAGATCCATGAGACTCTTTCAGAGTTTGATCTCTTCTACATATATTGTTGGTTGGAGGATAAGCTCATTGATGAGGCCAATTATATATGGTTTTCAGACACTAACCTACCATATTGTATATTCCCAAATACCCACAGTTGCCCTAAATTTATTAGAAAGTGTCATGCCTGTTATAATATAAATCAGAGGGTTTTTGTTGCCCCCACAGGAGAAGTTATTTTCACCATTAATGCCCAGTATATTATGCAGATGATGCAGGCTCCTATTATTGAAGAAACCACAAATTTTTCCTATGAAACCCTTAGGTCATTGTACCAAAAGTTATATTTTTCTAGCAGGACCAAAACACTTGAATTATTCATGGCTACAGACACTCCCTTGCCCAAGAACAATCCTCCATACCCATATTGTACATTCCCTGATAGGACTCAACATATAGTCATTGTTTGTTCTTAATTGCTAGGATACCATTCAGATCAATGGCTAGATGAAGAAATGATAGGCTTCCTCTAAATACTTTCATTAGACTCTAATCCTTCCATTATGTTTAATTTCATTCAATTCCTAAAAAATTCCATTCATAACCAGTTTTTCAAGTTTCACATAGAGGAATTGTTTAAATACACTTCAGTCATGGTTTATATGTTTGTATATTTTCAGGAAAACAGGTTCCAATTTACAATGAGAAAAGTGAATGAATATTCCCAAACTCAGTCTATCATCTTTTGGACAACAATGATAATGAAAGATTAGAAATATTACACTTATAAATGATTCTTTGAATTGTTTGTGCATCCAGCTATAAGCATCCTCAACAACATAGTGGAACCAAGGATCAGTGAAGAAATTAGAAATATCATGCAGCTGTCAGACCAAGCCAGAACTGGAGACTGGTACTTGTACCAGAACTATATAGAGCTAAGAATATATGGGTGTGATTTTTCCCCTTACAAGCTGCCAAATATCCTCCCCATGAGGATCGGTACCCTATATTACATCAAGCATATGATAAATGTAGATGAGGTACATTTTGTATCAACGAAAAAGAACTCTCAGTTCAGGATCAAATCCCAATTTTTTCCTTTCATTTGCAACAGTAGAGTATCAGGAGAGTAGGCTGACAGGATGCTGAAAGAAATGAAATTTACATGTAGTTTCACTTGGTCTTATGACCCATTGGGAATTATCTCTAAGAAGAGGGTATAAAATAAATCAACTCCATACATTCACACCCACGGGCCCGAAGTTGAAAAATTCATGAACCAGATAGAGTGGATAGCAAGCACCTTGCAGGAGGCTCAAGGGTAGGTGATTTCATATTCAAGTATACAGACCCCTACTCCAAAATAAAAGAAGAGTACATAGGATAAACAAGACGAAGGAAAATAAAAAGAGAAAAAGGCCGCAGGAAAAATATTGAGAGATGATCAGTCTCCTTTAAAGATTGATACATCTAGCAGGGAGTTTAAAATGAAATATAGGAAGAGATAAAGAATTCACATGGATATAGATCAAGGCCAAGATTTAGGTCAGCAAATAGTTATAAATATCAGAGACTCTCCTAGTTCTTCTCCAGCAAGTGGCCAACATGTATTTTATCCTATAACTTTAGATACAATTCCATTTTAGCAGTAAAGCCTTCAAACACCTACATCTACTACTACTACAAGGGAAAAGAAGGAAAAAATATATGACACCTTTAGCAAGATTAAGAGGAAAAATGAGATATTGAAGACCAGCACCTACAATCAATTTTGGAAGCAAACCACCAATTCACAAAGTAGGCGTCTATCAACGTTCGATTCAAAGAAAGGAAAGATGTGCATGGATTTATTAGAAGTTTGGATTTCATAGCCAAAATCACCTACAGATTTCAAGAAAACATATTTTGAGTTTAATGTCAAGGATATCCACGCAATAGATCAAATGGAAATGCACAAGCATACTAGAGAGATGATCTCATCTACCTTTAATAGTATTGTAATGAGCCTGTCTAAATTGCAGGTATCACTGGCCAATATTCAGTCACAACTCAAGATGGAGAATATTTATTCTCTTCCAATGGATACCAGAATTAATTCCTTGGAGGATTTAGTTGTAAATATTATGTATGATGCATCAAATGTAAAGGCAGTAGAAGAGATCCTAAAAAGGGAAAATGCAGACATATCAGCCCTAAGAACACAACTCAAAGTTTCAGCTACTAAAGACCCTCTGACCAAGGACATAGCGGAGAATGAATTACAAAAATCAGATATGATGAAGCTAATAATGGAACAATCAGCACAACTAAATCAAATGGAAACAAAAATGGATAAATTGGTCAATGAAAAGGAAAAAGAGGCAGAGATGCCCATCATTCCCTTGAAGCTTGTTCATATTACAGTCATACCTTCAACTACATCAACAACTATAGGCACATGAGGTGGTACAGAATAGATGGCTAAAGCCATGGATAATATGTCTATCCAAACATGGGAGATAAAAATGCTGGAAGCACAAATTAATATCTTGAAATATCAAAAGGTAAGATATTATAATGCACATGAGATGGAAGTGAAAAGAGCCCAATAATAGATTGAAAGATTGTAAAAGGAAGAGAAATAAGCTTCCATTGGTCACACCATTGGCCAGGAAAATGATATCATATGGACAAGCATAATTGGCTCTATGAATGAAATATGGCCTTATATTCAAATCATATTTGAACAGAAGGAATTAATTGAAAAGGTCAATGATACAATATCTAGTGTTACCAAGGAACTAGGGGACATGCCTGATACTGCAAACAACATCATCAGGTTTCTAAATTCAAAGATTAGGTATGAATTGGATGAAATTGGAGTTGAAGACTAAACAACAACAATTATGGAGGTCAAGAAGGTACTCACTAAGAAAATTTTGGTCACACGATTGGAGGAAAAGTGCCAGAATTTAGAAATTTTTGTCAATAGATTCTTTAACAGAATCAAGCCACTAACCAAAATAGGGTTACCTTCACTGTTTGTGATAAATGATAAGCTTATTGCTAGGGAAGACTATGTAAGGAAACTAAAAGACATTGATAAGGATATACCCAAGTTTGCAGGTCTTAAAGGAGCAATGACTGGAAGATTTTTCCTTGAGGCCATGAGCAATGATATATTTATTCAACATGAAATTAAGCAAATTTTTCTATTGAGGCCCACTTTCGTTAGATTCATAGAGTCATATGAAATATATCGAAAGGTGACTATGATAAATATTCCAGATGAGCAACAATTTGAAAAGCTATGTGAATACCAAGAAGGGTGAAGGGCAACATATCAGCTAGATCAACACATCATCACAACAACATATCAGCCAAATCAACCAGCACAACACCAAATCGAATCATGCAGCAATGGCCTTCTGAAGAATAGGACCATATGTCAAATTTATCTTAACATTTCCACTTCGTGGTCACACTAGTAATTTTTTTTTTATTCTATAATTACTAACAGATTGCCTAGTAGATACAACAATCATTGTAGAATTTTGTTAAATAATTCATACATTATAAGTATCAGGGGTTGGACTCTAGATTGTAAAATTTTTCTATTGGAGTATTGTATTTTTCTTGAAGCTGGAGCATCAATAATAAAAGGCATTTTATAGGATACTTGAGATATGTCTATCTGGTGATGTTATTTATTTTCTGTGTTAATGTTTTCCATTGTTCTTCCTCTTAGTGCATCATTTAAATATGATTATAAAGAAGAAATATGAAGATTAAGATTTTCTGTTAGAGTACCTTATTTCTGGTTGTATATTGTTCTTCTTAAGTCTGGTTAAGAAATTCTTAATTTCTTTTTAACCATTACTAAATTCACTATTTCTTTCATTTCATAATTCATCATGTTTTAAGATATAGTAAGCGTAGTTAGCTTGCCTTGTGGATGCTCTTGAAAATTTGATGCAACAACCCAACCTTTTATGACTCCATAGCCCAATGGAATTATTTTAAATAGATATACTATTCCAACCAAACAATCAATCAAAAATCAATCCCTACAATCATTATAACTAGCCTAATATCATATTCATAAAACAAAGCTAAATATAAACTAGAGATCCCTCTATGAGTCCAGGAGGGCTACATCCGAGGCTCCAAAGTGGTTTTGATGTTGTCCTACATAATTATTCTTGTCAATATTAAAATTATAAGGAAATAACATAGTGGCGACCATACTGGGGAATCTACTGAAAAACTGAACATTTCATTAAAATTCAGAAACCTCGATTGAAAAAGCATTGTATGATATAAGTATTTTCTAAGATTGGTTTTCTTTCAGTTTGTGTAAATAAGAAGTTTGTCTTTGCTTCAGATCTAAAGTCTAGCTCTTAAAATAATCTCTACTAGATCCCATCCTGATCCAAATCCTCTTACTATAGTGGACAATCCTGAAAAAAAATTAAGAAAAAATCCTAGAACTGTAAGCCAAACAAGTAACATATTTTGTCACAGAGAAAATTCCCTCCCTAAAAAATTTGTCGCCTTACAGGACATTCAGTTTGATTTACACTTTGAAAAAGGTTTATTCAGGACTAAATCTGAGATTTGGATAGACCAGAGAGTATTTTATCCATGTATTCTACAACAAAGTCCAGTGAGGGAAGATTATTCACAAATTCAATATGATCTTCAGCTTCTCCAAGTTTTTGACACTCTCCAATATTTGGTAATAGAGTTTACTTCAAGTGTTGATGATGCTTACCTTCAACAATTTGTAGAACTAACTACATTGACTATAACAACTTCTTCTATTACCTCTTAGACTGCCCATATTAAGTTAGCTATTCCTACTACTTCTATAATCCCCACCACTTCTTTTATCCTTCCTCATAAGAGTACTCAAACCCCCACACACACATCTCCTCCCATAATCCATCCTATTTCGTCCATTTTCCACCTTCCTCCACCACCTCCACCAATAATAGAAGCTAGGTATGCCCCATTTGTGTTGCCAGCACCATTGGTAGATATGCCACAAGATTACTAGTCTAAAATTACACTATATGATGGAACTCGTCCTGTAACTTCCCAACATCATGTTAACAAAATGAATGATTGTTTTGACCTTCAAGAGGTAGATGAATAAAGTGTTAAGTTAAGAATGTTTGCTCAGAGTCTTAGTGGAGAAGTTATAAAATGGTTCAAAGATTTACCTACAAATAGCATTAATGACATCCCTAAATTTTATCAAACTTTCCTCAATAGGTGGGAATTAAAAAATATCCCTCTTCAAATTTTATCTGAATATGAAAACATTGGAAGGGCCCCAGCTGAAAGTGTTTAGGATTATTGCACCAAATTCATTAGTTTATATAATGCAATGTCTGCTCATATAAAACCACCACAAATTTTAGCCTTATTTAAATTTCCAGATGGTTTTGAGCTATAAATGTCTTATGAGCTAATATAAATAAACTCGTCCACAGTAGAAGAAATCCAAAAGGATGTAGTGAGTGTAGAAGCCAACCTGTTAGCAAAAAGAGCTAGAATGAGAACTAAGAGAAGAGTTACTATAAGAGAATAACCTTCAACTTCCACATCTGATGCTAAAATTGACTCATTGGTTAGAACCATGGAGAGAATGATGGAGAGGATTAATCTAAATGATAGAACTATTCCTAGGGAAAACCAACCAGCTCCTCAAAATAGAAATCAAAATCATAGAAGAAACCCTCCTCAGATAATATAGACAGAGAAAAGAGGTCCTGATCAACAAAGTAGGCCTCCATTTCAAGAGAATTATGGTGATGAGGATGAAGGAGTAGTTGAATAAGTAGAAGAAAATCAGATAAAATTAATGGGAATTAAGGAAGACGACTTTGTTTTTCTCACTCAATAAGAACAAGAATTATTTTTATTAACTCAAACAGAGTTAGAATCTGAAGAATCTGATGACTATAAACAGGAATTTGAGAATGTTATCATGGAAGTTCGCAGACAGTATAACCATAGAAGCAATAAGAGATCTGATAATAAAAATAAAAATAATTCTGAAAACTCTGTCAAAAAGGTCTCTGAACTTGATCTCAACAAAACAACAGAAAATTCAAAGAAAAGTGTAAAAAATTCATAAACGAAGAAAAAAGAAAGCGTTAGTAAGAGAATATTTGATACCTTTGCTAAAACTGCCCAAACCGATATCCCTAGTACAAGTCAACAAAATGAACTTACCAAAAATGTAGTGGTTGAAAGAACTATTTTTTCAAATCTGCTCAAAGTTCAAACACCATTAAGCATTGAGAATGAACTTGCTAAACTGAAAATTTCTATTCCTCTCACTGAATTGAAAAACAATAATGTGTATAGGTCTCAGGTCCTAAAGGTACTAAACATAGGGGAAGTTACTAATACTATTAATTTAAATGATGATCAACCTGAAGCCTTGTTTGGGCTAAAAGTTGATGGTAAACCTCAAGAAGGAGGTGTCCTTCAATTTTATGTTAGTGTTAATGTTCATGACAAAATTATCCATAATTCCATGTTGGATTCAGGTGCATCACATAATATTATGCCAAAGGCTGTTATGGAGAAGCTAGGCCTTGAAATTACTAGACCCTACAAATATTTGTACTCATTTGATTCTAGAAAAGTTAGATGTCTATGTCTTATCAAAGATCTTTGTGTCACTTTAGATGAGATACCAACAATAATTCTAGTGATGGACATAGTAGTAGCTGACATCCCTCATAAGTATGGCATGATTTTGTCACACTCACGAGGAGAAAAGTTGTAAGGGACCCTTCAAATGGAAATGACTTATGCCACAATACCAGTGTTTGGTCAGCAAATAAGACTGTATAGGGAAACCTTAATGAAGTACATGGTATGTAGTCAAGAAAAACCACATAACTATCCTCTATACTCTGTCCATACCGACCTTGACTCCTTTATTCTTTATAATGATGGAAACATTGACACACATGTTACCCATGCAGAAAACTATCTTAATGAAAAACATGACAACCAAATACAAATTGTACAACCAAACCCTGAAAATGAACCTATTTGGAATATAAGTTTTTATGGCTCTGTGGAAAATCAAGCTCAGGAGCGGGTATTTGGGTATATAATGCAAGGAAAAGTCATACAGAAGGTCACTTCTACAAACTCAATTTTCAGTGCACGAACAATATAGAAGACTATGAAGCCCTACTCTTAGGATTACAATTTCCAAAAATATTAGGAACTAAGAGGATCTCTGTCCATGGTGATTCTGAACTAATTATATAAAAAATTCAAGGAAAATATCATGCAAAACATCCTAACCAATGGTTTAGCTTGTTCATCAATCACATGTCAGTTGCCTCACCCAAACAGACAATACATAATAGAGGTTAAACATCGTCCATTTTGTTGGGAAAAATACTGAGAGGGGGGGGGGGGTGAATCAGTATTTAGTGCAGATAATAAAAATTTGATATTTCTTTCTTAAAAAAAAAAAACCATACGCTACTTTCCTGAAGCCAACTCGCGTATATACGCGGATATCCTTTACCGAACTCGCGTATATACAGTGAACTAATTATGCATTTAAAACTTGACATAGATCATTGCATTACTTATTCATCAGATGTTTAGAGGACAGTAAACAGGTGTAGAAAGAACAGAATAATCATCACATATAAGCAACACACATGAACACCAGGATTTTAGGTGGAAACCTAATTCGGGAGAAAACCACCACTGTCGTTGTCTCAGTCTTCAATATTTATTATTAAGGAAACTTCTTACAATCATGTATTGGCGCAGACTTATACCAGCACGCAGGCACCCACCTGTTGAAGGCTATAACCTTCTCTTGTTTACCAGCCTCTCCTGGAAGGGAGCATCAACCCCCTGCTCTCGTTTACCAGCCTCACCTGGAAGGGAGCTACTACCCCCTGATATTAACACCAACCTCTACTGGTAGAAACTTCTACTTTCAGACTGAAGGCTTCAACCCTCAGATCCACTGCAGACCACGTTTCATCAATTTTCAAACTGGATCAGACAGCTTCAACACAATCCTTCATTTATCAACGAACATCCTTTTCCCATTGCATCAAACAGAATAGTGAAACCACTGTAACCAGAATATCAGAGATAGCTCAAACTTCAGAATAGATATGCAGAAACTCAATCAGCTTTGAGCAACCATCGGTTCAGATATCATAAGTGCTTTTATTTAAACAAACCCGCATATACACATGCTTTTAATGAAGTGAACCCGCGTATACATTTGTGCATTTTTCAGAAAACCCTTAACAGCCCATACACACCTTTGCTTAAACAGATCCGTGTATATACACGATTTCCATGAGATGAACCTGCGTATAGATCTATAAAAGATAAACTTTGCAGAATAGACCAGATCTATGAGCTTACCCAGATTTCTTCAACTTCTTCAACAGATTTGCGCCAGGTCTTTATTACCTCTTTTCAGATCATCTTAGAGATTCATCATTTCCAAAATCTAGAGATTTTGAACCTTCATCATATTCACAGGTGCATCAAATATTAAAATCTATTGATTAAGAATAGAGTTAAACCATACATATTACTTCAGAGTGAAGTATTCATTAAAGCCCAGACACTTGCTCACTCTTGCACAATGAATTTCTTCTCCTTAAATAGATTTGGTCTTTGTCAATACCATGAGTCAAAACCACACCAAACCAATGGTATTTCTGGACGGGATCAAATAGATAATCAAGCACTCAAAATAGTGGGTCAATACCATGGTAAATTCCCCTGGTTTTAGAGATTTAGAGCGCAATAGGGCATACGTGACTTTACACGTACTTTTCCGCGTACATACACGACTTCTCCTTGAAAAAACCGCGTATGCCTTGTGACATACCTTTTCCATCATTATTCTTGCACATACTTTAATTCCTTTCATTATTTCATCAGAGCTGTTCTGTAGATACATCAGATGTACATCATTAATAAACAAGAGTAACTTCATCAAGTAGGTTTCCATCATCTTCATCAAGTGGGTTGCCATCAATGACAACACTTTGCATCATATTGCCAACAATATCCCCCTTTGGACTTTATGGAAACCACGATGGTGTTTGATCATCACAACAGATGAATACATTGATTCTAACCATTATACAATGACCATGTTACTCTCCCTTTATTCAAACACCATGTTACTCTCCCCCTTTGACATCAAGGGCAAAGGGGGGATCAAAACCAACACAAGATATTTCTCCTCATGTAGAGCATTGTAGATTGGATACCCAAGTGGATTTACATAAGAGACACAAATACCCAACCAAGGGGGTTTACACATTTTGACTCAACTACCCATCCAAGTGGGTTTACAAATTTGAACAAGTCCTTACATGACTGAATATTATAATTTACATCATCGGTCTCATCATGATCTTTACAACAAATTTCAATTATGACTTTTTATGACCAATACCAACAAGACTTCAAAAGAGAGATCATATTTTAGAATCATCATAATGCCAACAATGCATTACACTCAGCAAGGCTGATGCTCCCCCTGAACCTGTGCATCCAAGCATCCTTTCCATATGACCAAGGCTCCCCCTTAGTTTGTGCATCCTGAACACTTTCAACAACAAATCATCAAGGCATCTTTTTCAAATCATCAGAGAATGAAACAGAATTATGAGAACTGGAACACCACCAGAGATACTAAACAGTATCAGAGATACTAAAAAGCACTGCAGTTGTGTTGAAGAATGCTGACCCCAAACAAAATTTGTCAGCAACCAACCATACGTAGTTTTCTTTGTATGAACTCGCGTATATACGCGACTGTCTTTCAGGAAACCCGCGTATCCAATTTAAAATTCTAAATTTTAAGCTGTTATGATTATCTTCACAGCAGAGACTACTCCCAGCTTCTGTCTGAGATATTCAAATGCTTCCTAGGGCAGAGGTTTGGTAAAGATATCAGCAACTTGTTCTTTGGAGGGAACATACTCCAACTTCACCTTTTGTTCAAGCACTTGTTCACGTAAGAAGTGATACCTGATGGGAATGTGCTTGGTCTTCGAATGCATAACATGATTCTTTAAGATACTGATGGCACTTGTATTATCACACATAATGGAGATAGGTGGTGAACATTTGATTTGAAAATCTTATAAGGTTTGCATCATCCAAAGAAGTTGAGTGAAACATGATGCGGCAGCCGCATATTCTGCTTCTGCTATAGATAAAGCAATAGAGTTTTGCTTCTTGCTGAACCAAGATACTAACCGGGGCCCGATATAGAATGCACCACCACTAGTGCTTTTCCGATCATCAACATTTCCAGCCCAATCTGCATCAGTGTAAGCATGAAGAGTAAGATCAGCATTCTTTGGATACCATAGTCCAAAGTCTTGAGTTCCTTGTAGATATTTGAATATTATTTTGATAGCCTGAAGGTGAGACTCTTTTGGATTAGCTTGGAATCGTCCAACAATCCCAACTGCATGCATAATGTCCAGTCTAGTCCCAGTGAGATAAAGTAGGCTTCCAATCATAGATCTATATTCTGGTTGATTCACCGTGGGAGAATCATCATGAGAACTAAGATTACATCCGGTTATCATTGGTGTACTTACAGGTTTGCACTCTTCCATGCCATACTTTTTCAGAATTTTCTTAAGGTATTTTGCTTGTGATAAGAATATACCATCTGTAGTTTGATGCACTTGCAAGCCAAGGAAGAATGTTAGTTCCCCAAGTAAATAAATTTCAAATTCTTGCTGCATGACAGATGCAAATTTCTGACTCATAGAATCTTCATTACTTCCAAAAATAATATCATCAACATAAACAACCACAATCAACAGTTTATCATTTTCAATTTTTGTGTATAAGTTGCTATCAACAGACCCCTTTGAAAATCCTTGTTGATGAAGATATTTGTCAAGATGATAATACCATGCCCTTGGAGCTTTTTTGAGACCATATAGAGCCTTTTTAAGTCTACAAACAAGATTTTTGACATTTCCCAAAATGAATCCTTCTGGTTGTTCTATATAAACTTCTTCTTCTAGATCACCATTGAGGAATGCATATTTAACATCCATTTGATAGACTTTGATTTGTTGAAAACTTGAAAAAGCAAGAAACATTATTATGGCTTCAAGTCTAGCTACAGGAGCAAAAGTTTCTTCAAAGTCTATACCTTCTTGTTGAGTATACCCCTTGCAAACAAGTCTAGCTTTGTTTCTTACAACATCCTCATTCTCATTTAACTTGTTTTTTAATATCCATTTAGTTCCAATGACATTTTTATCATGTGGTCTTGGAACTAATTCCCAAGTGTGATTCTTTTCAATTTGATCAAGCTCTTCATTCATGGCTTGAATCCAACATTCATCTTTGCTAGCTTGATTGACATTGTGTGGTTCAACAGTGGATAGAAATGCCAGATAGCTAGAAGATCCCACAAGAGTCCTTCTTGTTTGTACACCTGATCCCTTGTCACCCAAAATTTGAGATTCTGGATGGTTCTTTTGAACATATCTGGATGGAGCTTTTTCAGATAAATCATCTCTAGATTCTTCATTTGGTTCACTGTCTGTATCATTTCAATTTGATGTAGAAGGATATACGTCATCATCACCTTCATCTGTTGTTTGTTTTTCTTCTTTTGGAGCTGCAGGAGACTCATCAATGACAACATCAATACGTTCAACAATATTTCGAAGTCTTCGACTGTAACATTTATATGCTCTACTTTGAGAGGAATAACCAAGAAGTATTCCTTCATCTGCTCTTGGTTCAAATTTGCCAAGATTTTCATCATTATTTTTGATAAAGCATTTGCTCCCAAAAACTCTAAAATGCTTCACAGTGGGAGGATTACCATACCAGAGTTCATATGGCGTTTTGTCACTATTTACACGAACATGTGCCTTGTTGAGAATGTTTACCGCTATATGTGCTGCTTCTGCCCAAAATGTGTCAGGTGTTCCGGAATCATCAAGCATGGCTCTAGCCATTTGTTGAACTGTTCTATTCATTCTTTCTGCTACACCATTCTGCTGTGGAGTGCCAGCTACAGAAAACTGTCTTTTTATGCCATGTTGTTCACAAAATTCAAGGAATTCATTTGATGTGTATTCACCTCCTCGATCAGATCTAAGACATTTGATTTTTAGATCTAATTCATTTTCAACCAGAGCTTTGAATATCTAAAATTTCTCAAATGCTTCATCTTTTTGTTTAAGCAACCCAATCCAACACATTCTAGAGAAATCATCAATAAATAAGATATAGTATTCTTCACCACGTGGTGATTTTTTTCCTCATAGGTCCACATATGTCTGTATGAATGAGTTCAAGAGGTCCACTTGATGATCCTTCCTTGGCATTAAATATCACTCTGGTCTGCTTACCGAATTGGCAAGATTTACATATGATATTTTCAGGAAGAGTAATATTGGGAAGACCACGAACAACTTTAAGTCTACTTGACTTGTTGATTTGAGAGAAGCTCAGATGACCCAACCTTCTATGCCATAGCCAATTTTCTGAAGATTTGCTCAAGTAACATTGTTCCTTGCAGTTCTTTAATACATACAGGTTGCTTGGGGTTCTGTTTCCTTTTATAATTGTTTTACCTGTATCAAGATCACGTACCACACATTCTTTTGAACTAAAGACAACTTCAGTTCCTTGGTCACACATTTGACTTACACTTAACAAGTTATGTTTTAAACCATCCACATACATGACATTATTAGATTTCACCTTTTCTTTTAGGAAAATAGACCCTTTTCCTTTAATAACAGCAGGTGTATCATTTCCAAAATTAACATTCTTTTCCTTTTCTAGAGCACTATATGCAAGAAGTTTGTTTTTGTCACATGTCATGTGTTTTGAGCATCCACTATCAATGTACCATTGATTTTATTCACCTTCCGCAAATAAAGCTATGCCACAATTTTCAACCTGTAAATCCTTCTTTTTCCATACATTGGTGCTTGAAGGAACATGTTCTTTTGGCTGGACTTTGCTTCTGCATTCAAATTCTTCATGGCCAAAGTTATTGCAATAAGTGCATTCAACTTCATTTTGAAGAGGAGAAAATTTTTTATAGGTATTCTTCTTTGTTCCAATATCAATCCTTTTCTTTCTTGCTTCTCTTGTCCTGATAGTTTTATATGCAACACATTGAACAAATTTATGACCAAAATTGTGACATGAGAAACATTGTCCATTGAAGTAGAAATTTCTGCGATCATGAAATATTCTAATTGAATTTACTTGTTGGTTGGTGTTCCTTTGAAAAGTATTCGTGTTGAAGTTATTTGACTTGAACTAATCATGCTTTACCTGTGAAGATTCTTTATCCCTTTGTTGAGTGGCAGAATGTTGTAGACCAGTTGTAGCTGCTTTTAGATAATTTGGTGCTGAAGCCTGAGAAGATTCTCTAGTATATCCAAGACCTGTCTTTATAAGAGGAGAACGTTGTACCTTGATAATCTCATCTAAGGTTTCAGATCCTTTAGCAAATCTAAGATTCAGAGTCTTTACTTTCTCAAGTTCTTTTCTTAGACTTACCACTTCACATTCTAATTTTTCAATGTGCTTCTTCTCTTCTTCAATCTGATTTTTCAGAGTCTCTATGATTATTTTACTTTCTTCTAAGCATATTTTGAGTTGATTGTTTTCATTAAGAAAATCATTGTCCTCTAGAGCATCCATAAAAGTATCCTTTTCTTCTTTAGATTCATTTTCAAATTCCATGAGAAGTCTAAGATCTTGTTCACCTTCTTCCTCACTATCAGATAACCCATCACTGTCTTCATGAGTATAGTAACTTTTTCTAGTGCTAGACCGGTTATTATTTCTTCTTGCTACTTCCTTCCCTTTTGCAGGTGTTTCTTTATGAGGACACTTAGCATCATAATGACCAACTCTTCCACAATTAAAACATTTG
Organism: Pinus albicaulis; assembly: GCA_034641835.2. NCBI lineage: Eukaryota > Viridiplantae > Streptophyta > Pinopsida > Pinales > Pinaceae > Pinus > Pinus albicaulis. Next base: position 654,395,353 of record CM076572.1, read on the forward strand.
AAAGGAAGCTTACCTCTGAACCGTCCTGTGCCAAGTTGAAGTTTCTTTACAAAATTTACCTCATCTTCTTCTGAGATATATCTTGATCCTTCTGCTTCTTGTACTCCTTTCCCTTTTGTAGAAGCTCTAAAAATGGCTTCTTTGACTTCAGATGGTCCTCCTCTTCTCATTTCATAAGAAGTTAGTATGCCATGAAGCTGTACCACAGTAAGATTTTGAAGATCCTGTTTTTCTTCAAGAGCAGAAACTTTTGACTCAAATTTTTCCGTTAGAGATCTTAGAATTTTCTCAACCAAAGTAGATTCGGCTATTGTTTCTCCCAGATTTCTCATACGATTTACAATGTCATCAAGACATAAAAAGAAACTAGCAATACTCTCATCACTATGCATCTTTAATTTTTCATATTCTATTCTGAGAGTTTGGATTTCTTCACTTTTTACCTTTGCATCACCTTCATAAATTAGAATGATTTTGTCCCATATTGCCTTTGTTGTATTCAGCTGCATGACCTTGACAAATTATGATTCAGTTAGACTCCCCAATTGCGCATTGACCGCCTTTGAATTTGTCTCATAATTCTTCTTTTCTGTTGCATCTGTTGGTACAGTGGCTGGATATTGATATCCTTGTTCAACAATAGCCCATATATCTACTCCCATAGACTGAAGATAGGATCTCATCCTTATTTTACAAAATATTAAATTACTTCCGTTGAAGAGCGGAGGCTTGATAGATGCTGTTCCCTCTTGATTGCTCATCTTGATTGATCTTCCTCCTAGCGGTTAAGCTTTTTCAGAAGGACCTGCTCTGATACCAATTGTTGGGAAAAATAATGAGAGGGGGGGGGGGGTGAATCAGTATTTAGTGCAGACAATAAAACTTTGATATTTCTTTCTTAAAAAAAAAAACCATACGCTACTTTCCTGAAGCCAACTCGCGTATATACGCGGATATCCTTTATCGAACTTGCATATATACACTGAACTAATTATGCATTTAAAACTTGACTTAGATCATTGCATTACTTATTCATCAGATGTTTAGAGGACAGTAAATAGGTGTAGAAAGAACAGAATAATCATCACATATAAGAAACACACATGAACACCAGGATTTTAGGTGGAAACCCAATTCGGGAGAAAACCACCACTTTCGTTGTCTCAGTCTTCAATATTTATTATTAAGGAAACTTCTTACAATCATGTACTGGCGCAGACTTATACCAGCACGCAGGCACCCACCTGCTGAAGGCTATAACCTTCTCTTGTTTACCAGCCTCCTAGAAGGGAGCATCAACCCCTGGCTCTCATTTACCAGCCTCACCTGGAAGGGAGCTACTACCCCTTGATATTAACACCAGCCTCTACTGGTAGAAAGCTTCTACTTTCAGACTAAAGGTTTCAACCCTTAGATCCACTGCAGACCACATTTCATCAATTTTCAAACTGGATCGAAAAGCTTCAACACAATCCTTCACTTATCAACAAACATCCCTTTCCCATTGCATCAAATAGAACAGTGAAACCACTGTAACCAGAATATCAGAGATAGCTCAGACTTCAGAATAGATATGCAGAAACTCATTCAGCTTTGAGAAACCATCAGTTCATATATCATACGTACTTTTATTTAAACAGACCCGCGTATACACGCGCTTTTAATGAAGTGAACCTGCGTATACATTTGTGCATTTTTTAGAAAACCCTTAACAGCCCATATGCGCCTTTGCTTAAACAGATCAACGTATATACACACTTTCCTTGAGATGAACCTGCGTATAGATATATAAAAGATACACTTTGCATAACAGACCAAATCTATGAGCTTACCCATATTTCTTCAACTTCTTCAACAGATTTGCGCCAGGTCTTCATTACCTCTTTTCAGATCATCTTAGAGATTCATCATTTCCAAAATCTAGAGATTTTGAACCTTCATCATATTCACAGGTGCATCAAAGATTCAGATCTATTGATTAAGAACAAAGTTCAACCATACAGATTACTTCAGAGTGAAGTATTCATTAAAGCCCAGACACTTGCTCACTCTTGCCCAATGAATTTCTTCTCCTTAAATAGATTTGGTCTTTGTCAATACCATGAGTCAAAACCACACCACACCAATGGTATTTCTGGATGGGATAAAATAGATAATCAAGCGCTCAAAACACTGGGTAAATACCATGGTAAATTCCCCTGGTTTTAGAGATTTAGAGCGCAATAGGGCATATGCGACTTTACATGTACTTTTCCGCGTACATACGCGACTTCTCCTTGACAAAACTGTGTATGCCTTGTGACATACCTTTTCCATCATTATTCTTGCACATACTTTAATTCCTTTCATTATTTCATCAGAGCTATTCTGTAGATACATAAGATGTACATCATTAATAAACAGGAGTAACTTCATCAAGTAGGTTGCCATCATCTTCATCAAGTGGGTTGCCATCAAGGACAACACTTTGCATCATATTGCCAACACATTTGTGCCTGATAACATGAGATATTGGCAAGTATTCGGTAATAAATAACAAATTGAGAGTTTCTTACAATCAAAATATGAATTTGAGGATAGAAATATAGACTTATATTGTGAATAAGTTAGTCATAGTGATGTACAAGTTAGTGTAGATATACAATATGTTTTTTTTGATGTAAATATTTCAGCAAATAAAACTATAAATAAAATAGAAATACTTAAAGAGCCAGAAAAAGAGGAATTTGAAGTACTTCAACTCAAGGATAATATCCTACCTAGAGGGCTTGTCCCTTTAGAATAATTTTTTGAATTTAATGACATGGAAAAAAAACCAAAAATAGAACCAACGGGGAAAAACATTGAAGAGTGTAACATAGGCGGTGACTAAACCCCCAAAATGATAAAAATGTCAAAATCATTGCCTATAGTTACAAAACAAAGCTATATAGCTTGGTTTAAGGAATTCATAGATGTATTTCTTGGAGCTATGAGGACCTAAAATCATATGATACTAGCATTATACAACACAAAATTCCAATCAAAGAGGATCAAAAACATTTTAAACAAAAATTGCATAGGATAAATCATGTCTTAATGCCCAATGTTGAGAAATAAATCAAGAAAATGTATGAATCCAAAATCATAGTTCCACTTAGCTATTCCAAATGGGTATCCAAAATTGTGCCTACAAGAAATAAAACAGGTGAAATAAGACTTTGCATTGACTTTAGGAATCTGAATAAAGTATCCCTTAAGGACAACTACCCATTACCAAAAATCGACCACATATTGCAGAGGGTAGTAGGTTCCAGTAGGATCTCTTTGTTAGATGGATTTTCAGGATATAATCAAGTTTTAGTGCATCTAGATGATCAAGACAAAACAACATCTACTATTCCTTGGGGGACTTTCATGTATGTGAAAATTCCCTTTGGATTAATGAATGCTAGTGCTACTTTTCAAAGAGCCATGGACATTTCTTTTGCAAATTAAATTTTCCATTTCATTGTGATATATCTTTATGACATTATTGTATATTCAAAAATTGATGAAGAACACTTGGCACATCTAAGAAGAGTTTTTGAAAAATGTAGAAGGTTTGGAATTTCCCTAAATCCTAAGAAAACAATTTTTGGCCTTGAATAAGGAAAGCTACTTGGTGACATTATTTCTAAAGATGGAATTATAATTGACCCTAGTAGGATTGAAGGTATACTCAAAATCAGTCATCCCAGGTTCGTCAAATAACTTCAATCTTTCATTAGTAAAATCATTTTTTTGAGGAGATTCATACCCAATCTTGCATAAATTTTGAGAAATATAACCAACATGCTCAAAGAAGATTCATAAATTAAGTGGAACATTGAATTTAAACAATCTTTTGATCTATTCAAGCAAGCATTAACAAAAGATCCAGTTCTAATCAACCTAGATTTTACCAAAGACTTCATATTTTTTCTTTTGCATCTGAACATACCATTGTTGTCGTATTATTGCATAAAATAGTGAAGGACATGAACATCAAATAGAATTCTTTAGCAAAGCCTTAAGAGATACATCTTTAAAGTACAACATCATGGAAAAACATGATTTTTCTCTACTTAAAGCACTAAAATATTTCAGAGTTTACATTTTACATTCACATATTATTGCTTATGTGCCTAATGTAGTATTCAAAGAAATTTTAACATAGAATGGTCCTCATGAACAAAGAGGAAAATGTATTGTTGTTATTCTAGAATATGATTTGGAAATAAAACCTACCAAATTGATCAAAGGACAAGGATTAGCCAAATTGATGGTTGAACCAAATTTTCATGCACTAGATATCAACATGGTTTATTCATTGGATGACCAAGAGGAACTGGCGACTCCACTAATTGATGAATCAATCCTAAATTCTCCCTGGTATGTAGATATCTTATGTGTCTTGTTTAATTTGAATGCTCTCACTGGTTTGTCCAAAACTAAAGCAAGATTTATAAAATTGAAAGTTGTCAAATTCTGCATTCTAGAAAATATCTTATACTTGAAAGATGTTGGAGGTTTTTTACTCAAATGTTTTCTAAAATATGTTGCAGATAAATTTATGTAGGAATTCCATGAAGGTGACTGTGGTGGCCATCTTTATTGGAAAACCACTGCCAATAAGATCCTTAGAGCTAGTTTCTATTGGCTTACCCTCTTTCCTGACATCCACAATATGGTAAATGTCTGCCACAAGTGCCAAATTTTTGAAGGAAAGAGAAAATTGTTGCCCTTTCCCTTACAGCCAATTTCTGTGGAAATCCCTTTCCAACAATGGGGATTAGATTTCATCGGAGAAATTCATCGACCATGCTCTGCCCAGCATAAGTGGATCATTACTACCACATACTACTTTACCAAATGTATAGAAGCCACTCCTTCCAGAAGTGCCACTGATTCTATCATTATTAAATTCCTTAAAACCAATATCCCTTCTAGATTTGGTTGTCCTAGAAAACTCATCACTAATAATGTTGTAGCCTTCAAGTGCAAGAAAATGATTAATTTCTACCATAAATACCACATAAATTTGGGACATTCAACAACCTATTATCCTTGGGGTAATGGATTGACTAAATCTTCAAACAAAATTTTGGTGAATATCATGAAAAATATCTTGGAAGACAACAAGAAATCATGGCATAACAAGTTGGTCAATGCACTTTGGGTTGATAGAATTACTACCAAAAAATCAATTTTCATGTCTCCATACCAATTGATCTATGGAATGGATGCAATTTTTCCTTCCTCTTTAGGATTTCCGCTCATGAAGATCATTCGGGAAATACAAGCCAAACCAAATGATTTACAATGAAGAAACAATAAAACTATTCAATTACAACAATCTAGAGAAGAGGTATATAACAAGACTCAAGTGATTCAAGAAAATATCAAGAAATATTTTGATAAAAGAGCAAAGGCTGATGATTTTAATCTGGGAGACAAATTTTTGAAATGGGATTATATAAGAGAAGAAAAATGTAAACATGGAAATTTTGACAACCTTTGGAAAGGGCCATACATTATTGAGGCTTTCTGAGGAAACAATGCATATTTCCTTAAGGAACTAGATGTAACAGAGATACCTGGAGGTCCTTTCAATGGCGGGATGCTAAAGAATTACTTCTCTTAAGAATAGAGTTTGATATTTAATCATTGTAAATACCATTGTTTTATAGTTTGTGATTTGGATAATTCATTAACAAAGGTTGAAGTCCATGGAAAAGGCCCTAAGCCTGGTTTGATGAGCTGTCATAAAATAGAAAAAGAAATCAGATGAAGACTCTGCAGAAAATGGAGTACTCAAGGCTACTGATATTATGTTCTTCACACTTCACTTAGAGAAGTGCCATCCCTAGCTGGAGCCACTGTTAGGGTCCTATAAATTATAGGATCTCAAGGTGATTAAGTATTACAAGTTGAAATTCCATATTGTACATGATTTTCAATATTCAAATGATTTCCAAAAAATATGAAAAAAGAAAACGAGAAGAGGTTATATTGAAAAAAAAGTAAAAGATAATATAAAAGAAAGGAAAGAAAACCCCAAAAAAGAATAATAAAGAAAGTGCTACAAATAAAAATGCCACTACTGATTAAATTAGTTTGTTCAATTCATATAGTCTAAGCATGAATTGAACAATTTTAATTTTTTATTGGATAGGTTAGAAAATAAGGATTTTCCAAATAGTTCAATCTTGGAAAATCAGTAGTTAGGAGGAAATAAATTTGACTCAAAAGTTTAATCTGAGTCAATGGAAGGAATAAGAGAAAGAATAGGTTAGAATTTCATACAAAAAAAAATATTTGGGCCTGTAAGCCTAAATGCACCCTGCAAAGAATGATGAAAAAATATTAGAATAGTGAAATGGTAGGTAGAATGAAAGAAACATAAACATGGAGAGACATGAAATTTACTCTAAAGAATCATTCAAAGGATTTCATGCATTCCCAGGTTAAAAGAAAAAATAAAAAAATGAGTTTTTATCCTATGTTTCGGGATAAATTAAGTTTAAATTTTCTTGACATATTTCATGTCCTATCCTAAAGTCATAAAGTCCCTATATTTTATACCCTGCTCAAAATTTATTTAATTCACTCAACCCCACCATTCACCCACACATCCCACCAATTTTAAACTCGTGCCAACATCCATTCAATCTCCGCCCCCACTATTACATCTGAAGGCCCACATTCTTTTTTGTACCCCCTCGTCCTCCGAAAGTTAATGATAGGGGAGGGGGGGGGGGGGTCCGAAATGGGCGGTTTCCAAAACCGGCCCATCTGCTACGTGGTAGTTGCATATCAGTTTGCACCACCTCCCCCTCCTGCCATTCCACTTACTATCCCTGACCCCCTCTGAAAAGTGGTTTATGTCATAATCAAAACACTCAGTTGAGCGTAACCCTCCACCATTCTCGTTTATCCATGATGCCACTCATGTCACTTCTGCCAAATCACTCCCTCTCCTGCCTAAAGACTCGTTAAACAATTAATTGTTCAAACTGTTACCTAACGGGCTCGCACCATGTCAACGGAAACCCTGCCACCCTACAAAAATACCTTTCCCCACATGTTTCAAAGGTTACTATGATCTCAGTTTTTTATTGTAACATGTGATCAAATTAAAGAGTTTAGTATATCAAAATAAATCATGGAAATATTCAATTTTCTGCAGATCAAGCAGAATTACCTCTTCTTTCTTCCCCTCTTATTTTAATCCCCTTCTATGCACCTTCAAATATATTTCCGTCAGTTTCTTTTTCAGAGAGCAGTCATGCTTCCAAAAAAGAAGGATCGGGAACCATTCAATCCAATGATTCACCCTCATGTGGACCTTGACCATGTTTCCGTTGCTGACAGGGATTTTAAGATCCATGAGACTCTTTCAGATTTTGATCTCTTCAACATATATTGTTGGTTGGAGGATAAGCTCATTTATGAGGTCGATGATATAGGGTTGTGGGAAAATAACCTTCCATATTATATATTCCCAAAAACCCACAATTTCCTTGAATTTATTAGAAAGTGTCATGTCTCTTATGATATAAATCAGAGGGTTGTTGTTGCCCCCGCAGGAGAAATTATTTTCACCATTAGTGCCCAATCTATATGCAGATGATGTAGGCTCCTGTTATTGAAGAAACCACACCTTTTTCCCATGCAACCCTTAGATAATTTTACTAGAAGTGATATTTTTCTAGCAAAGCCAAAACACTTGACTTATTCATGGCTAAAAACACTCCCTTTTCCAAGAAGAATTCTCCATACCCATCTTCTACATTACTTGATAGGACTTAGCATATAGCCATTTTTCTGTCGTACCTACTCGGATACCATTCAGATCAGTGGCTAGATGAAAAAACGATAGGCTTCCTGTCAATAATTTCATCAAACTCTAAGACTTCAATAATATTTAATTTAAATCAATTCCTAGAAGATGCCATTCATGACCATTTTGTCAAGTTTCATAGAGAGGAAGTGTTTAAATACACTTCATTCATGGTATATATGTTTGTGTATTTTCAGGAAAACAAGTTCTAGTTTACAATGAGAAAAGTGAATAAATATTCCCAACCTTAGTCTATCATCTTCTAGAGAACAATGTTGATGAAATATTAGAAACATTACACTTACAAATGATTCATTTAATTGTTTCTGCATCCAACTATGGGCATCCTCAACAACACAGTGGAACCAAGGATCAATGAAGAAACTATAAAGATTATTGGTACTTGTACTAGAACTATACAACGCTAATAATATATGGGTGTGAGTTTCCCCGTTACAAGCTACCAAAGTTCCTCCCCATGAGGATATTTTCCTTGGAGTACATTAGGAAGATTATAAATTTATATGAGTTACATTTTGTATTAGAAAAAAGAATTCTCAGTTCAGGATCAAATCCAGAATTTGTCCTTTCATTTGTAATAGTAGAGCAGTAGGAAAGGACGTTGACAGGATGCTGAAAGAAATGAAAATTACACATAGTTTCGCTTGGTCTTATGAACCATTGGGAATTATCTCCAAGAAGAGGGTAGAAAATAAATAAAATCCATACATTCACACCCAAAGGCACGAAATTGAACAATTCATGAACCAGACAGAGTGGACAGCAAACACCTTACAGGAGGCTGAAGAGCAGGTGATTTCATCTTCAAGTATACAGACCCCTACTCCACAAGAAAATTAGAGTACATAGGGTAAACAAGACAAAATAAAAGAACAAGAGAAAGAGGCCAAGGGAAATACTGAGAGATTATCAGTCTCCTTTGGAGACTAATACATCTAGCAGGGATTTTAAAATGAAATATAGGAAGAGAGAAAGAATTCACATGGATATAGACCAAGGCAAAGAGTCAGGTCAACAGATAGTGATAAATATTAGAGACTCTCCTAGTTCTTCTCCAGCAAGTGGCCATCATGTATTTTCTCCTACAACTTCAGCTACAATTCCATTTCAGCAGCAAAGCCTTCAAACACCTACATCTACTGCTATCACAGGGGAAAAGGAGGAAAACATATATGACATATTTAGGGAAATTAAGAGGAAAAATGAGATATTGAAGACCAGCACCTACAATCAATTTTGGAATCAAACCACCAGTTCACAAAGTAGCCTTTTATCAAAGTTCGATTCATAGAAAGGAAAGATGCACATGGCTTTATTAGAAGCCCAAATTTCACAACCAAAATCACCTAATGATTTCAAGCAAAAATATTTTTAGTTTAATGTCAAGGATATCCACTCAATAGATCAAATGGAAATGCACAAGAAGACTAGAGAGATGATCTCATCTACCTTGACTAGTATTGCAATGAGCCTGTATAAATTGTAGGTATCACTGGTCAATATTCAATCAAAACTCAAAATGGAGAAGATTTATTCTCTTGCAAAGGATACCAGAATTAAGTCCTTGGAGGATTTAGTTGTAAAGATTGGGTATGATTCAGAAAATGTAGAGGCGGTAGAAGAGATCCTGAAAGAGAAAAAAAAAAGGAGCCCTAATAAAGTAGCTCAAAATTTCAGCTACTGAAGAGCCTCTAACCAAGTACATAGTAGAGAATGAATCACAAAAATCAGAGATGATGAATTTGATAATGGAACAATCATCAAAACTAAAGAAGATGGAAACAGAAATGGAGAAATTGGTCAAGGAAAAGTAAAAAGCAATAGAAATGGCCATCATTCCCTTGGAGGTTGTTCCTATTGCAGTCATACTACCAGCAACATCAGCAACTACAGGCACATCAGGTGGTACAGAATAGCTGGCTAAAACCATGGAGAATATGTCTATCCAAACATAGGAGATAAAAAGTATGGAAGTACAAATTAATAACTTGAAAGATCAAAAGGTAAGATCTGATAATGCACATGAGATAGAAGTACAAAGAGCCCAAAAACAGATTGAAAGATTGTAAAAGGTAGAGAAGGAAGATTCAATTGGTAACACCATTGTCTAGGCAAAGGAGATCATATGGACAAGAATAATTGACACTATGAATGATGTATGGCCTTCTATTCAAATCATATTTTAACAAAAGGAATTAATTGAAAAGTTCAATGCTACAATATCTAACGTCACCAAGGAAGTAGGGGACATGCCTGAGATTGCAAAAAAAAATCATCATGTTCATAAATTCAAACAACAGGTATGAATTGGATGAAATTGGAGTTGAAGACAGAACAAAAACAATTTTGGAGGTCAAGAAGGTACTCACTAAGAAAATTTTGGTCACATAGTTGGAGGAAAAGTGCCACGATTTAGAAATTGTTGTTAGTAGATTATTTAACAGAATCGAGCCACTAACCAAAAGAGGGTGACCTTCACTGTTTGTGATAAATGATAAGCTTATTACCAAGTAAGACTATGTAAAGAAACTAAAAGACATTGCTAAGGGTACATCCAAGTTTGCAGGTCCTAGAGGAGCAATGACTAGAAGAGATTTCCTTGAGCCCATGAGCAAAACTATATTTATTCAACATGAAATTAAATGAATTTTTGTGTTGAGGCCCACTTTCGTTAGATTCATAGAGACATATGAAATATATCAAAAGGTGGCTAGGATAAAGATTCCATATGATCAACGACAGGAAAAGCTATGTGAATACCAAGAAGGTGACGGGCAGAATATTAGCCAGATCAACACAGCATCATATCAGCCAAATCAGCTAGCACAATGTAGAAATTATACTATATTTATGTGTATCTTGGATTCACCCAATCTAACAATGTACTAAAGTTAAATTCTGAATCACTTCTACAAATATTTTGTGGAATTAAAAACACAATCTCTAATCACATGAACATGAAGAAAGATAAATCACACACAACACAGATAATTTCCTGGGGAAAGCTTATAGCTAAAAACCCCACTCTCTTCTATTGTATATTAAGCATGTATCATGAAACAATTACATACAAAACTCTTCTCACAAGAGCCCTTCAATACATCAGCTAATTGTCTCACAATGTCATATGCAAAACTGACCAACACATAGTCAGTTCTCAGCCTCCAAACAGCTTGCCTGCCTTGCGCAATCCCTGGTGGTAAATATCCATAAAAGATAGGAAATATTGCCTGCCTTGACTAGGCAAGTATCATGGGCACTCAAATGGGTGTTTTCTTGCATGTGTGCAAGAATATAATCCTACAATTGATATTCAACTTCCTTTTCACCTAAAACTCAACTGGGTATCCACTATATCTGACATAAATGCGACTAATAATAGTAAATCCTTAGTTGCATGTGAGATCACTGATTGTGAATTAATTAATATTTAACTCATTGGATCTCTCACTAGTGTTTCTTCAGTTACAACTAGCACAACTGAGTTCAACTCACTTAAATGAGTTAAACTATTTACAACTTGCACCAACTCATGCACCACTGCACTTCGAACTCTGTTACAACTAGATTTACTCTACATGTCCCACCAACCGACCTCCAACTCAAAAAACACTATCTTTCTGAATTTATCACTTTCAGTTAACTCATTCAAGTCCACACTGAGAATAGATTACATTTTAATGTCCATCTAAATTAAGGGATAATAAAAATAAACATGTGCCAAAAATAGCAATGCGGGCCCCACCCTAGTCTGGGTGCTTAATGCAACTAGGTGTCGAATGCAACCGGGTGCTAAATGCACTAGGCATGGGTGTTGAATCTTATTGTTGAATCTCAATGCTCCCTCTCAACAAGAAATCAATTTTCCTTCACCCCAATATTGTCTCTATGGTATTCAAATTTTCTCCTAGTGAGTGCCTTCGTCAAAATATCTACATCCTGACCTTCCATGGGAATGTACTGAAGCAACATGATCCTCCTCTACACAAAATCTCAAAGATGATGGTACTAGATATCTATATGCTTGGACCTATCATGAAACACATAATTAATCAATATTTTAATACAACTCTGATTATCACAATGAATCAGTGTCAGATCCATATTAGAACCAAACAAACCAACCAAGATCTTTCTCATCCAGATAGCCTCACATGCAGCTTGACTTGCTGCCATGTATTCTATTTCCGCTGAATAGAGTGCCACAGATTGTTGTTTCCTACTGTACTAGGAAAATTTTGTCGATCCAATGCTAAAGATCCCCCCTGATGTTCTCTTTCTGTCCGATGGACTTCCAGCCGAATATGCATCCGTGAAGTCATGCAACTTCAATCCATCCATATGTCTGTACCATAGACCATACTATGATGTGTCCCTCAGGTATATTAGGACATGCTTTCCTACCTTTCAAAAGAGCTTGGTAGGCTTAATCATAGCTTTAATCAGCTGCTTAATTACGTATAAAATTTTTGGTCTCCTGTTCACTAGATACATTAGCGAACCCACTAACTGTTGATAGACAGTAGCATCCACTACCTCTCCAGAAGTAGCAACTTGTTTCCTCCAGTTACCTGGAAGAGGAGTATCCATGGGTTTATAGCTCTCCATGTTAAACTTACCCAATATCTCCTTTGAATACTTGCCTTGAGACACAAAAATTTCACCATCCCACTGCCATATTTCCAATCCACGGAAATAATGAAGGAGTCCTATGTCCTTCATTTCAAACTCCCTTGCAATATCCTCCTTGCATGAGTGTATAAGTTGCTCATCATCGGTAAAAATTATATCATCAACATAAATAACAATGATCAATATCTTACCCTCAATCACAATCTAGTACAAGTTTGCATCTACTTCACTTTTGGTAAAGCCCAGTCCGACGAAACATTTGTCTATCCAAGTGTACCAAGCACGGGGTGCTTGCTTCAACCCATACAATGCTCTTTTGAGTCTGCACACATGTGGATCATTGTTGAAGATCTCAAAACCTTAAGGTTGTTGTATGTACACCTCTTCCTCAATGACCCCATTGAGAAACACAATTTTCACATCCATATGATGAATGCGCCATCCCATATGCGCTAAGCGTGCAAGGATGGATCTTATGTAAGAGTACCTCACGACAGGCGTAAAAGTCTCATCATAATCTATATCCTCAATCTGTGAGAAACCCTAGGCCACAAATATTGCCTTGTGTTTCTCCACACTCCCATCAACAACTTTATTTACCTTATATATCCATCTCGATCCAACCACTGATTTTTCAACCATTCTTGGGAATATCTCCCATGCATTGTTCTTGACAATGGAGTCATACTCCTCTACCATTGCATCAACCCAAGTAGCTTTGGTAATGCTTCCTAAAAGGAAGATGGTTCAGTAATAATACATTTTCTCACAAGAGCCATGTATCCAGTAAATTGGTCAAGAGACTGTCTTTTTTTGTGCTATGAAGTAGGGGCACCTACATTATGTACAACATCAAGTCTTAGCCTATCAGATTTCGTGGTGCACCTTCTACCATTTCTGATGGATGGCTCTCCATGATTGATTTCCTCCACTCCATGAACCTCCTCATGTGGCTGATCCACATCTTGAGACTCATCCTTGGGAACCAACAATTACTCCTCTGCATGCAAGTCCAGTTCCCTCTCAAGAGACAACCGCATGGCTTTCTCCTCATCAAATTTGGTATCTCGTCGCTCAACAGTCATTCTGTTGTTTGGAAAATACACACGATAATTATGGGGTGTTTCAGTGTACCCCAAAAAAATCCCAACTTCAGTAGTCGGTTCCAGCTTCTTCCTAACGTCCTTTGTCACATACACATAAATAGACGAGACAAAAATCTTAAAGTGTGAAAAGTAAGGTTTCTTACTATTGAAAGCCTCTTTAGGTCTACTCATGACAGGTACTCTATGAAGACAAAGATTTTGCACATGCATCGTTGTATTGCATGCTTCCTCCCACAAATGCATCAGTAGGGCTTGATCATGCAACCTCACTCATGCTGCACCACAATAGTTATGTTCTTTCTCTTCGTGACCCCATTATTCTGTGGGTTATGAGGAACTATGAGTTCTCTTCACATTCCTTCTTTGTTGCAGAAGTTCTTCAATTCGTTAGAGATGTATTCTCCACCATTATCACTCCTAAGAGCCTTCACTTTCTTCCTCGACTCTTTCTCCACCAATTCATTAAACTCATAGAACTTAGAGAAAGTTTGATATTTCTTATGCATGAAGAATATCCAACACTTACGAGAAAAGTCATCAACAAATATTACATAGTACTTATGTTTTTTTGTTTAGGCAACTGAGAAAGGACCACACACGTCTGTTTGAACTCTCTCAAGGATCCCTGAAGCTCAGTTTTTGTTCTCATGAAAGGTGGGCTTTAAATATTTTTCCATAGTACATCCCTTGCATGTGTCTGACTGCAAAAGTGTACCCCTGGGAAGACCAATAGAAATCTGCTGCATGACTTTCAAGGATCCATCGTGAAGATGGTCTAATCGCCTGTGCCATAATTCACCCTCATCCTAGCTCACCACTTGATCTGTCTTGCCCATCATTGCTACGCAGCCATCTACCTCTTGCTTGTAGAGATTATTATCTCAAACCCCTATCCTCTTGGCTTGACCCATTGTTTTATGTCGCGAGAAATATTTTCCATCACTAAAGACAATATGACAACCTCTATCCTCCAACATTGCAACTAAGACCAAATTTTTCTTTAGAACTAGTACATGCATTACATATTTTAAGTGAAATGGTTTACCTGACTCCCTCTGAAAGGTAATGGTACCAATCCCGATTGTAGTGTACCCTCTGTCGTCACCCATTTCAATATGCATCTGGAGATATTTCTCCTCCAAGTCACTGAAAATTTTCTTATCTCCCGTCATGTGAAAGGAACCACCACTATCCAAATACCACATATATCCCAATGAACTGGACACCATGCATGTGATTAATGAGAAGTCAAGCTCAAATTGCAAGGCAAGGGCCTCACCAGCTGGAGATCAAGAATCCTTATTGTTCTTCTTCTTTTGTGGATAGTTAGTAGCAAAATTCTCATGCTCATGACAGTGAAAACACTTCACCATGGAAATGTCTTGCTTCTTGCCATTATTGGACTCAAATTTAGAATGGAATTTATTCCCCTTCCCCTCCCTTGCCTTAGCATCCAAAGCACAATCCTCTTCATCTTCATTCTTAGATGAATATGCATCTCTAGTGTTTCGTATGAACTCCTCCTGAACCAAATCCGACCATAGTCGTTCCCAATCTAGAAAATTTTCCCTTCCATTGACAAAGTCTTGATAAATTTCCAACTCTTAGGAAGTCGTAGGAGAGCCAAGCTCACTAAATCATCATCAACAACTATTATTCCAACACTCCCCAATTCATCCTAACATTGGACAAACTTTGTTATATATTTTGGAATGGTGTCTCCCTTTTCCATCTTGATCTTCCTGAGTTTATCTTTGAGCGCCAATTTCCTATGGTCGTTGCTTCTTGGGAATAGATCCATCAAAGCCTTCGACATTGCATATGGTGTGGCTTTCTCATTGAGGCTTGAGAAAATTTGGTCACATACTCCCTCCAATAGGATTCTCCTCACCTTTGCTAGTTCCTTTTGCCATGCATCAATGTTTGTAGCATCTGGCTTAGGAACATCTTTGTCAATGAATTCATTTAAGCCATTGTCTTCGAGTACTACCTCCATCCCGTCCTTCCAAGAAACGTAGTTCACACACAACATAGATAATTTCTCGAGGAAATATTATAGCTAAAAACCACACTATCTTCTATTGTATATTAAGCATGGATCATGAAACAATCACATACAAAACTCTTCTCACAAGAGCCCTTCAGTACATCAGCTAATTGTCTCACATTGTCATATGCAAAATTGACCAACACATAGCCAATTCTCAACCTCCATATAGCCTGACTTGATTTCATAATCCCTGATGGTAAAGATTCCTAAAATATAGGAAATATTGCTTGCCTTGACTGCGCAAGTATCATGGGCATTCCAATGGGTGTTTTTCTACATGTGTGCAAGAAGATAATCCTACAGTTGATAGTCAACTTACCTTTCACCTAGAACTCAACTAGGTCTCCACTGGATCTAACATGCATGCATCTAGTAATAGTAAATCCTTAGTTTCATGTGAGATCACTGATTGTGAATTAATTAATATTTAATTCACTGGATCTCTCACTAGTGTTTCTTTAGTTACAATTAGCACAACTGAGTTTAACAAACTTAACTAAGTTAAACTATTTACAACTTGCACCAACTCATGCACCACTGCACTTCAAACTCTGTTACAACTAGAATTACCTTGCATGTCCCGCCAACCAACCTCTAACTCGAAATACACTAGCTAACTGAATTTATCACTTTCATTTAACTCATTCAAGTCCACTTTGAGAATAGATTACAGTTTAATGTCCATCTAAATTAAGGGATAGTAAAATTATACATGCACCCAAAAATAGCACTGTGGGCCCCACCCTAGTCTGGGTACTTAATGCAACCAAGTTCTTAATGAACTAGGTGTGGGTGCTGAATCTTATTGTTGAATCTCAACACACAACACCAAATCGAATCATGCAACAAAAACCTTCTAAATAATAGGGCCAGATGTTAAATTTATCTCAACGTGTCCATTTCATGGTCACACTAGTCAAATTTTGTTTATTCTGTAATTAGTAACATATTTCCTAGTAGATACGACAATCATTGTAGAATTCAGATAAATACTTCATACATTTTGAGTATCAGGGGTTGGACCCTGGATTGTAAAAATTTTCTATTGGAGTATTGTATTTTTCTTGAAGTTGGAGCATCCATACTAAAAGATATTTTACAAGATACTTGAGCTATGTCTATTTGGTGATGTTATTTATTTTCTGTGTCAAATTTTTCTATTTTTTTCCTCTCAGTGCATCATTTAAATATTATTGTAAATAAAAAATCTAAAGATTAAGATTTCTTGTTAGAGCACCTTATTTCTGGCTGTATTTACAATATAATTTTTTTCTTCTGAAGTTTGGTTAAGAAATTCTTAATTTCTTTTTAACCATTACTAAATTGACTATTTCTTTCATTTCATAATTCATCATTTTTTAAGTTCCAGTAAGCGTAGTTAGCTTTCCTTTTGGATGCTTTTGAAATTTGATGCAACAAACCAACATTTTATGAATCCATATCCCAATGGAGTTAGTTTAAATAGATATACTAATGCAACCAAACAATCAATCAAAAATCAATCCCTATAATCATTATAACTAGCCTAATATCATATTCATAAAACAAAGCTAAATCTAAAAGAGATATCCCTCTCTAAGTCTAGGAGGGCTACATCCTAGGCTCCAAAGTGGTTTTGATGTTGTCCTATATAATTATTCTTGCCAATATTAAAATGTATAAAGTGACAGCAGGAACCAAAATAAACTCATTTCAACAGAGGTTGTGAAGCGATTGGGCCTACTGACCATACTGCACATCTAGTCATACACCATCATACACCATTGGGTGGATTCACCAAGGAAGAGATCTTTGCGTTAGCCATCAGTTTCGACTTCCCTACAATATAAAGCTCTTCATGGAGGAGGTATTGTGTGATTTTTCTCCTCTTGAAGTTTGTGATGAATTATTAGTCCAACCATACTTATGGAAGTGTCATGCTATGTATGAGTCTAGGTTTCGTACTGTTATTATCACTTTCAGAAAAAATTTATATAGGATACCATAGGTAGCCCCAACTACTACCATATCTTTGATATTTTCTAAGTAATGCGATAAGATCATCTCCTGGACCGGGAAATTTGTTTTTTTTTTAATTTTCTCTCAAAGTAAGGGGAATATCATGGCCACATCTATTGCCCTAGGAAGGGTTCCTCCACGTAGCAGAAGTAGGTTGATAATATTTTGGAAGAATATAGGGACATATTCTCCTCACCCACAGGGGTACCCTTTCACTGTCAAGCCAAGCATTCGATCAATCTGTCTCCCAGAGAAAATATTCCAAATGTGCTAATATACTATCACTCCATTCTATAAAATTAAGAGATCAAGTAGTAGATCCAGGAGTTACTGCAAAAAGGGAACATTTGACCAAGTTCCTCACCCTATGGGAGCCCGATTGTACTGGTACAAAAGAAGGATGTGACTTGGATGCTTTGCATTGATTATCAGGCACTAAACAAAATCACTATTAGGAACATGTATATAATCCCACGGATTGATGACATTCTAGACCAGCTAAAGGGGGTCAAGTATTTCAGCAAGACTAATCTAAATTCTAGCTATCAATAGGTTCCAATATAACCCACAAATGTATGGAAGACCACCTTAAAATCCAAGGAAGGTATTTTTGAATGGATGGTCATGCCCTTCGGGTTCTCAAATTTCCCTACTACTTTTATGAGGTTGATGGATGAAATATTGCATCCCTTCACCAATTCATTCATGGTTTTTTATCTAGACGATATCCTCATCTTTAGAAAGAGTTGGGAAGAGCACTTCAAAAAAATTCGGCGGGTCCTTCAAACCCTTTGGTAGCACAAACGGTGTGCTAAATTAGAGAAATTCACCTTTGGTATGAGCTAGGTCCAGTATCTTGGTTACAACATACATGAGCAAGGAATGCATGTGTATTTAGCTAAGATCCAATTCTTTCAGGATTTTACATCCTCGACCACTCTAACAAAGCTTTGCATATTTTTGGGCCTCACAAATTTTTATTGGAGGTTCATGTTATGATTCTCCCATATCACTTGGCCTTTAATTTATATTAACAAGGACAGATTGACAACAAAGTTTCATGGTCCAAGTCCCAATAGAAGGCATTCGTTCAACTAAAGTACCACCTCTGATCTACACATGTACTCACATTTCCATATCTGCAGCAGCCATTTGAAATTGAGACAGACACCTCTAACTCTATTTTTAGTATAGTCCTCACCCAACACAAACATCTAATGGCCTATCATAGTTAGACACTTTCTGATACAATTCAGAAGTACCCGACCTATGATAAAGAGATGTATTCTATTATTCAGGCTTGCAGCCAATGGAAGCATTACAATTTGGGGAAGGAAACAGTAATCCACACTGACCACTAACCTCTTAAGTTTATATAGACATGAAGGAAGTTGCAAAATGATCGCCATCAGTAGTGGTCTACATATATGCAACAATTCCATGTGAACATTAAATATAAAAATGATAGAAACAACCATGTTTCATATTTCCTTAGCCAACCCACAGTTGCAACATTGACTATTGTTCTCAACTCTTGTGGCCACGACACCTATGGATCGCCACAACTGTACAAAAATGATCTAGATTTCACCACCACATACTAGATGCTAATGGGTGGCAATAAAGTTTCTGATTTCTACCTATAGGATGAATTATTATGCTACCTAGGACACCTTTGTGTTCCTTCAAGCGAGTGTGCCAAGATAATTTGGGAGGTGCACTACATTCTAGTTGCATGACACCTTGGTGTGGAGAAAACTATGGTCATACTGCAGAAGTAATTTTATTGGACAAAACTCCGAAAAGATGTTGGAAAATATATAAGATCCTACATTACTTGTGTCATTTCCAACCAACCCATCAAGAATCAAGGCTTTTACACTCCTCTGTCTACTCCCATACAACCCTGGGAATCCATATCCATGGACTATCATTTTGGCATTCCTTCTACCAAGCATGGTAACGACTATGTATTCGAGGTTGTGGACATATTTTCTAAACTGTCTATATTGGTGGCCTGCAAAAATAATATCACAACAGAGGACACTGAAAAACTCTTCATCAAACGAGTGTGGGTACATTTTTGAATCTCGAAGACCATTATATCAAATTAGGAAAGAAAGTTATTGAGCACATTTTTTTCTAGCATATGGGCACTATTGGACACCAAGCTCACCAAGTTGATTGTGTTCCATCCATAAATCTATGACCAGACAAAACTCGTCAATAGGATGATAGTGCACATATTGTGCATGTACAACTCAAAGCATCCACAAACCTTGGATGAGATCCTTCTAGATGTGCATCACAACTATAACAAATATCTCCATAGATCGACTAGTTGTAGTCCCTTTCAAGTGGGTTTGGAATTTCAACCATTGTGTCTGATAAATGTTGCCATGTCTCATGCAACTACACAAATAGAATCCACACATGTGCAATTTGAGTTTGATAAAGCAACCAATTTTATTGAAAAAATCCATCACATACACTATTAGGTTAATGACATCTTAGATAATTCCAATGCCAAGTACAAGTAGCGACATTATCAACATTGGGTGCCACACAAGTTCTATGTGGGTGACAAATTTTGGTTGCATTTGCAGAAAGAATGCATTATTAGAGCCCATCAGAAGCTCATAGCACTTCTATATGGGCCTTACACCATCACCAAGTTTGTGCGAGACAATTATTTTGAGCTCAAAATTCCCCCATTCCTTTGCATGTGCCCAGTGTTCAATGTGGATCACCTTCATCCATACTTTCCACAATTATTGGACACATCAGACATTACAGAATATCTCACACCAATAGATCTAAACTTGGATTTCATCGAATAGGCCAAAAATAATCAGATCATGGACAGGTAGATCAAGAACACTTTCCAACAAAAGATCCAACTATATCAGGTTGTCAAAGTTGGCCAACTCTTGCATTAAGGCAAGTGGCTCATGAGGGACCAAGATCTATAGAAGTTTCCCCGTCTTTTGGAGGAAATCAACACAATGGGGACCATGGAGTCCTAAGGTGGGAGGAATAATCCAAGTGGATATTGGTGGCCACCCACCTATTACACTTGGAACCCCCACCATAGTTTCTTTCAATATCCTTAATTGTAGCATATTTTGCTATTTTTGGTAGTTTTTCAGGTCCTAAACCTCTGGAGCCGTTTTTAGGCCCTAAACGAAAAATTTATTTTTAAAAGAGAAAACATGATTTTTTTTAGGATTTTCAGTCAAAATTTTTGGTCCTCAGATAGATCATTCTAATGAGGTATCGTACGTGTAAAAAAGAGATTGTATGCCAAATTTACGACTCCATGAAATTGATGTACCAAACTACCCCAACGATGCCCACAAACGTTTGGTGCTTCCTCTCCTAGGGTTAGGTTTTTGGATGTTAGGTTTATCCATTGTTTCTAAAAAATAAATATCCCTTTAAGCCTCATTTTAACACAATTAATAAGGCATGTAGTCACCACATCTCTTCTCAGAGATAAGCTACCATTGCCTGAGATAGTGTATTTCCATTTTGTATGTAAACAATTTTCAGTATTTTGTTATCAATGAGATGAAGTTTAGTTTTTGTTGTAGCTCTTTGTTTCTATTTAAATTTTAATTTCATTTCATTCTTGCATAAATCTAGATCAAAGATACTAAGGTGAAAGTGTTGCTGAGAATGTCTGTAAAATACAACATTATACCACACATCAAAGACTGCAAGACATTGAACGAGACATGTACAATGCTTAAGGATTTTTATGAATCAAAGAACACAAATTGATTTTTTTACATTAAGAGTAATATTATTTCTATTAAAATGGAAGATTGGAAATTATCAACAAATTTATTTCAAGAATTAAGGAATTTAAAGATAAACTTGGAGATATATGTGAAGCAGTATCTAGCACCGATGTAATATTCCCAAATGGGGAAAGCAACAATATAGCACATAAAACTGGAATTATGAAGAAATATAAATATATCAAGACATCATACAATCATATATCCATTCCATTATGATTATAACAACAAAAAATGCGTATAAATACTTGAGGAAAAGATCACTCAAGTTGGGAAAACAAGCCTCCCATGAAAGCATACACATAGATCTGAAATGTTGTTAATATGCGAAATACAAGAATGCAAAAAAATGTGTTTTCTATGAGAGAATAGCAACTGAAATATAGAAAAATATATTTCTTCTGATATAATGCTCCAAAAATGCTAATATTATATATCCATGCTCCAAAACATATCTCCTGGACAACCCAGAAAAGGTTTCCGGAAATACACACTTACAAATTATAGCAAGTATGCCCCCTACGGCTAAATAACCACTGAAAATGAATAGCTAATAGGAAGTGGATGATCTGAAATATGCAATGGATGATCCTCCTCCAATATATCTCCTAAATTAAGGGCTAATCCCCTCAAAGGAAACACAACTCCTCCAACTAGGGCAATAAGCCCACTACTGTAGCTACTCTCTAAAATAATGTAGTCCTTGAGGGAATATGTGTAGAAATTAGCTGAATAAATCACTTATTCACTGAAGATTAACCTGGTCATATATCAATTTCGAATTGCATACATAACACATAACCTTCTTCTACAATTAATTGTCACATGCGGAAATAACAGAAGCAATCTCACATCAATTCAATCACACATTAACTCGGTATGTATGGGGAAAGCCTATAGCTGAAAACCCCGCATCTATTGTGTATATTATAATGGAGAAATCAAGTAACCAAACAAGTACAATACTCCTCACAAGTACTCAGTACTCTCTCATGAAGTTACTCACAATCTAGCTTGGTTTTGAACAAGTCTCGGGTTCAAAACACACCACTAACTGCCTTGCCTCTATTGCGCAATCATGGCCTGTATATGAAGAGGTTCAAGGTTCGAATCCCCTTGCCTTGATTGCGTAATTGTCATGGACAATTCCTCCAAGTGTAATGCAAATCTCATGCAAAACAAATCTACCAACTGATAGCTTTACTCATCCTTTCATCTACCTCTTCCACTGGTCTCCACTGAACTGATCATGCACTGTAGTGAACTGAAGTGTTCTTGAGTTGACTAATGAGTTAATATTTAGTAAATTAAATATTATTTAATTTAATCCACTCATATCTAGTTGATTAGTTAGTTTAACTAATCCCAACTAGTTCAACTAAAACAAACAGAACACAACTCCACTATCTGTCCCGTTAACTCCTCCAAAACTCCTGCCACTGAAGTCTAACTGAAGCCAACCATGCAAGATGCCATCAAACCCGAGGAACCACGTGATTCCTTGTGTCAGTTGCATGAGCCACCTCCATGACTCAAACTGAAGTGCGCCAAGAGAGTAAACTGCTGTTTATAGTCAAAATATTATTAAGGATAAATAATATTTGACTTCCATATTTTTAGGAGATCAGTCTAAAAATAGCCTGGGTCCTAAAAATTAGGGTCTCATCTATTTTTACCGACATGTCACATACTTTAAGAATCTCCAAGTAGAATTCCCAAATTATGCTCCGTATGTCTAAAAATAGACATAGTCTAAAAATAGACTTTGCGCCAGAATTTGCCTGCGGGCCCACTTAGTGAAGGCTACTTCATTTCACTAAGCTCCATCATCTTGCTGCATTCTCAACACTCCCTCTCAGCAAGATATGGATTATCTGCAACCCCTATCCTGCCTCTGTGGAATTCGAACTTGCTCCTCGTGAGCGCCTTCGTCAGGATGTCGGCATCCTGATCCTCCGTGGGAACATATGAAAGCATCATGATCCTCCGCTGAACACAATCTCTGATATGATGGTACCTGATGTCGATATGTTTGGACCTATCATGAAATACTGGATTAGCCGAGAGCTTGATGCAGCTCTGGTTATCACAGCAGATCACTGTAGGCTCCAAATGCAACCTGAACAAACCTGCGAGGATCTTCCTCATCCAAATAGCCTCGCATGCAGCCAAGCTAGCTGCCATGTACTCGGCCTCTGCTGAACCGAGTGCCACGGATCTCTGCTTCCTGCTGTACCAGGAAACTGCTGTCGACCCAATGTTGAAAACTCCTCCAGAAGTGCTCTTCCGGTCCGTTGGACTCCCTGCCCAATCTGCATCAGTGAAGCCAGAAAGCTTCACTCCATCCTCCTGTCTGTACCATAGACCATATCCCGATGTGCCTCTGATATAGCGCAATACATGCTTGCCCGCCTTCCAAAAGAGCTTGGCAGGCTTAACCATAGCTTGCGAAAGCTGGTTAACTGCATAGCATATATCGGGTCGTGTATTGACCAGATACATAAGCGACCCCACCAACTGTCGATAGAGAGTGGCATCCACTACCTCCGCTGAAGTAGCATCCTCCTTCCTCCAACCACCAGGAAGAGGAGTGTCAACAGGCTTGCAGCCTTGCATGTTGAACCTCTCCAGAATCTCCCGGGCATACTTGCCCCGAGAAACAAACAGTCCTCCGCTGCGCTGCCAAATCTCCAATCCCAGGAAATAATGAAGGATGCCCAAGTCCTTCATCTCAAACTCTCGTGCAAGATCCTCCTTGCATGAAAGTATCAACCGCTCATCACCCGTCAAAATCATATCATCTACATACAGTACGATGATCAACAGCTTCCCCTCCACCACAATCTGGTACAGGTTAGGATCCGCCTCACTCTTGGAGAATCCAAGCCCGGTGAAGTAGCTGTTTATCCGAGTGTACCAAGCACGAGGTGCTTGCTTCAGCCCGTACAGTGCTCTCTTGAGTCGGCACACATGCGACTCACTGCTGAAGATCTCAAAACCTTCAGGCTGCTCTATGTACACCTCCTCCTCAATAACTCCATTGAGGAACGCAGTCTTCACATCCATCCGATGAATGTGCCACCCCATCTGCGCTGAGAGAGCAAGGATCGTCCGTATGGAAGAGTACCTTGCGACAGGTGCAAAAGTCTCCTCATAGTCAATCCCCTCGATCTGTGAGAAGCCACGGGCGACAAATCTCGCCTTGTACTTCTCCACACTCCCGTCACCCGCCTGCTTCACTTTGTAGATCCATCGCGAACCTACAACTGATTTCCCAACCGGTCTTGGGACAATCTCCCATGCACTGTTCCTGATGATCGAATCATATTCTTCGATCATGGCATCAACCCATGCGGTTTCCTCCACAGCTTCCTCAAAAGAGGATGGCTCTGTCACAACACATTGACTCATAAGAGCCATGTATCCAGTGTACCGATCCGGTGACTGTCTCTGTCTGCGCTGTGCCGTAGGTGGTCCTACAACCTTCTCTGCATCCCGAGCCAGTCGCTCAGCTTCTGTAGTGCGCATGCGCCCTCTGATGGTTGGCGCTGCCTGGGTGGTTTCTTCCACCTCCCGAACCTCCTCTTGTGGCTGATCCACATCCGGAAGCTCCTCCTTAGGAACTAACAGCTCCTCATCTGCATGCAAGTGTAGCTCCCTCTCAAGCGAACACTGCATGGCTTTCTCCTCCCGAAATTTTATATCCCGTCGCACAACAGTCTTGCGACTGTCTGGCACATACACCCGATAGTTGTGAGGTGTATCAGTGTACCCCACAAATATTCCAACTTCAGCAGTTGGATCCAGCTTCCTTCTTGCATCCTTCGTCACATGCATGTAGACTGGAGATCCGAAAATCCGCAAATGGGAAATATCAGGCCTCTTGCCAGAATAAGCCTCCTCTGGTGTACTCATGCCAAGAACCTTGTGAGGACAACGGTTCTGCACATACACTGCTGTATTGCATGCCTCAGCCCACAAGTGAAGGGGTAGGCCCCGATCATGCAACATCGCCCGTGCAGCACCCACGATCGTTCTGTTCTTCCGCTCAGCCACCCCGTTCTGCTGTGGGTTATGGGGTGCGATGAGCTCTCTCCGAATCCCTTCTGTGCTGCAGAACTCCTTGAATTCAACCGAGATGAATTCACCACCGTTATCACTCCTTAGAGCAATCACCTTCTTCCCCGACTCCTTCTCGACCAGTGCTTTAAACTCACAGAACTTCGCGAATGTATCGCTCTTCTTCGACATGAAGAAGATCCAGTACTTTCGAGAGAAATCATCAACAAAGATCACATAATACTTGTGCTTTGTTGTCGAAGCAACTGAGAAAGGACCACACACGTCTGTGTGAACTCTCTCAAGGATCGTCGTGGCGCCACTATCCTTCTCGTGAAAGGTGGCTTTCACATACTTCCCTAAAGTACACCCCTTGCACTGATCTGACTGCGCAAGGGTGCCCTTAGGAAGTCCAGTAGAAATCTGCTGCAGAATCTTCAAAGCTCCATGGTGAAGATGGCCCAATCTCCTGTGCCATAATTCGCCCTCATCATCCCGGCTCACCACTTCTCCCGCCTTGCATGCCATAGCTGCGCAGTCATCTACCTGCAACTGATAAAGGTTCTGAGTTCGAACCCCTATCTTCCGGGTCTCTCCAGTAGTCTTACTGCGCAGGAAGGCTTTTCCTTCCCTGAAGACCACATCATACCCCTTATCCTCCAACATCGCTACCGAAATCAGGTTCTTCTTCAATCCAGGTACATGCATGACATCCTTTAAGACAAAGGGTTTACCAGACTCCCTCTGAAAGGATACGGTACCGATACCAGTCGCACTGTATCTACCGTCATCGCCCATCTCGATGTGCATACCCAAATCCTTGTCCTCCAGATCTGAGAACAACTCCCGATCTCTCGTCATATGAAATGACGCACCGCTGTCCAAGAACCACACCGATCCCATCACACTTGAAACCAAGCATGCAATCAGTGAAAAGTCAAGCTCGAACTGTGAAGCCAAAGCTTCTCCATCTGCAGATCTTCCCGCTTGCTTGTTCTTCTTCTTCTTTGGACAATTGGTAGCATAATGTCCGTGATCATGGCAGTGAAAACACTTCACTTTCGCCATATCCTGCTTCTTGCCCTTAGTTCCAGAATGAGAGGTTTTCTTACCCTTCCCTTTCTTAGCTTTGGACATCAAAGCGCAGTTTTCTTCATCAACTCCCTTTGATGAAGATCCATCTCGAGTAGTCCTCCTTATCTCCTCCTGCATGAGATCCGCCCAAAGGCGCTCCCATCCTGGCAGCTTCTCCCGACCATTGACACTATCTTGATATGAGTGCCAAGCCTTCGGAAGACCAAGGAGAGCCAGGTCGACCATATCCTCTTCATCGACAGTAACTCCCACACTTCCCAGTTCATCTCTGCATTGAGTGAACTTCGTGAGGTATTTAGCGATACTGTCGCCCTTCTCCATCTTGATGTTCCTGAGCTTGTCTTTGAGCGCCGGCTTCCTTTGGTCACTCTTACTCTGGAATAGATCCGTCAAAGCTTTCCACATTAAATATGGAGTAGCCTTTCCATGCAGGCTGGATACAATATGATCCTTGACGCCCTCCAACAGGATCCTTCGACATTTCGCGATCTTCTTTTGCCATGCATCGACCAAAGCTGCATCAGTGGGCTTTGGGACATTCGCATCCACGAACTCCTTCAGACCATTATCTTCTAACACTGCTTCCATTCGATCCTTCCATGCAACATAGTTCGAACTGCCTTCAAGAGCATATTCGAGTCGCAAACCATTGAAAGAAGACATCTTTCAACACTGGCACCAAGAAAAACAACCTTCTGCAAAATTCGAATTCCAAACTCCAAGCTCTATCTCTTCCGATCTATACTTGAAAACAAATTATTTCCAAATCAGAGATTGACTGCAAAGGGCTTTCACCAGATCTTTCACCTTACAAAGAAGGATGAATATTCCGGAGGCTACCTGGCCCGCATGCAGACTCTGCCCGAGGAAATAAGTTTGCAATCACCGTAATAGACTTCGACAATTAATATCGCTCCGATACCATGTAGAAATTAGCTGAATAAATCACTTATTCACTGAAGCTTAACCTGGTCATATATCAATTTCGAATTGCATACATAACACATAACCTTCTTCTACAATTAATTGTCACATGCGGAAATAACAGAAGCAATCTCACATCAATTCAATCACACATTAACTCAATATGTATGGGGAAAGCCTATAGCTGAAAACCCCGCAGCTATTGTGTATATTATAATGGAGAAATCAAGTAACCAAACAAGTACAATACCCCTCACAAGTACTCAGTACTCTCTCATGAAGTTACTCACAATCTGACTCAGTTTTGAACAAGTCTGAGGTTCAAAACTCCCCGCCAATTGCCTTGCCTCTATTGCGCAATCATGGCCTGTATATGAAGAGGTTCAAGGTTCGAATCCCCTTCCCTTGATTGCGCAATTGTCATGGACAATTCCTCCAAGTGTAATGCAAATCTCATGCAAAACCAATCTACCAACTGATAGCTTTACTCACCCTTTCATCTACCTCTTCCACTGGTCTCCACTGAACTGATCATGCACTGTAGTGAACTGAAGTGTTCTTGAGTTGACTAATGAGTTAATATTTAGTAAATTAAATATTATTTAATTTACTCCACTCATATCTAGTTGATTAGTTAGTTAACTAATCCCAACTAGTTCAACTTAAACAAACAGAACACAACTCCACTACTTGTCCCGTTAACTCCTCCAAAACTCCTGCCACTGAAGTCTAACTGAAGCCAACCATGCAAGATGCCATCAAACCCTAGGAACCACGTGATTCCTTGTGTCAGTTGCATGAGCCACCTCCATGACTCAAACCGAAGTGCGCCAAGAGAGTAAACTGCTGTTTATAGTCAAAATATTATTAAGGGTAAATAATATTTGACTTCCATATTTTTAGGAGATCAGTCTAAAAATAGCCTGGGTCCTAAAAAATTAGGGTCTCATCTATTTTTACCGACATGTCGCATACTTTAAGAATCTCCAAGTAGAATTCCTAAATTATGCTCCGTATGTCTAAAAATAGACATAGTCTAAAAATAGACTTTGCGCCAGAATTTGCCTGCGGGCCCACTTAGTGAAGGCGACTTCATTTCACTAAGCTCCATCATCTTGCTGCATTCTCAACAATATGCACTGTAGCTGATGATATCTACTTGGCATAGTGCCAAAATATGAAATGAAGCCCTGAGAAGTTCCTCACAAGCTTTCAGACTAAAGGATGATCCCTCCAATGGAATACTATCTCAGAAATTGGAGATCTCTCTCCTCCACTGCTACACCCCTGCAACACAACACAAATTTGGAATAGAGTGCACTGTATATGAGACTAAAGCTTGGAAAAATTATATATAGTGGTAATTCATCTCAAGATAACCTCTCCTAAGTAGGCACTCTAAGTCCCCCACAGATGAGGGTGGGATTTCTGCTCAGAAACACCCTTGTGCTAAACAGCACTGCAGACCCTACTAAACAACAAAAGCATGCACATAAATGTCAAATTACAATTCCAGATCTAAAAAGGTAAAATTCAATAATATAAATCCCCCCCTTCTTATGCTTCCATCCTCTTCCTTTTATGTTTGGCGAGATTCCTCACCCTGGGTCCCACTTAATAATGGAGCTACTCTCATGCATACACTCCTCCTAATTGACTGCATTGTCATCCATTAATTCCTCCATGATATATATTACAACACTATTGATCTGGTCAACATTGACCTAGTCCACATGCTCTAACTCCTGTTCACACCTTAGGGTGCTTTATTAAGCTGAAATGATGATCCACTTTCACATGAGAAGTGGTTTTATTCTTCATAAATAGATTTATGGGTATCCCTACCCACTTATTCACCTATCTAAGTGACAAAACAAAACTTTATTATTCCAATTAGCTATAAGCTAATTTAGAACTATTACAGTCCTCCCCTCTAAAATTTTACTTGCCCTCAAGCAACTGCAAGGATATTGCAAAACCTCCAATGGATATGTCTCCTCCCAAGTATACAAGTTAGCCTTTGGTAGATAAAACAAATATATCTCATCATGAAGAAGTGGGAGATATATGGAAAGAGTTATATGATTTCCATTGGCCTCCTCAAGGCATGAGAGATGGTAATGTTGGGTGCCTCAATCCCAATGAGAAACTCCAATCTCCATGCTATAATCCAAACAAGGTGATTCATCCTTGGTATCTCACAGAAAAAATCACCAATCCCCTACTCTTGAAATGTATAGGGGATGCATGGCTGAGAATGAGAGATGAAGTTATCCAAATCACATTGTCTCTCCCTCCATTTATGATAAATTTTGAGTTGTTGAGCTGCAATAATATAGTCCTCGTGAAGCCAAAAGGTACTCAGAATCTCATGATCCTAGTCTTTGGTTCTAGGAGTGTCTCCCGCCCTATCCATCCCACATGTAATGAATGGAGTTTCATCATGATATGCTCCAGAAGAAACATGGATTAAGTGTCACATGACATACTGGATGGTGACAATAGTCCCTCAAGTGAGACTAGCGTTCTTCTTCTTCTAGCTATCTCAAAACATGATATGATAAGTGGATATCCAACCACTTGCTTGCTGCCGTAAGCTTCTCAAAAGCTTGAAAATAGTATAGGAAATTAGGTGTTGGCTGAATATGAACCAAGAAAAACAAGTCTTGCCCAAATTCCTCTAGAAAGTGGTCAATCCCATCACTGAATGTAGTCCCAAAAGGATCATGAAATACAAAGAGAGGCTTGCTCTCTTGTGAATAAATGTGCTACAAATTTATGGTAAAGGAATGTACATACATTGTAAGCATCAAAACACAATCTTTACCATATATTGTAGACAAGTTGGTGAAGAGGTCCTTAGATGAACCTTCCCATCTCTTCATCCAAAGGGGAAGTGACTAAAACAAGCTTCCAAGGTGGTTTCTTTCCTCCTCATACATCAAAAAAGCTTCATATATCTTGATATGTTGGTGCACATATTTTTTGAGATCTTCCCAATAGAGTCCCTCCATGATGGTGTGACAGGACTCAATATAATTCTCATGCCTTGAAAAGAGTGCCTCATATGCTGCATGTAGAATCCCCTCCTTGAGCTTGGAGTCTCTAGTCAAG
This sequence comes from Pinus albicaulis, assembly GCA_034641835.2. Classification (NCBI taxonomy): domain Eukaryota; kingdom Viridiplantae; phylum Streptophyta; class Pinopsida; order Pinales; family Pinaceae; genus Pinus; species Pinus albicaulis. The sequence continues at coordinate 654,425,998 of CM076572.1, forward strand.
TAAATATGATCATGGAAATAAATGACTCCATCAACCACTATATATCTCACATCTTTTACTTGCCCATCCAGAACCTTACATGTGAAGAGGTTCTTGTAATATTCCACCAATAGTTGGGACTCCCAATCTGGGTCTATGGTCCCCAACAATGAAAACATTGTCAAAATCTAAGATGAAGCACCTGTCACATCATAGCTCTCCTCTTTGACATGCTTAATGCCAAAGCCACATGTTGGAGTAATTCTACCTCACCTTTGTTACCTCCCTTGAAATTGATCTTTCCCAAGACAAGATTGAAGTACATGGAGGTCAACCTCCTCTTGGAAGGTATTGCCCATCCAAAAATTCCATAATTTGGACAATGCATGCAAGAGTGTTAATAACCTCTTGTAATTTTCATAAATCTTCCTCATGTGTGGAAGTATCATTTGCTGCTCCAAGGCTATGGAATAGACCTTTGACACCATGCTTATGCCATCATAGATTCCCGAATCATCATCTGTCAGTGCAAATAGTTGAGTTGGAGATGGCAATGTCAATATCAAAAAATTGCTCCTCCCTGCTTTGAACCCATCATAGGTTCTTTGCATTGTGCTAGCTCCTCCCAAGGCTCCTTCATTAGCCAATTCTATCAATGATGCACCATGTTGAGAGAACTCTTTGATCATATTCCAATCTGGGGGTCTCCCTGGTGGAATGCTGCTATGTAATGAGACAGCAAGGCCTAGAGAAGGTTGTATATGTGAGTGGATTGATTTGTCCCTACCCTCACTGCGCAAATCATCCTCCTGCTTCTGTGCATAAACCTCCTAAAAATAATGGGTGTGTATCTTCCCCATCACTTGATGTTGGAAATCCTTCTCATCTTCTCCTACCTTCTACAATATCTCATAGTCTAAGGTGTCTTTCTCCAGTGTAATCAACTCATGCACACCCAAGGTCATATTGGTGTCAATAGTCTTACTCACAAAGAAGTGATCTATCATGGGGTATGTCCTTAAAACTGTGGTAAATGTTGGAATGCATTTCCTCCACTATTTAGTCTCATTGCCTATCAACATAGACACATGTTTCTCCTGATCTTCATGGGTTAGATCCTTTGGAACTTATTGCAAAGATATAAGAGCTCCTCTAGTGGAAGCACTTTCTTCATCTCCATCTCCAAATGGTGGTGGATCTCCTCCTGTTGTGACAACGCTAGAGGCTCTTTCCAGTTCTGCCTCTTCCTTCTCCTCAGCATTGGGGAGTACCTCATAATTATGAGATCCTTTGTATTGATCCCCTCTTGAGGGAGGAATCCTCATGTCTTCTTCTTGAGAAGAAATTTCTTGCTGAAGTGGGCCTTTTTCCCTTGGAAAATCATCTTGCAATTCCTTAACTCCCTCAAAAATGTTCTGAAATGGAGTTGGATCCATGGATCCTTCTAACTCATGCAAAGGTTCTGATTTTTCGAGTTTGGCTAGCTCACCTGAAGAAGTTTCAGAATGTCTTTGATCAAATATTTTCACTAATATCCTAGTGAACTTTGCATAATTAGAAATATTTTCATTATTCAATGAATAAGATTCATAAAACCACTAGGCATAAGCCTTACCTTCAAGACTCAGCACTTCTACTCTAATGGCTTCATCTTCTGAAACTTGATGCAGCTGAAAATATGTGTCTAGTTTCTTTACCCAAGACTTAGCTATGCTCTTGGGTGACCCATAAAAATTAGGTAGAAAGAATCTACCCAAAGTGTGTTGCATGCACCATCCTCTTCTATTGAGGTTATTGGGTCTTATATCATCTTTGATTTAACAAAACCCTTGGAAGTTTAGATGCTCCTTGAATCTTCTAGACTAAGATTCATATATTTGGAGATAGTCACCAAGAGTCTTCACCTTTGGTGTATCCCTCTCTTTTTCTTGTCTTTCCAAGAATGTAGGCATGGTACCACATTATAGGTTTGATGGTGTAGCTGAATGCTCACACCCACAAGGTGAAAAACTGGATCTTTCTTTATGTACAAGCCCTCTTGGAGAATATTTATATCTCTCCATCCTCATCTCTATGATGTCTTTGTTAATGCCCTGCATATTTTGAAAAAGAAGTCTTGAGAGCTCCTTACCTTTCATTTCTCCTAATAATGGGGTTTTGCCTTCATCTCTTCTATAGATATTCTCCTTTCTATGAGGAGCCTCTTTAGATGACATAATGGTTGAAGTACATAGGCTGAGCCAAGATTATGCTCAGATGGCACTATACTACTACCAAATGGGGAAAGTAGCAATATAGCACATAAAATTGGAATTATGCAAAAACATAAATAGATCAAGACATGAGACAATCATAGATCCATTCCATTATGATTATAAAAACAAAAATAGGTCCAAATACTTGAGGAAAAGATCACTCAAGTTGGGAAACAAGCCTCCCATGAAAGCGTACACCTAGATGTGAAATGTTGTTAATACATGAAATACATGAATGCAGAAAACTACGTTCTCTATGAGAGAATAGTAGCTGAAAGTGTTAGTATGAATCTTAATTGCAAGCATACGAAAAAGGCTCAATTTAGCCGTGCATAAAAAAGTCCCTAATAGAAAAGATGGCTGCCAATATCTTTAGATCTTCAATTAGTTGACCAATATAAATTCTGAAAGACATTAAGCAGTAAAAAAAAGAAAAAGTTTCTCCATGCATCTAATAGACAAGACAAGATTGTTTTAAAGAATTTTTTGTATTTATGACACCTAGGAGGAGAACATAGAAAGATGTTACCAGTCCTCCTCAATGGGATGGGTTCTTGTAATTCCTCAGCACTTCAGATCTAAAATCCCTCTCGCTTGATGGTGTAGAAAACCCAGAAAAAAATGGAACTCAAAGGGAGCTCACAAGAAAATGGTAGCAAAATATGACAATGATGGTGGATCAACGTCAAACCAAAATTATAGATTCAGAGTGATCTTTAGGAAACAAAAGGTAGTGAATGAATGGAAAAACCCTTCTATTTATAACAAAATATTGAGTTAGTCTAGATATTGGTGCATAATTAAAATATTATTAACCAAATCAAGATCCAACTTGTATGGAATATTTTATTATTTTTGTTAGAGGGAAAAATTTTGACTTTGGTCAAATCCCTTTATTTGTAAATAATAAATAAATAAATGATTTATTTATTATTTTAAGGATGTGGTTGAGTAATAATCAAATAAATAATGATTTATTTAATTATTTATGAGTGATTTAGTCAAATTTAACAAGGAATATTTTTTAAATAAGGTTTAAATAATTATTCCTAGAAAATAATAAGATAAATAGTGATTTATCTAATTAATTTTCCTGTTTTGGGTTAAATATGACAAAGAATATTAACTAAACTGTTGTTTAACTAATTATTCCTTGAGGAAAATCAAACAAATGTAGATTTATTTAATATTTCCTCATTGGGTTTCCTGTTTAGACCATAAAAAAATTAATAAAGGTTGTTTACTAAGTTATTTTTCATAGTGAAAGCAATTTTACTTAGGGTAAAATTGGTCTTACATGGTGTACTTTGGTCCATCTAGTAATAATAGGTTAGATGACCAAAAAATGGTGTAACAGATTGCCCCCTAGCGTGCGAGCATTAGGAGCTAATCGTATGACTGAAGTATGTTGTAATAACTCAATCACTAGACACCGAAGGGGAAGTCAGAGAGAGAGAAATATAAGGTAGACCAAAGCACTAGAGGATTAGACCCTGAGGAGGTGAGACTTATAGGTGCGACAATTCTCTTTTATGAGTGATTACCTATGCTATAGGTGGCAGGGGAGGCATACCTATGCTCGTCGAGACAAATTACAAAGAATAATGCATCTAGTAAACAAGGGACTGAACTATATAGTACATGTTGGCATAAACATGAGCCAGATAAAAAAATCATAATGAATCCCACATACATATTGTGCCTGGGATAACATCCAGGACATATACAATAATATCTGAGTACGTAAGATATAAATACAACCAAATTTCCCTAATAAACAGGAAAAAGCTCTGAAAATCTGACTGATACATGCAAACTAAAAGGCGTTGCAAACGGCTGAGGCCAACATCATCAAATATATGGAGTTTCATCAAAGGCTATGATGAAGAGGTCATCTGGGTATGTGGGGGGCTACCTGAAGGGCCACCCCCTCATGAGGTCTAAAAATATCTCACACATACCTAGGAATCACCAGTATCATTTGCTGCATCACTAAACCATCAAGTATATGGATCTCAATCGTAGAGCTGGAGATGAGAAAAAATCAAGTCAAAGGGAAATAAGAGGTCCCTTTGCCTGATCTAAGGCATCGAACAAGAGTGGAAGCTGGAACCAAGGTACACCGACCTCTAGACCTGTCTTCTGGAATGAATGATCTGATGCTGACAGAAGGAGGTTTTCCGTAGGTTAGGCAATAAGGGATCCTCAAATAAGGCACGAGAGAAAATGGTAGAGCGACTGACAGACTAACACCAGGGATGATGATGAAATGGGGGGTACTAAGTAGTGGATAGACGACTTCCCTTATTAAAGCATAAAGGGCATGGATGACCTGGCAGTGACTGACACAATATCAAAGGGGATAGGGGACAATAGGACTGAAGGCCATAATGTGCGACACGAGAGAGGAACCAAGAAATGAAGGATGGAGGAAAATAGCAGGATACAAAGGGACTCGGGATAGACTCCATGAATGCAATGTGTTAGACTCCTATACCAATAGGTATCATTTTTCATGATTGTCTTGATTGAACTATGCAATATGTTCAAACCTTTTTCTTGTGCAAAGGTGTTCCATATTCTTGAAAAATCAAAAAATCAAAAAATTTAAAAAATGTAAAGAGGGTATACCCTAAAAAGAAAAATCAAAGGGTAAAAAGAATAAATTGGTCAAAAAAGTGAGAGAAATGAACCCCAAGCAAAAATAGATCAGGAAAGTGTGCAAGTCAAAATGCCACTACTATTTTATTTTTTGTAATAAACAAAATTGTGTGCAGTTTGTCAAACTTTTGCCACAATTTATGAAGAGTCAAATTGTTTAAACTTGACTCATTCATTTTTCAATTTCATGTTGTAGAATAGAGAATAAATATCTGACCAAACAGTTTAATCTTGGCAGATAAGTAGATAGGTAGAGTTAATAAAAGGTGCTCAATAGTTTAATCTAAGCCCTTGGATGTAATAAGTGTATACTTAGATAGGTTTGCCATGTAAAATAAAAGAAGATTGATGAGGGTTTTCCAGTCTAAGTGCACCCTAATAAAGAAGAGAAAATGGTAGAGTATAGTAGATAGGGTAGGTAGATGGTGTTGCAAAGTTTCATGTGATGAATGATGGTGCTAAATGTGTTTAATCCTTTACTTTCATCACAAATACTGAAGCAGAAAATGCACTAGAAAATTCACAGAAAGTAAAGTCAAAATCATTAAATTCCCACATCACTTTCTCCCTAAGATTTTTACTAATTTTCCCAAAGTGCTAAGGTATTTGGAGATTAAAGGGGCTCAAGGCATTTCCTTGACTTTTGGAGGGACTGGACCCTCGGCCTAATGATCAAAAAGACCTAAGTACTTGAATTTATTTATCATTATAATCATTTACTTTTAACCTTTTCCTAAGTAAAATCCAATTTTACTTAGGAAAATCATGCAAATTTCCATAATAAACCCTCAAAATCACTTGCTATTCTATGTTTAAGTGTTGAAATTGAGATGATGTAATTTACTTCAGAAATCTTCACTTTCTTAGTTATAGTTAAGTATTTTGAATTTACCTTGTCCTTTGTCATATTAACTTCTGATTTATTTATTAAATCCCTAGTAAAAAGACCTTATCCTATAGTACATAACTCCTTTTACATAAATATCCCAAAAAATCCCTCCTATTATAAGTTTTGGCCAAAGTTTATTTAATCCCCTTTGTTAAATAAAAAACTCCCAATAAAAACCCTTTGGCTAAAAAATACCCATATAAGTTATTCCCTACCCCTATGGTTGATAAATGACATTTATTTATTACCATATATTAAAAATATATGAAAAGGGTTTTTAACATATAGTTTTATATGTTTAAAACGAAAAATAAATAAAACCGAAGTTTTAATTTAAACTAAAACTTCAAAAATCCTCCAAAGCCTTCGTGACCCATTCCTGTGGCATTTTAAAATTCCGCCCGACACTTTAACCATAGTTAAAAAACCCCTAACCCTGCCGCAACCGTGAATAAACTATGGGATTAATTAAATCACTAGGATTAATTAATAACCATCGATTCCGCCAATCAAATGCCTCCCGGGATATTTAATTAAAGTTAATCATTATTTAATCCCCGTCGGGCCCGCGCATTAAAACTCCGCTAATTCCTCATCCCGTCCACCGTCAGATCGGCCCCCCCAAAGATCAACGGCCCAGGATCATTCCGCTGGCTGTCTCGCATCTGAAAGATAACGAGTGGGGGCACAGTGGTTTTGGAATAGTACTCCGACCACGTGTCAGTTGATTAATGGAATCGTTGCCTCCTCGCTGAATACCACCATCTCCTAAAGAGCGGTGCGGAAATTACCGCTTACCACCCAGTCCCGGTGACGCGTCCTCTCGTACCGGATAACACCATCCTCGAAAAAATAAAAATCCCCATTGACTTTGTAAATAAAACAAAAACCCGTGTATTTCTGTCATTTTCACTGCTGAAAGAGACTGCACCCTCCACTGAAGAATTCGAAAATTCCGCTAATTGAGACACTGCCAACCAGCATTTCTGAACGCCATTGTTAGACCAGTGCCCAAGCATCCATCTGCCATTGACCAGTACCTGGAAATTTCGAACTTCTCCATCAAACAGGTATTTATTCAATTTCTTGCTGGAACTCTTTGAAAAATCCACTTTCCTGTGTTAAAAATTCACGCCAAAGTCTGAAAAAGGGTTAATATCAGTCTATTCTAGTTCCTGCAAGTAAAATAAAATCTCCCAGAAACAAAATTGCGCCCGGTCTGTGAAGAAAACCCCTAAAACTTCCATTTTGAATACACAAGAACCAAAATGGAAGCTCAGGCAGCTCTGAATGTAACCCCATTGAATGCCCCTCACAGAGAGTTAGAATACTTACCATTAGTGGATAAAGACTTTCAAATTAAAGACTTCGTTTTCGATGAAAGTCCCCTTCGAAGTTATTGTCGCTGCAGAGATGATTATTCAAAAGGTCTGGAGGTCATTGGATTGTGGGAATCCAATTTCCTGAGATATCTTATCCCCTCAGTATATGTTTTCCCAGAAATCATCCACTACTGTCACTCCAACTATGATTCAACTCAAAGGGCAGTGTTGTCTCCTGACCAGAGTATCCTTTTCCCCATCACTCCTCAAGCTATTAATACAATGCTCCATTTTGAACCTGATCAAGATCTTACTCCTTTGTCCATGGAAGAACTACTTGAAAATTCTACCCAACTGTCTCCAGAAAAATTGAAATGCATTTGCCAGACTTTTATGTTACCTGAACATCAACCTAAGGGACCTCCTCCCTATGGTTTTGCTTATTTTAATAATTTAGGAAAACTCATCCTCAATATGATATCCTTTGTCATGGGTTTCAATACAAGTGAATATGTTGATGAAATAACCCTGGTATTGCTATCTATCTTTACTCCTGGGCAACCTCCTGCAGTAAAATATGACTTTGCATCTTTCATTTCCAATAAAATCCATGACCAGTTCATGAGGCTAGATAATGAGAAAGTGTTTAAATATTCCTCATTCATTTACCATCTCATCATCTATTATCAATTAGAGAAGTTCCCTTTTCCTGTTAAAAAGCTTGATGCCAAGGGAAACCCTAGATCTGTTATATTTTGGTCTGCCATAACTCACTCTTCCTATAATTCTCCCTATTATTATGCTGAGTTCATCGATCTTTTTGTATATCCTGCAACTACGTTGTTGACAGGAATTCCCCCTCCAAGGCTCAGTAATGAGATTAAGAAGACTTTGCATCTTTCAAGGACATATAAAGTTGGGGACTAGTATTTATACCAAAATCATTCAGTCATCAGAATATATGGATGTGAATTGTATCCATTCAGGTTGCCAAAATATGTGCCTATGAGACTTTTTGCCTTAGAATATTTCAGGAAAATGAATAATTCTAATATGATTCATTTTTTTAGTGTAAAAAAGAAAGCCCAACTTAGGATCAAAAGTCAATTAGGTCCCTTCATAGGCAATTCTAGGGACGTTGAGCGAGAAGCAGAAGATATACTACAAAACTGTTGCAAGTTACAAAGGAGTTTCCGTTGGGTTCCTTATGATCCATTCGGTTTTATCTGTGATAAAAGAATGAATAACAAATCATCCCCATACTTTCACCACAGGATTCCTGAAATAGAACAATATGCTAATCAAGATGAGTGGGTGGAAGGAACACTAGTTGAGCAAGATAATGAAGAAGACAATATAAACAAAATTATGAAAGATCTTGAGAAAAAGTTTGACCTAGAATCTTTTGGTCAAGTGCAGGTACCTCACATTGGCACTTCTTCACCAGGAAATCTCCAACAGGGATTACAGGAAGATAGTCCATCAATTGCAGTAGAGTCTAAAGGCAAAGGGAAAGAACCTGAAATACAGGTCATTGAAACTTTCATCATGGCAGAGAAACCTCAAACCTCCAGGGCACCAGATCAAACACAGGTTTCTCCTACTCAAGTAAATCATCCTGAAGTTTCAGAATTGCAAACTCCATCTAATATGGAAATAGGCAAGAAAAGATAGGTTCCAGATCCTACTCCTCCCAAAGAATCCTCAGAGCTACATCAAGCTAAAAAGCAGAAACTCAATCCACTCCCAAAAGTGGAAACTATAGATGAAATAATTGATGATGAAAGAGAAGATAGTCAACTAACTGGCACAGTTAGTGAAACACACACAGGCCACAAAGGAAAATAATTGAAAAAATAGTTGAGTACTGAAGTATCTTCTTTTAAGCCACCAAAAACAGATGCAGGTGATATAAAAATAACTTTCATTAATATAAAGGCAAAGAATGATCCATTGAGAATGCAGGTATATGATCAGTATCTGAGAATGGCTCCACACAATCAGGAAAGATTAATGTCATCATTTGACATTCAACAAGGCAAAATGATGATGAGCCATTTCAAATCCAAGGTGCCAAAACCCAAAACAACATCTGATTATATTAGGACCACTTTTGAGGTCCTGGAAAAAGACATTCATCCCTTGGACCAGATAGAATTGCATAGACAAACTGGAGAAATGATATACTCCACCCTTACTGATAAGGCCATGACAGCCCTTAGGCTGCGAGATTCTTTAAATAATACAAACACACAATTGCAAATTGAGAAGGCTTCTTCTCAGGCAAAAGATAACAGAATAAAGTATCTGGAAGAAATAATCATCAGTTTGGGTCACAATCCCAAAGATATTAAAAGCATTGAGGCACTAATTAAAAAGAAAGATGATGATATTGCTGCACTGAGAAAGCAACTAAAATTGCCAGCCTCAAGGCATCCCTAGACTCAAGAAGTTTTGAAGGAAAATTCACAGGAAGAAATGATGGAGTTGCTCTTGAAAATGACTGAGCAACTGAGTGAAACAGAGAAAGAATTGGAACAGGCATTAAGAGAAAAACAGGATATCATGCAAACATCCACAACAGAGATCACTACAGGTACCACAACAGCAGATCAACAAACAGAGTCAACATAGGTAAACACTTCCGGTTTAAGTTCTGATTAATTGGTAAAACAAATGGAAAGTTTAAAACTCAGGGTCACAGAACTTCAAACCACAAAATTGCAGCTAGTAAATCTGGAGCAAAAATATGATATGTCTAAAAAGACTGTTGCTGATAATACTAGGGAAATCAAAAGACTGGAAAAATTGGTTAAGGTTTTAGAAAAAGATCTTTCATTAGAGAAGCCTTTGAGAGAAATAAATGAAATTCTTTGGGATAATATAGTTGAGACAATAAAGAGTGTTTGGTCCTTTGTTCAAACGATCTTTGAACAAAATTACTTGATCAAAGTAGCTCAGGAAGAAATAGACAAAACAAGAGATGAATTAAGGGGCAGACCTGAGCAAGCCAATCAACTTATACAGTTTTTGAACACCCATACTAAGAAACATCTTGCAGAGCTAGGAATTGATGACAGGACAGGCACTATTTTAGAAATAAAAAGAGTTTTTACCAAAAGAACTCTTATGCAAAATTTGGAAAGGAAATGCTCAGATATTCTGGAAGAAATTAATGCTTTCAAAGGAAAATTTCAGGTTTTATTGGACAATGGGTTACCCAGTCCTATGCTCTCAGAGGATAAGATAATGGACCTGGAAACCTATGTTAATAAAATAGATATACATGCTCATAACACAACTGCTCATTCTATCAGTTTGTCAGAAGCAACATTGCCAACAGGGAGGAATCTCTACGACAGGTTAAAGAATTTGTTTCATCTTGAGCATGAAATAAAGTATTTATTCCCTAATCAGCCCACTTTTTACAGATACACAGAAGCCGATGAAACATTAAGAAAACTTAAAAGAACCATAATAGCAGAAGATCAATGGTGGGAAGACTTATTGGAAATTTTGTAAAATTTATCTTCAGGTAGAGAATTTTGTCTTTTTACCATCATGTAAAGGATAAATAATGAGCACAGGTTAAAGAGTATCAGTTGGGCAGTTGAAAGAGTATCAGTAGAAATGAAGAGTATCAAACAAGCAAAAGAATTACTCATAAGGACAACATCGAGCCCTATTATAGGACCTGCCTCCAGCACATCCACAAAGGGAGGAAACAACACACCAGCAGTTACTTTTTGTCCTATCTACGAGACCATCTGTCTCCTTTTTATTGTAACTTATTCATTAGTCACCCTAGATTATTTGCTAGGTTAGTGTGAGATATTTTCAATCATTTTTTGTATAAATAAACCCTCAAAGAAAGTATTGAGGGTGGATTCTACTACTTTGCTGTGACATTGATGTTTTTGGAATAAAAGTGTTTTGGAGAATTTTATTTGTGGCTTGCTGGATGACAATTTGAAGCTCAGGACTTTTTGCAGGATTCATGTGTCAGACTACAGTTCAATAAGTCTTTCTATCTTATGTTTTAAGTTTTATATCTTTTTATATTATCATCGTGTCCATTTCTGAATAATTGACATAAAAGAATAAATCAAAATTTACTTAATTGTACTCTGATTTCAATTGTGATTATTTTAAATGTTTTCCTCTAAATTAGTTATAAGCAACGAATTCTTAATTGCTCTTTCTTCGCTAATTTAAGCATATTGATTACTATAGTAAAGAATTATTCACTGCTCTTTATTTGTAATCATTCCATTTCTTTCTTTTGAACATGTTGAAAGATTCTTGAGTGCCTTTCATCCCTTCAAAACCCATTCCATCCACTTTAATTCCTAAAAATTGTTCTATGTTTGGCTATCTTGCCCTGCAAAGCCATCTTGTGTGTAGAAGATTAATCCAGTAAAGCCATCCTTTCGAATCCATAGCCCAATGGCCTAAAATATTCAACCTTGCCCTTAGTTGGCGGATTCCACCATTCAAATTCAAACAAAATTCTTGGACTTATAACTAGCCTAAAACCTTCTAAGAACAAAGATAAATTATAAAGAGAGAGCCCTCTCTGGATGCAGATTGGCTATATTCTGCATCTGAAGGTTGGTTTGTGGTTACCTCGGGTATACTTTCCTTTTCCACAACTTCAAGGAAAACCTGAGTGATAACACAATGATGACTCAAATCGGATGCTCTAAACAAGGGCGACTCGATGATGCTGCCACACAAAAAAGGTCTAATGGGGACCATAAATACATGAGTATATGATGGTTAATCATGACGAAAATCAACACGAGAAAGGACAAGTATGAAGGCAAAGTGGTGCCCCAAGTACAAGTGTTTCAAGTGAAGAAATTCGATTTTGAGGATTGGTGAAGTGACCCCTCTTGGACAAAATGTATCCTGGTGAAGTATCAAATCATAAAAAACTAATAGATACCCATTTGAGAGCTCGGTGAGATCTTTCCAATGGTACAGATGGTTTTTCAAACTAAGCTACTGTTTGGCCGTAGCAGGCGAAAGAAAAATCTTCGGTTTCTCTTTTAATAAGGATTTTTCCCTCCAAATTCGCTCATTTGCAAGTGTAGTTGTGGTGAATGTAGAGAGGAGAGAAGGCCCTAAATCTTGCGGCGATTGTAGCAGAAAAATTGAACGTTGGAATCAAGATCTATCAATTGAAGGTAAGAGTCCTAACCCTACTCTTTCATTTAAGGGGATCAAAATTTCAGTTTAGGCACCCAAAGCTAATGAACAATTCAGGTCGTACTTTTTGGGGTCTTTTCTGTGACCTGGGTAGCAGGTATTGGGTAGAAAACTATGACCTTTCCCAGGAAATGACTTAAAAAGTGTGACCTATCAGAGAAAGGAGGTTTCAATGTTGTTTTTAGATGAGATATATGATTTTTATGGTTGAGGGGCATAGGTTCCCCAAGCATGTAATGGTCATGCCAAAATGTATTTGGAAAGGGGGAATCTAAACACATTTTATGATGTGTTGCGCCATTTTTTTTATTATGGTTATGTAGTTCAAGAGACGGAATAGAGGATTACCAATCTCTTTTGGTACTGCATATATGAATAAAATGGACTTAATTTTCTTGGTTGGCATACATGGTTTCACTATCCCAAAGAGTGGATTTGGAGATAATGAACTGTTGCTCTCCTAGAAAGCCCATAGGTTGGTCAACAACAATGTCTAGGAGACTGGGTTGTTGATGTAAGATGAAGGAATGATGAGGGGTATCATCCATAGAGTGATCTGAAGTGATATGGGACTCTAAAGGTTCTTCTGAATGGGGAAGAATAATAGTACTAGAGTCGACATGACCAAATGCACTAGGATAGTTGTCGATAATTTCTTCTCCTGGTCTCTCAAATATGGGTGCCCCCTTACCCAAACATTGGGTGTCAATGTAATGGCCACAAGGTGTATGTGGATCGAATGCATGAGTTTGATGTAGGGGGGGATAGATAAAGTCATGGGTGGTGACTACTTCCATAATGTCGTCATCGTAATAGAAGATGGGGTGACTGGTGGAAGAAATACCACCTGACGCGGCAAAGCTACCTGACTCATCATTATGAGAAGAGAGGTTCACATGCGCATCATCACAAGTGGTGACAGAAAAATAAGTAGATGAAGGATCCACCGATGTTGAGAACAAGGTGATTGTTGAAGGGAGGTCAAGCGAAATAGAAGGGGAAGGCCCAGGGGGGTCTTCCACCGAGGATCTCATAAATGATGATAGGTAGTGGAAAATGGCCGAAGACTCTGTCATTTCGACATCTGGAGGGGGAATTTCAATAGGAGTGGATGTGTCCTTTGGTTTTGCTGAATAAAAATGCGCAAATAAGGGAGCGGTGCACTCCTTGCGCTTTGCCTCGAATTGGCGAACTGCCGCTAGAGAGGTGCGAAATTCCTCAAGGTGGGGACAAAGGTGGGTATAATGGACATGGAAATCACACAAAGCACAAGGATGATTTGTGGAAAAAGTCTTGAGTTTCGGGACTGAATCGGGTATAGTGACATATACCTCTGGGATATCATACTCCAGAAATGCTTCATTAACCATGGGCTTGAGACGAGGAAATTCAGGACATTTATGGGTAGCATGACCAACAACATCACACAAATCACACGGATGTGTATGCTTTGGAGGCCGAGGAGGAGCATGGTTTGTCGGGGCAACCTTGTTATAAGTCAATTTGGGCATCATTCCCAATGACCTGGTTAACTAGACATCATCTCCAGGACCAATGTATAGGGTCTATCATCCCCTAACATTTCAGTTGCTACATTCTCTAAGACAAAGAACAAAACAAATCAATCAAAGACTTTTATCTACAAAGGTTTCCAAATTTTTAAGTTTATAATATATCATATGAGAGCTCACTAAAACTACCTATAAAGGGACTAAGTGTGTTACATATGCAGGTAGCACTATGCAAGGTTTCTTTGCAAATCACTTCCCGACATTCATGGGTGCGTTGGTCACATTGGGAGTGAAATTCTCATTGTTCCAAAATCTCCAGTTGACCAGTGCCTTCTAGAAGAGTTCACATGTGTCAAAATTCGAATCCATGTGTCAATTTGACATCTACAAGATTGGGAACATGTATTTCCTATTATTGGAAAGTCATTGATTGTGAAACTACCTCAACTCCTCTATAAATTGAGTATAGATCTTAGTGTTTGATAAGGAAGAATTTGTGTAGAGAAATATTGGTGGAATTTCCATTGAGGAGATTGATTTGACTGATATATTGCTAGAGATATTTGAATTGTGATGAGGCTGGGATGCTGCTAGAGATGGTGACACTAAATCAATCACTAGGTTGTAACCTCCACTTCTATCATCAATAAAGGTTACTGCTTAGTTTCCCCTATATGCATCTATATAAGCTTTGATTTTAAATATCATGATTTCTTAGTTGATGTATATGGTTTATGCTTTATTGATTTAGCTAAATAACTTGAATAGACATCTGTATTATTGCTATCTCTTGTTGTTTAGTGTTCATTCTTGCAGGAAATATTTTTCATAGCTGGCTGGAATTTGAAGATATAGCAAAAGTGACAGAAGGAGACTTTGGAAGCGCTTGGATCCCAAGTAGGTTCCTTATATCATTCTGTGTGTCTGTTTATAGTTAGGAAAGATAGTTGTAAAGTATTTGACCTATTGTTCTAGATTAGCACCTGTCTTGGGAAGAATGATTTATCCATAATTCATAATTCCACATAAGAAATCGACGACTTCGCTGGGGAAATTACTCTTTACCCTAGGTGTTTTAGCCTCTGATTTTCTCTGTTTATTCACCTAGTAGTTGTTACTCACAAAAATTAGGTTTTTTAAGATCCAAATTTGCAAAAGAAGTGAGTTAAACAACATTGTTTTTCTTTATACACTACACCCAATGCACTCTTGGAGAGGACATAGTGCTTTGCATAGCATTTTCTCCCTTTCAGGCCTGCGTTGCAAAGCACTATCTCTCTTTAGAGACTGTGTTGCCTTCTAAAACCATCCAAATTCCCTTGAATTTGTCTTTGTAGTTTGTTTCAATTTTTTTGCTGCTTTGTCTTGAAAATCCTTAAGCTCATATTGACCAGTGAATTGATCTACCTCTTCCTCCTTTGAAAGAAAATTTGTTCAATGTTTGTTTAAAGCATTTTTCTTTATCATTGGAAAGTTAATTTCAAACTATTTTTTTTGTTTGCATTAGATCCATTTGCTTTTGAAAAAGGAAATTTCCGTAAATTCTTCGTTTCCTGATAGGAGAAATTGTTGTTTCATTCCTCATATTTCCTTCAAAAGAGAAATTGTTATTTGTATTCCTCATTTCTCAAAAGTAAAAGGCATTTGATTTTGTTGATTTAGTGCACTTAGTTTCTTTTCTGCATTCATAACATTAAAGGAACTAAAAAGAAAAATATGCATTTGCATGTAGTGGTTTGTGTGTTTTCAAAAATGAACAATTAGGAAATCTGCATTTAGTTTGTGTTCTTTGATTTGTTTTCTCACAAATTGATTGCTCTTTCCCTTTAGTAGCTAGGATTTTCATTCAAAAACTAAAAGTGAAAGATTTATTATCATTCATAGTTGCATTTTGGGAATTTTCCAATATATCATCATGGTGAACCTTTGAAAGGAAAATTTTTAAGCAAGATCAACATAAAATTAATCTCAATTTGCCTAACAAAGCATTGGAACCATAACGATAACATTTAGAAGGTCTAGGCTAGAGACGTGTTTTGACGTCGTAAAACATAGCATCTGTCTTTAACTTGTCTGTGATACATTCCGAGTGTGATACCTCACTCCACATACGTAAGTATATCATAGCTCGTCCACGTACCTTCGGCTATATTAGACGATTTTACATTACGATAAGTATAAAGGGGTGCTCTCACAGTGTGGTTTCACATCAGATAGCGCTAATACGAACTTCGGCCTCCACATACCTTCAGATATATTTGGGAGGAAAAATTTTAGGTGCTATCCATGCATAGTGAACCGAGTTGGCCGCCTTGTAAATTGTGACACATCGAACACAACATTCGGGGAGATTGTCTGCCCGTACTTCTCGGTTCGCCAAGAGATATTCTGTAGTTCACAGTTTCTTGGTAAACCCTTTTGCCTAGCATTAACCTCTTATTTTTATTTTTATTTATTTTTGGTTAAAATAAATCAGTAATTGTGGAAGAACAAAGTCCTTTCCCCCATATTTTGTTTAGACTAGCGTTAAAACCACCTTTACCACCAGAAGTTACTTCTGGTAGGCGAAGGCGATCACGATCTGCCGAATCAAGTACAATTCCTACCTCTGGTGAAACCTCATCT
Source organism: Pinus albicaulis (assembly GCA_034641835.2). NCBI lineage: Eukaryota > Viridiplantae > Streptophyta > Pinopsida > Pinales > Pinaceae > Pinus > Pinus albicaulis. The sequence goes on from CM076572.1 coordinate 654,442,451, forward strand.
TTTCACAAACCAGAGTTAGCTCAAGTTGTTTCTACACATCCTGATTTGTCTATTGTTTTCGAAATGGATTCTTCACAGCTACCCGTGGTCACGATCCATCCAATTAGTGAGACCATACCTCCTAGACCTGATGTTGTTCAACCAAAAATTGATCCAGATCTTGTCTCTTCTTTTCCAGGACATTTGAATCCTAAAGTCATACAACCAGAAGTTGTTATTACCTTGGTCATACCACAAATTTTTGTAGCTATTGAATCTCCCATATCACACAGTCAACCACCTGAAATATACTTTTGGCTTGATGGTGAAATACTCCCCCCTAGTTTAATTGTGATTGAAGAAATCCCACAAGACGAGACACCTTTAACTCCAACCCATTTTGGGGAGGACCTTTATCTATACGAGTCTTTTCCTCAATCAACGCCATCTACTTTTGTTGATCCTGTTCCTTTTCAAACTCCCGTCGATTCAAAAAGGTATACATTTCGTCAAGTAACCATGCCTGAACCAACATCTTCAGTTGGGCCATATGTTCCAATTACGTCAGCTCCTGCCCTCGCTACCCCTTCGATGTTTACAACTTCACTAGAGTCATATTTTCATGGTGGCCCTATAATTTTCTACATTACCATGCAGCTAATGGGAATATTGATTTCTGATTTTTTCACCTAGTATATGAATAAATGGGAAAGAAAACCATTAATTAATTTAAATCAACATAAAAACCCTCTTGGTATGAAAGTTGATCATTCTAGAAGTTGGATTTCACACCTTCATATGTGAAAAGATACTTTCTTCATATGGAAAAAGTCAAGTTTGACCAAGTCAACAACATTAATATTTGAGGAGTGAATCCTAAATAAAATCAATGCTCAATGTGAACAAGGCTAAATCTGAGCTATTTTCATAAGCACACTTAAGTGTGAAAGAGGCTGGATCAGTTGACCAAATCAACCAGGACCAAATCATCAGCATTGTCTAGATGCAATGAACCTCCTAGATGCACAATGCAGTATTAGTTGGAGACTACACATGTGAACAGAGCTAAATCATTGAGATGGTTTAGGGTTTGGCAGGATTTCTAACTTATAAAAGGAAGAGGAGGACATCAAGAGAAGGTTGTTCATGATATGATATTTTTTAAGATATTGTATGTTTAGGCATTTCTTATTCTCTTGTTGTTTAGATGAGGATAGTGATGTTTAGCACTATGGTGTTCCTGTTCGGGAATCCCACCTCTTCCATTAAGTATCTCTTGGAGGAGTCTTGCTAATATTGTCCACTATCGAGCATTTTTCCAAGCTACATCTTCCAACTACAACACAAATCTTGTTGAGGGTTTGGTTTTCCTTGTAATCTGCAGCAAGTGGAGGCCAGATATACTCAGATCTAGGCCATTCTGGTGCCTCTTTCTAGTGGGAGAGCCTTCTATCCTCCTGATATAAGAGTATTAGACATTTGGAGCTGCATTATCAAATCTTGGCATCAGGCCAAACCAGTGCTAGAGTCTATAGCATAGTTTCTCTCCCATAACTGCATTATTTGCAAGTGCATATTTGCAAGGAGTTTTGGCATACTTTTGGAGGAGAGATCTCTGGTGTTGGGGGTTCTTCCCTTCACTGTGGTGATCCATGGATTAGACTTTTGATCCATGTTCTGTTAAGATCTTATCTACTTGTTTTTTTATTTTCTTTATAAATTCTGAATATTACTGCATATCTAAAACTTTAGATCTCAGATCTACTCTTTGTATCTCATGTTTTGCTCAAAAACCTAAGGGGAATGTGTAGAGTAACTCATCTAGTGTACAGATCTGATATTGATCTAATATTTTGTACACAGATCTATTCTAGATCTGATATGTAATTTATAACTTCTTCAGCTCTTAATATAATGCTGTCAAGCCTTCTTACACCCTAATACATTGCTGCAACACCTCATTCTTGAGGGTTTCTTCATAAAGTTCTCTATTTTTCTCTTGTACATTATATGGGCCTTATTATAAACATGTTTTGCTGATGTATAAGTGATTAATGAGCCTTCATATTTGTCTCTTGCATATATTGGGATGAACTGCATTATTTTCTAGGCAATGTTATTTTGTATTGTTGCAGCCCCTTCCTTGGGAATTTTCCAACTACACTAGGTGTGGGGAGACCTATTTAACCCACCTAGAAGGATTTGTTTTATAATCCCTATTGGATTCAGGTCTTGGATTGTAATATCTAAGGGATCCAAGGGTTGGTTTCCAATCCTATAGCATACATTCCTAAAAAATTTATTTTTCAGGCATGCCTTGCTAGCAATCCCAAGTTGGGATATTACAGTGGTATAGAAGCATTATCTTTGGTTCAACCTGTGAGTTCTAGCTATTAGAAGGAGAAATATCAGAATGATGGATAGAATGAGATTAATCTCATCACTTTTCAGATCTAGGAAGAACCTCTCCAAGGAGGTTAAGCAGATACAGGAGAAGAGATGCCAAGAAACTCCTAGAGGGTTTCAAGAAGAGGAAGGACCATGGACTCCCTATTCTCATCAAGAAGAAGACAAGAAGCATGGAAGACACTTGGATCATCATATTATGAGTGAATACCTTGTTGAGTACAAGTCTCAACCTAGAGACTTCAAGGAGACTCTAGACTTCCCACAGTTCATTCAACAGGAGGAAGAGAGGAGACCCTGCAGTAAGGGAGAAATCAAGGGCAATAGGTTCCTATTGTCCACTTTTGATGAGAAATCTGTAGCAAAGGATTTGGCAAGAAGACTCAGTGAATTATTCATACTACATCCAGTGGGAGAGAGAGAAATAGTGGATATTACAGCGCTACACCTGAAGGGTGAAGTAAGCAATTGGTGTTTCAGCCATGTGAGACATGCAAGAGTATCTCATTTTGCAGATTTCACTCAAAGGGTGATAAAGAGATTTGATAAAGAGAAATCAGAGGAAGAGAAGCCCTCACCACCACTTGAGGAGGTTTATACCAACACTATCACAACCTTGGAGGAGCAGCCTTCAACATCAGCAGTTGAGGGAGCCAACATAATAGAAGAAGGAACTCTTGCAGCCATACAAGGAGTTTCGAAAGCCCATCAAGGATCATCACAACCTGCTAATATAGATCAACAGAGTTGCATTATGTTGTCCAAGAGTAGTAGTGAAGAAAGAAGGACCCATTCCTCATGGGAGCATCCAAATGTCAGCTACATTCAGGGAGCCATGGAGGAAGAAATAACAAAGGGTAGACATCTTGAGATGAGAAATATTTTCTCCTCTCTAGATGAAAATTTCTCATTGAGCATGCCACAACTCAAAGAGAGACTTCTACTTGCAGTAGATCCAAGACCCCACTGGTTTTGGAAGGCCATGCATGAAGAGGAAGTCTCATCAAGAGATCCCATGGGAGGTGCACTACAACATTCCATGAAGTGCAAAGTTCTTCAAAGATTTGAGAAGGTTGGTGTCCTACAATGGGAGGATACCAAGTATTTGAAAAATGAGGTCCATCACCCACAATTAATTGAGTGGATGTGAATGATGAGCAAGAATCTGGAAAGCTACTTGCAAATCTATGATACTGGGTAGCAGGAGGCTTGGCTACGTTTGCTACTCTTGAAAGAGTTTGGCCATCATACTCTTTCTAAGGGTGTGTGGGGGAAAGATGTGTGGCAGGATGCTTGCATCATTGGGCAGCAAGGAGTATGGATACATTGTGTTGATATGACATTATTCATGTCAATCACCATGTTTTCACCACATGATTTGTATGATGGAGGTATGGGGAGGCAGAAAAATATTTTGTTTCCTTGGATATTCTTGGAAGAGCAAGGGCATATTTTCTCTCACACTTTGCATGATGTTGCAGGAGTAGAAGATGGCATTATTATGGTTAAAAGGGGCTAATACTTAGCATTGGATGATCTGGAAGTACTTCCACTTTGGAAGGATATTCTTGTTTGTAGCAGCATTATGGAAGATGTCTTTGACAATGAACATGTCAAAGAATGGAGCCATGTGCCAACAGTCCTATCACCTTGGAGCATGGACTTATAGATGGAGTGTCCCTAGGATCACTTCACTCTTGATGCACTTGATGGACAAGGAGGAGGTGAGAAAGATGGAGTAATGGGTGGAGACATCTATTACTGTGATATTTTCTTCTTGGCTTGTATTTCCAAGTATATGAGGAAGGATCTTCATGCAGCACATGATCCAATTCTCTTCATGAGATCATGTCATACCACTATGGAGAGTTTGTTCATGGATCCTATCATCATCTTACTTTTAGTACATGTTAAGGATCTTATTTTTTCATTTAGTGATCTGCATACTCTTACCATTTCTATGCAGTGCATTGCTCCACAAGAGGGCAAGCTTTTCATTGAGCTCCATGATCAACATTGGGCCAGAATGTATGATGGAGACAACCATCTCTTATATGGCCATGGGCAAGTGTTGTATTACTTCATGTATGTTAATTTGATGTACAGAGCCATTTACCATTCATTAGTAGATGAAATAACATACATAATCAACCATGTATCAAGAAACCACTTACCATGTAATTTTCTGAAGCAGCAGTTTGGGAAATTGCACTGTAACTACTTTGGAAACTGTTGGTACAATTCAGCTTCATATGAAACCTTCAGTATTTCCCTCATTAAAATTCTAATCAATATTTCATTTACTAATATTGTCCTTATCTTTGTGGAGAATATGATTGGGAGAGAGACACATGGGTTGGATGTGTCCTTTTGGGAAGAGGATTCCCACACTTTCTGCTTTGCATGTTCTAATGGGAGCAGGGGAGGAGATATGGCCACCACAACCAAACACTTGTTTCTTTTGGAGGTGGGCCATGTGATTGATGGGATGCCATATACTGATGATTTTATATCCATCACATATGGAATGATTTGGGCCAACTTGATTCACAATGTTGGGGAGGAGATCTTTGGAGATCTATTCTTCATTTTGCCACTTGAGGGCAACATTATTGCAGCCCAAGATCTACATAAGCTCTACACTTATCACAAGTGAAGAGGAAGACAACATGGGGTAGGCTACTTTTTCTACCATGTTCATATTTTCAGCCCACCTACTTTGCAGGAGCTCAAGGTGGAGGAGCATTTTCTAGATTTGCCATGTTGGGAGGTGACTCATTTTGTATGGATGATTTCTTGGGGATGGAGGGTCCACTTGGGAAATATGTTTCCCAACACATTTCAGACTCCATGTCTTGGGAGGAAAATCTTTAGTTCTATCCTTGCAGTTGCTTGAGGACAAGAAAAATTTGGGAGGGGAGGACTGTAATATTCCTACATTAACATGTAACTAATGGGAATATTGATTTTTTATTTTTGCACCTAGTAGATGAATAAATGGGGAAGAAAACCCATACTTAATTTAAATCAGCATAAAAACCCTCTTGGTATGAAAGGGGATCATTTTAGACGCTAGATTTCACACCCTCATGTGTGAAAAGGGACTTTTGCATATGGACAAAGTCAATTTTGACCAATTCAATGACATTAATATTTGAGGATTGAATCCTAAATAAAATCAATGCTCAATGTGAACAAGGCTAAATATGAGCTATCTTCATAAGCACACTTAAGTGTGAAAGTGGCTGGATCAGTTGACCAAGTCAACTAGGAAAAAATCATCAGTGCTGTCTAGATGCAATGAACCTCCTAAATGCACCACGCAGTATTAGTTGGAGACTACACATGTGAACAGAGCTAAATCATTGATATGGTTTAGGGTTTGGAAGGATTTATAACTTATAAAAGGAAGAGGAGGACATCAAGAGAAGGTTGTTCATGATATGATATTTCTGAAGATATTTTATGTTTAGACATTTCTTATTCTCTTGATGTTTAGCTGAGGATAGTGTTGTTTAGCACTATGGTGTTCCTGTTCGGGAATCCCACCTCTTCCATTGAGTAGCTCTTGGAGGAGTCTTGCTGATCTTGTCCACTATCAGACATTTGGCTAAGTTACATCTTCCAAATACAACACAGATCTTATTGAGGGTTTGTTTTTCCTTGTAAGTTGCAGCAAGTGGAGGCTAGATCTACTCAGATCTAGGCCATTCTGGTGTCTCTTTTCAGTGGGAGAGCATTCTATCCTCCTGATAAGAGAGTATTAGACCTTTAGAGCTGCATTATCAGATCTTGGCATCCAAAAAAACTAGTGCTAGAGTCTACAACATAGTTTCTCTCCCATAACTGTGTTATTTGCAAGTGCATAGTTGCAAGGAGTTTTGGCATACTTTTGGAGGAGAGACCTCTGGTGTTGGGGGTTCTTCCCTTCACTGTGGTGATCCATGGATTAGAGTTTTGATCCATGTTATGTTCAGATCTGATCTACTTGTTATTATATTTTCTTCAGAAATTCTGAATATTAATGTAGATCTGCAACTTTAGATCTTAGATATACTCTTTGTATCTCATGTTTTGCTCGAAACCCCAAGGGGAATGTGTAGAGGAACTCATCTAGTGTACAGATCTGATATGGATCTAATATTTTGTACAAATATCTATTCTATATCTGATATGTAATGTACAACTACTTTATCTCTTAATATAATGCTGTCAAAACTTCTTACAACCTAATACATTGTTGCAGCACCTCATTCTTGAGGGTTTCTTCATCAAGTTCTCTATTTTTCTCTTGTACATTTTATGGGCCTTACTATAAACATCTTTTTATGATGTATAAGTGATTAATGAACCTTCATATTGGTCTTTTGCATATACTGGGCTGCACTGCATTATTTTCTCGGCATTGTTATTTTGTATTGTTGCGGCCCTTTCCTTTGGCATTTTTCAACTACACTAGGTGTGGGAAGACCTGTTTAACCCACCTAGAAGGATTTGTTTTTGAATCCCTCTTGGATTCAGCTCTTATATTGTCAAATATAAGGGATCCAAGGGTTTTTTTCCAATCTTGTAGCATACATTCCTGAAAAATGCGTTTTTCAGGCATGCCTTGCTAGTAGTCCCAATTTGGGGATATTATAGGCCCTTTGGTCCCATCAGGTTACAAATCATTATCTGGAATTTTTTATGGTGCATCTTCAAATCCATGGACTTTACCAATGTCATCATCCAATATTTTAACTAGTAATCCTATAGTAAGTACTGAACGACTTGATTCTTTATACACATCTTTAGGGCAATATCAAGCCTATCCTTTTGGGTATATTCCTTCAAGTACCATATCAACTGGACTCCCAACATTTGGAGAGAAATATTTTTTGTCTTATTATCCTCTTCATGCTGGGGGGAAACCTTTTATCACCCAATATGATAGTACTCCATCACTTTTTGGTCAACCTAATGTCGAAATGAATGATTGTCAATGGCAACCCACTTTGCCTATCCAACCACAAATGGTTGTACACTCGTATCAACCAGTTCAACCTGTTACACCCACATAATTTCCACTTGTCAATACATCTTTACCCCTATTACAGAATCAAAATATTTTACAACCTTATCAAGTGGGTCCTTCAACTCAATATCCTCAAATTTTGGGTCCACAGACTCCAAATCCTTCGGTTAATTTACAACAACATGTATCCGAAATCATTTATTCAAAAGTTGGTCTACCATTTCATGGGATTTCACAAACACAACCTGGTTATACCTATCAACTAAATCCAAGTTATCCTAATTTAGGTTATAACATTGGTGGACAGACCCCTTGGTAGCCACAGGCGCAAATGCCCCAAACTTCATTTCAACAAGTATCATATCCAAGTTTTGGTCAACATAATCCTCAAGTGTTTTCTTTTAAAAACAACCCCTATCTGGGTTACTAGCAACAAATTCTCTACAATGGTGCTCAAAGGCCTGTTGCTCAAGCAATTCCATCTTACCCTGGCTATGCTCAACCTGACCTTAATCGACAGTTGCCCTTTGTTGCAACTTTAGAGTTACCATATTTACATCTACTAACTAATGATCCAATTAAATATGCTCCTTGGTGGCTGGTGATACCTCATAAATTACCCTCAGATATTCCTAAGTTCAATGGAAACCCTAGAGAAGATATGTTGACTCATGTTATGACTCATCATTTATGGTGTTCATCAAACTCCCTGACTGATGAATCTGTTCGACTACGTCTTTTCTAGCATACGCTCATAGGTCCAGCTGTAAAATGGTACATTGAATTACCTAGAGCTTATTTTGATAATTTCACTGCCCTAGCTACTATATTTTTGACTCATTTCCAGTTACCCATCAGATATAAAACTAGAGTGGAACTCTTGAACCGTTTCAAATAGACTAATGCTACTCACATCTCTAATCATATTCATGAGTGGCGTCATCGTCGTAGAATGGTTAAGACATTTGTTCCGGATCATCTCCTTGCTGAATGGTTCATTAAGTCCCTGTTGTTGAATATTGCAATAAGAAATAGTAAAGGAGGCATCCTGAAACATCATCCTTGATCCTAGTTGGAAAATAATCACCTAAACTAGGTGGGGCCCACACAGGCTATTTTTAGGTGTATGTCTATTTTTAGACATGGTGAGCATATTATATATGTAGCAGGATGCTATTTGTGGATGGTTGGTCAAGTTGGAAAAATATATGGACTTCTATTTTTAGACATATTGGGTGGAATCTATTTTTAGATTGCTAGTCAAAAAATAGATATGTCGAATATTATTAGCTCTTAATAATATTTGGACTCTAAACATTATCTTATTCTCTTGGAGCACTTTAGTTAAGTGCACAGATGTGGCACAACAGCTGATAGAAGGAATTACGCTATTTCTGAGGGTTTACTGGAGCTATTGCATGGAGGACTTCAGTTATAACTCATGTGACAGAGTTTGGTGGAGTTATAGAAGTAGTTGGTGGAGTTATATTTAGTTTAACTCAGTTAGACTCAATTGAGCTAGTTGTATCTAGTCTAACTGATTGATACACTAGTGAGAGTGGTGTCAATTAATTAGTTAATTAGTTCACTAAATAATAAATCATTAATCAACTAAAGAATACATCAGTTAACTACAGTGCATGGACAGTTCAGTGGAGACCAATGGAGAGGTAGGTGAAAGAGCAAGTGTGACTATAAGTTGTGACTATAGTGTTGCATTGTTTGCGCCACACATTCATTGGAGATGCCAATGAGGATTGCGTAGTCAACATAGGGTGGATTTGAGTTCATTCAGAGCCATTCTTCAACAGGGATTGCGCAGTATAGGCAGGCTAGCAGGTGGCAAAGATCGGTGCATGGATTTGCAAGATCGAGCCTGATTAGTGTGTAGCAATTGGATTGTACCAAGAGCTTGTGATAAGCTTTGTATGAGGATTTTTACATGATATCTATGACATATATTATATACATATAGTTGGGAATTTTAGCTTCAGGCTTTCCCATTAAAACAACTTTGTTAATGTGTGTGATTTTTTATGATTTCATGTGTGCATTGCAATTGATTTAATTTCCACATGTGATGATCAATAGTGGAATAGATTATGTATTGTGCATGAAGTTAAAATATTGTGTGATAAAGAGAATCTTGGACATATGCATGCGTAGTGCATATAAATTCTACATGGTATCAGAGTGGTTGATCATTGGAGCAGATTGCAATTATTGAAGTAGTTGAGTTTTGTGCTGGTGGAATTCGAGTTTGCTGCAGTGTTTTCTTAGTGTTGAAGTTGAGAATTCCTTGAAATGTATTTCAACGGATTGCGATTGGAGTATTCCCTTGAGGGAAGCTTGAATTATATTTCATGGAAGGACAGGATGGAGGCAGTTCTGGAGGATAATGGGTTGAAGGAGTTCATAGATGCTAATATTCCTAAACCGAGTTCTAGCGATGCAACCACACTTGATGCATGGAAAAAGAAGGTGGCAAGGTGTCGAAGGATTCTGTTGGAAGGTGTGAAGGATCACATTGTGTCCATCCTTCATGGTAAAGCCACTCCATTCTTGATGTGGAATGCTTTGACAAAATTGTTCCAAAGAAGAAGTGACCAAAGGAAGTTGGCGCTTAAGGACAAGCTCAGGAAAATAAAAATGGAGAAGAATGACACTATTTCGGTATACATGTTAAGTCCCTATATTAATAGTGTGGCCCCTTAGTATGTTAATGTAGCCCCCCTTATTGTTATTATTGCACCCTTGTAACCCCCATTTTGTTATTATTGTGCCCTTAAATTATTATTGTTAGGTCGGCTAGGATTACATTGTGGCCCACTAGGATTACATTATGGCCCCATGGACTCCTATATATAGAAAGGAGGTTTTGTAAATTTTCTCATCCAAGAATTTTTCATTTATGTAATGTATTGGAGGTTGCCCCCTCGAAGTGGCTTATTTCTAAGGCGTTCATATCTCTTTTCTTCTATTTTTGGAGCTGGTTACACAACAATACGTGACAAAGTTTGTCACTGCAGAGATGAGCTTGGGAGTGTAGGATTTAGTGTGGATGAAGAAGACTTGGTGAGCTTGGCCCTCCTTGGGCTTCCGAAGAGTTGGCATAGCTACGAGGACTCTATCAATGGACAGGAGAAAATGCCAGGATGGGAGCGAATTTGGTCGGATCTTGTGAAATAGGAGATAAGGTGGAGTACCAGGGATGGCTCTTCATCAAAGCATGATTATGAAGAGGATTTCAATTTGGTTGCGAAAGCAAGGAAAGGGAAGGGGAAGAAAAATCCTTCTTAATCTGGTGCGGATGGAAAAGAGAGTGACATGTCCAAAGTGAAGTGTTTTCACTGTCACGAACATGGGCATTTCACCACACATTGTCCACAGAAGAAGAATAACAAGCAGGTTGCTGGAGCTACAGCTGGTGAGGCTCTTGCCTCACAATTTGAGCTGGACTTCTCATTGATCTCATGTATGGTGTCTAGTGCATTGGGATCTTGGTGCTACTTTGGTAGTGGTGCTTCCTTTCACATGACGGGAGATGTGAACCTTTTCAATGACTTGGTGGAGAAATATATCCAGGTGCATGTTGAGTTGGGTGACAATGGATGCTACAATGTGACCGACATTGGTACCATTACCTTTCAGAGGGAATCAGGTAAACTCATTCTTTTAAAAGATGTTGTGCATGTTCCAGGTTTAAAAAAGAATTTAATCTCAGTCGCAATGTTAGAGGATAAAGGGTATGATGTTGTCTTTAGTGAAGGAAAATTTTTCCTTCAGTACAAATAAATAGGACAAGTCAAGAAGGTTGGGATTCGAGCCAAGAATCTCTACAAAATTGAAGTAGATGGGATTTCTACAGATCTTCCTACTATTGGGAAGTGTGAGAAAGCCATGCAATTGAAGCTTCAGAGGGAGCAGGATTTTCATGTAGGTAAGAGTGAACCTTGGGATGTGGATCAGCCACAAGATGAGGATCATGGAGTGGGAGCAACCACTCATGCAAAGAAATTTTGTGCCAGATGGGCAGAGGGAGTGCATGCAGCTATACCACCAGGTGAGAGGTGGGGCAATATGCATGAGTAATCCCAAGAGGAGATTTCTCGGTAGGATTCATTGAAATGGTTTGGATCTCATGAAGTGAACCTAGCTATGAGGTGCCCACAAAGCAACAATATCATGATCAGTTGTATTGATGCAGTGAGATCAAAGTGACAGTGTCGGATATTGGAGCGCAGTTCAGGGTTGACAACAAGTGCAGAGTGCATGGGTGCAGAGTTCAAAAATGCAGTGGTTCCTGAAGACATGTGCAGTTGGTACCAACAGAAGTTGAAGACTTTGATTATAGATGCATCAGATTGATTGAGGTGTTCAGATCCTTTCAGTTTCAGAAGTGTTGCAACATGGAGTTGCAGGGAAAATGCATGGAGTTGCATGTCGCATGCAAAGATAGTCCTTTCTTGTTGAGAGGGAGTGTTGAATATTACAACAAGAAAAATAAAGGACACATCCTGAAACATCATCCTTGATCATAGTTGGAAAATAATCACCTAAACTAGGTGGGGCCCACACAGGCTATTTTTAGGTGTATGTCTATTTTTAGACATGGTGAGCATATTCTATATGTAGCAGGAGGCTATTTGTGGATGGTTGGTCAAGTTGGAAAAAAATATGGACTTCTATTTTTATAAATATTGGGCGGAATCTATTTTTAGATTTCCAGTCTAAAAATAGATATATCGAATATTATTAGCTCTTAATAATATTTGGACTCTAAACATTATCTTATTCTCTTGGAGCACTTTAGTTAAGTGAACAAATGTGGCACAACAGCTGATGGAAGGAATTACGCTATTCCTGAGGGTTTATTGAAGCTATTGCATGGAGGACTTTAGTTATAACTCATGTGACAGAGTTTGGTGGAGTTATAGAAGTAGTTGGTGGAGTTGTATTTAGTTTAACTCAGTTACAATCAGTTGAGCTAGTTGTATCTAGTCTAACTGATTGATACACTAGTGAGAGTGGTGTCAATTAATTAGTTAATTAATTCACTAAATAATAACTCATTAATCAACTGAATAATACATCAGTTAACTACAATGCATGGACAGTTCATTAGAGAGCAGTGGAGAGGTAGGTGAAAGAGCAAGTGTGACTATAGTGTTGCATTGTTTGCACCACACATTCATTGGAGATGCCAATAAGGATTTCACTGTCAATATAGGGTGGATTCAAGTTCATTCAGAGCCATTCATCAGTAGGGATTGTGTAGTAGAGGCAAGCTAGCAGGTGGCAAAGATAGGTGCATGGATTTGCAAGATCGGGCCTGATTAGTGTGTAGTGATTGGACTGTACTGAGAGCTTGTGATAATATTTGTATGAGTATTGTTACATGATCTCTATGACATATATTATATACAAATCGTTGGGTTTTTTAGCTTCAGGCTTTCCCGTCAAAACAACTATGTTAATGTGTGTGAATTTTTAACTTTTATGGTTTCATGTGTGCATTGCAATTGATTTAATTTCCGCATGTGATGATCAATAGTGGAATAGATTTTGTATTGTGCATGAAGTTAAAATAGCGTGTGATCAGGAGAATATTGGACATATGCATGTGTAGTGCATATAATTTCTACACCTGTTACCATCTATAACTAAGATGTGGCTAAGTCCCTGTGCCCAATATTTAGACTTGATTTACACTCATTCTGGCATGCTCTATGAAAAAATTCCTAATGCGTTGAGATCTAATCGTATTGCTCCTCCTCAATTAAAGGAATCTCATGCCGGAGATGGCTTGATTGGCACTGCAAGCACACATCACACTACAACATATGATCCCGCTTCTGCTTCCAAAATTAATGATGTGTCATTTGAAAAAAAAAAAGTGACAAGAAACCCGGAAGTAAGAAAAATGGGAAATCTAAGAAAAATCCAACTTCGAACCCATAGGAAAGATCATCTGATAAATCATCTGGACCTAGGAAACCTCGTTATCCGTGAATAATCTATAATGAAGAATTTTTTTTTATGGGTTTTTCTCACCGCGCTGAAGTCTCAAAAATAATCAATACTTCCCATGCATCAGCTATGTTGACAGACCCATTTCCAAATCCAGACACAAACATAGTTGCTACAGATCCAACTCCTAGTTCCCAAGTGTTAATGTTATCTATCACAAAACCTTCAATAGATATTTTGGTGTCAACGCATAATAAATATTATGGTATTCAGGCCACTGATCAACCTAATACCTCGACAACGAATCCATCTATGGAATCAGTATCACCTACTACTATTCTTGAATTGACAATCAAGCCACCAAAGGGAGTAATTCAAAAATCGACATATAATCCTCGAGAAAGAGCTACACAAAATTATAATATAGTTGATTATTTGGCTCAATCCCCTTCATCTATGTCTGCTCTTGAGGTATTACCAAATCTTCCCTCCCAAAAACAAGCTTTATTGTCAGCTATTGGTGGAATTGATCCGATTGATTCTAATCTTGTCGTCTTTAATCATATGGGCTATGTGCCACAAATACCAGCAGAATTGGCATTCTCCATACAAGTAAATGTTATAATCATCTTGTTCATTGCACTATTATTGATGAGGGAGCATTTACAAGAATTATGTCTCTAAATTGTTTGAAGTCACTTGGCTCGCCGTGCTTATCACAATCATCAAGGATGTTGAAGGCATTTGATGGACGTACATATAGAACTTGTGGTATTATTAATAACATGCATGTTGAACTATGGGAAAAACAATGAATATTTATGTTGAGGTTTTTGATGGACCCTTTGACTATAATATTTTACTTGGAAGGCCATGGGTATGTGCAATGATTGCAATTTTTTCTACATATTTTAGAATGGTTGTGTTTCCACATAAAGGTACTATCACAGTCATTAATCAACTATCCTTTTTTTCCTCTAATTTGCAGTTAACTCGAAGCATTCCATTCTTTCACATACCCCAACTAGAACTTTAGAACATTGGTGTAGGAGTCTTAAAAGATTCCACTTTAATGGGAACCTTTGCATTAATTCCGCCTGCGACGTCGCAGAAATTGCAAGTATAGAGACCTGCTACATGATCTCTTCCACTCTATTCTGGCTTAAGGAAGAGTACGGGTGATTCTAAAATTACTACGTTGGATGAGTTTCTGCCACCTAGACCTATTGAGCTGGCATAAAAATCAATATATTTGTCTTGGGCGACTAATCCTAAATTAGCGTCATCGAGTGTTTGGGTTGATTGTTCCTTAGATTTTGGTACTCCCTTTGATCCTTTTTCCTCAATGTTCTTGACAGATGAGAATATTTTGGAAGCCATGATGTCGTAAGGAGAACCATTGGAAGATTATCATAATCGTTCCCATATTCCTGATTATGAAGAAAATTATCTTAGTGAACATTATCACCCATCCATCAAAAATTTATTTTCAAATTCTTTACCCATTAATGCAATCGATTCCGAGAAAAATCTATCAAATATTGAAGAAACCATGTCTATTAATATTTCTACCAAACCTGGTGTTACACCATTTTTTGGTCATCTCACCTTTTCTTATTAGATGGACCCAAGTACACCATGTAAGACCAGTTTTACCCCAAGTAAAACTGCTTTCACTATGTTAATTAAGGAAACCCCAAAAGGAATAATTAATTAAACCACAATTTAATTATTATTCCCAGTCAGGTTTAACCCAAAAACAAAGAAATTAATGAGATACACCCATAGTTATCTTATTATTTTCTAGGAATAATTATTTAAATAATATTCCTTGTTAAATATGACCTAATCAACCACTATTAATTAAATAAATCATTATTTATTTGATTATATCTCAACCACTTAAAAGGATAAATAAATCATTTATTTATTTATTCTTCACTAATCAAGGGATTTTGACCCAAGTCAAAGTCCCTTTCCCTCCAACAAATAATAATAAAATATTCCATAGAGGTGGATCTAGATTTGGTTAACATTATTTTAATCATGCACCAAGATCTAGAATGACCCAATATTTTGTTATAAATAGGAGGGTTTTTCCCTTCATTCTTCACCTTTTGTTGCCCATTAGATCACTCTGGATCTATACACTTGGTCTCATTTCTACCATTTTGCTCCCATTGAGCTCTACCTTCTACATTGGGTTTTTCACATCTACAAGAGAGAGAAAGCTTAGATCTGAAGTGCTGAGGACTACAAAGAACCCATCCCATTGAGGAGATCTGGATACACCTTCTTGTTTCCTCCCAGGTGCCCTGTAATATAAAAATTCATTCAAAAAATCGTGTTCTTGTCTTGTCTGTTGGATGCATGGAGCAAACTCTTTACTTTACTACTTAATGTCTTTCCATTTATAGATCTGTTTGTTGCAGCATTTTAATTACTAATCGCAGATCTGAAGATGTTTGGCAGCCTCTATTGTTGTTAGGGCTATTAGTTATGCGTAGCTAAAGTGGTTCTTTTTCGTACACTTTGACGAAGAATTCATACTAACAAATGGCGACTCCACACGGGTTTTAAATTACGACCGCTGTCGTTTTTCATATTCCTGCATATCCAGCTACTTCAGGCCCTAGGGCTTCTTTTTCAGCTGCTTAGTTTTCCTCTTTTTATGTCATTTTTCTCACATAAAACCCTAAAACATTAAAATTTCTAACTTCCGTGTGTTTCTGGCCCTATCATGTTGTGTAAGCGACACCACCAAGAATCGAGATCTACAAGTAACTTTTCGAAAAATCTCACAATAACAATCAGTGAATCTGGCTCAGATTTTGGCCCAAAACCTCGCGACCCGGACGACCTTGGCCTCGTTTCGCGACTCCTCAACTCGATAAGGTCGAACTCGACCTCGCTTTTTTCCAAAGATTTTTCAAATTTTCTGTTCTCATTGGCAAATTTCCGCTGTGTTTCCAAATTGTCACTCACTTGACCAAGATCTGATCTGTTTTTACTCATCTAAGTGGGAACCCATTCCCTTAGGGCTTTAGTACCCTCCACTTTTTTGTGGAAGAGTTTCAGCTGTTTCAGCCGTCGGTTTCAAAGCTTCAGCCCCCTCTTTTTCCAGATCTGTTAGATCTGTTACCTCACTTTCAGATCCATCGAAATCAGCCTCTTTTCCTTTCAAATCACCTCTTGTAGTTTTGTTTGGACTTCTTCTAGAGGCCTCTGCCTTGCCCCCCCCCGGGTTTTTTGCTGATTTCCCTTTTTCCAGCCACCTTGCCTCTGTCTCTTGGCTGTGATCTGCACCCCTTGTCTGCAGCTTTATCCTCCAGATCTCTGTCCCCTTTGACCCTAGATCCGTCGAGCTTCCTTTGTGTGTGTTTCCATAGTTTTTCCCTTTCTTTTCAGCATAGTTGTGAGAGACCCACCTTCTTGGTTTAGATAGATGCATACGTAGCTGTTATTTTTCTGTTATTTCAGCATTTTATTCTGTTCTCTGTAGGTTTATTTTCAACTACGTCGCACACTTTTTCTTGCTCTCAAACAACGGAAAGGGTTTAAAAATTAAAATTAACGCACGCCACACACTGACCCTAAGTGAAGAAGCGCCTGGTTTACACCGCCTGGCAAAGACTCTAAAATAAATTGTCACTGCACCTTTTCTGCCCTTGACCTTCTTGATTTTGTCCCTTTCTGCCCTTGTCGGTTTCCTTCTTCCTGTCATCATTGCGCCCCCAAGGCGCCTTTCCCGGCGACTTCTTGGCCTTCACCCTCAGTTTCCGGTTGATCGACCTGCTCCGCACCGCCGTCGTCGAGCCAGTCCACCTTCGAGTCCGCACTCTGACTCCTCTCTTGATTCATCGGGTCCCCCTTCTCCTTCCGGTTCTCCCCCTTTTACCTTCACCATGTCTGGTCCAGGGCCTAACGCTAGCGGTTCTCTCGGCCCCAATGCCGGCCCTACTTCTAGCGGAACCGTCACAACCACTACTCCGGCCACCCCTGTGCTGCCGTACATTGCAGGCCTCAGCCTCCCCGATTTCCATCAATTGATTAACGACCCAATTCACCATAATACTACCTGGCCCGCTATGCCCACCAAACTACCCTCTGATATCCCTAAGTTCGAGGGCCTTAATGGCGAAGATCCAACCAATCACGTCCGATCTTTCCACATGTGGTGTTCCTCCAATTCCATTACCGATGACTCCATCCGTCTTCGTTTGTTCCAACGCACTTCTTACCGGCGAAGCTTCTAAATGGTATGTCGAACATGCCACTTCCTCCCATACCACATTCGAGACTCTTGCCCAAGCCTTCTTGTCGTACTTCCAGCTCCCTCTCCGATACGACACTGGTACGGAGCTCTTGACTTCATTTAAGAAATCCTCTTCCACACGCCTTTCTGCCCATGTTCAGGAATGGCGACGAAGACGGAGCTTATGTCGAGCCCCTCCCTTTGAAGATCGGGTTTACATGGACTGGTTCCTTCGCACCCTCCCGTCTCCCATCGGCAAAGACGTCGCCTCTCACTTTCCTCAATCTGAAGAAGCCGCCCTCCAAATAGCTTTAAAATATGACCTGATCTACGCTCAATCGGGTTATGTTTATACCGTTCTGCCTGACATCCCCAGGCCCGGTGGCGCTAACGCCCCTGGGGCATCTCATTCCGCCGACGGTATTGTTGGATCTCTTTCCCACCCATCTGCTCACCCTCCTATGAGCCATGGTCTCCCTCAGGGAGGGGCCAGCACCTCAAGCAATCTTCCCCCTCCCGGCAACATGTATCCAGGATACGGCATGCCTCCTCCTTTTCCCCAACCTCCTGCTTACCTCAATGTCGCCCAACCCAACCCTTACTTTTATCCACAGCCTGGTGCGCCAGCTCCTCCAGCATATGCGCTTCCGCCTCCCTTGCCTCCTCACAACCCGCAACAACACTTACAACCCCCTCCAGGGCAAGTATTTGCACAGCAGGGTGCGATTAATCCCTCTTCTTCTCAAAGAAGGCGGAGAGGCAACCAGAACCCATCTGCCCCCGGTAACCGAGGACCCAATTCTGGTATGGACCCTAACACTAGCAACCAGCCTCAGGACATCCCGCCCAGGCCGGACAGGCCGCTTCGCACAAACAAGCCCTGTTCGTGTTGCAGTGATTACGGCCACTACACTCACGATTGTCCTCTCTTACCCCAGATGCGACAGATGTGGGAGTCTCAAGCCACATTGCGCGGACAACACGCCTCCCCTCACACTCCTCCTAATGTGGCCACTACCCAGCCAGCTGTGTTCACTGATCCTTTCCCTCAACAGGGACTCGTGGCTACCCAACCCCCCGACAGCCATGCAGCCACACCCTCGTCCATTTCTGGTTCCTCTGACTACCAGATCCTTATGATGCGCTCCGATCCGTCCCCTTCCGTCGACCTTCACCTTCAAACTCGGTCTCGCCAGTACCCCCAGCCTCCTACTCCGTCTGCTCCCGAGCCTCCATCTTCAGGTTCTACAGAGCCTCTTTCGACATCCAGTGGCCCCTTACACATCCCTCAACCCAAAGTCGAGGTTCATCCAAAGATTCCAAAGGGACCATTACGCCGAAATGCTGCTTCCGGGCGAGCCGCTCAATCGTACAGTATAGTAGATGATTTGGCACAATCCCCCGTCTATCACACCTGGAACCTCCGGCCGTGCCCTTCAAAAGAAGGCTCTACCATTCCGCCGTGGGCGCTCGTTGATCCCGTCGATGACCAAACATTGTTTTCGACGCTCACTCAATCGGACCACCCTCCTCTTCCTCCTTCGTTGCTTTCCAAACCTAGCCAAAATTGAACGCCACCGTGTCCTGTATAATTGGATGAGGGGGCATCCACCGTGATGTCCATTGCTGTTTGGAAGCAACTCGATCTCAGCCGGCTCTTCCACGATCACTCCTTCGAGCGTGGGACTTGTCATGCCTCCTGCCTCATTGGCCTGTTTCGTAATCGTCCCATCACCCTAGCCGGTAAGACCGTTTGCGTTGACGTCGAAGTCATTGACGCCCCTCTAGACTACAACATTCTATTGGGGCGAAGTTACACCTATGCCATGTCTGCTGTCCCATCCGCAGTGTTCCGCAAGATGTCTTTTCCACATAATGGGAAGATAGTCACCATTGACCAGCTATCTTACCATGAGCCGCCATCTCAGACCTCCTCCGAGACCACCATCTCTTCTGTAACCAACAAGCAAACCGTCGATTCCTTGACCAGTGTCTCCCCCAGCGTCTATAAAGATTCCACCTTGCTTGGTACTTTTCCTCACCTTCCTCCCCCTCCTGTTACTGATCCCAGCTTGTCGAATGTTTGCATGATGCAATCGTCTCAGGCTGCCCATAAACGGCCTGCCTCGGCTAGTCCGCACCCTCCTCCCCACCCTCCGCAACCCGCTCCTAGCCATCCATCTCAGCCAGCCGGACCTCCTCCTTCTGGCCCTCCCCCTACAGCTGGTGTCCCCGAACATCTTTATCCTCCAGGCTCGGTCCCCCCTGGCCTTAACCATCTTGGAGCCGTACCTCCTGGTCATTACCCTGCTGGACAGATCCCCTTCTTGCCTCCCCCTCCCGGAGTATATTCCGTCCCCGTCATGGCCACCCTTTCTCTCCCTAACTTGACCTTGGGTATTCCGGTTTGGTACCTTGATCCCCCAGCCGCCACCCCCCCTGGTCACCCCAAACCTTACATGGCTTTGACACCGGTTCAACCGGTCCCCCTCGCTTCCTCCATAGCCACTGTACCCCCAGCACCTCCACAGGACCCTTCTCCCGTTGAGTCGGCTCCCGGGAAGAAAGGAAAAGCCCGCAAGGGGGCAACCAAAGACCAAACCACCACAACCACCTCGGCTCCTCCCCCACCCTCGAAGCCTTGTGCCTTATGTGATATCATCGGTCATGCCACCCATGCTTGTCCCGAGTTACCCCGTATTCTCCCCATGGTAAAAGTCACGTTCCCCGACACTACGGTCCCTGAAACTCCCACTCCTGCTTCGACCGTCTCCAAGAACCCCAAGACTCTCCGCACCAACAAGCCTTGTGCTTTGTGCGGTGTCCATGGCCACTACTCCCATCATTGTCCTCACCTGACGCATTACCGTGCCTCCCTTGAGGTGATCCGCGAGTATGAGGTTGAACAAAATCAATTCGCCTCTCCCATTCTCGCGCAGTATGCTGCAAACCAGCCTGAGGATCCCCCCGCTCCCATCCACATCCCCCCCCTGATGTCCAGATGACGGAGTCTACAGTCACCATTCTTTACCTATCCTCCTCTGCACGACCTTCGGAGCCTCGCCCGTCTGCAACCTCCCCCGTTGTGTCCCTTGATGCTCGAGATCACTCCACTTGTGTCTCTGTTGGCCTTCGCAGCCCGAGTCCTCGCCATGTTTCCGATAGCTCTCATACATCACCTTGTTTGAGTTTTGCTCATCCTGCCCCTTCCCCCCGCCATCACCGCTCGATGACTTCTGCCCCCTCACGCTGCCGTCCTTTCCTTTCATCCCCTCACGTATTGTCTTGTCACACCACCTTGCGCATCCCCCCGTCCACATCCTTTATCGGTTACGCCGATGGTGCAAGTCGCTACTCCAGGAATCTTGCCTCGGCAGGGTGGGCCATCTTCACCCCCTTGCATGACCTCGTTCTGTCTAAAGGGGTATGCATTGGTTCTGCCACCAACAATCAGGCCGAATACGATGCAGTGCGTGGCCTACTAGTTGATGCTTTGCTGCATCGCATTCGCCATCTGCACGTTCGTTTGGATTCCTTGCTTCTTGTCATGCAACTAAATGGTGTTTATCATGTGCGTAACCCTGTGCTGTTTAGACGCTATTTACGAGTAAAAGTCTTAATACGTGCGTTTGAAACCATAACTTTCAACCATGTACCCAGAGACCAGAATCACTACGTAGATAGTATTGCAAACCATGTTCTAGATTGGCATTTATCACACGCAATTCATACAAGACAATAACATTAAATCAACCATCAAAAGACGATGCATATCCATAATATGTGTCGCAAACCATATATTGATGAGTCCATCTACTCTGATACACATGACATGCCCATAGCATGTTCCAAAACTGGGGGCACCATACGCCCTCCCATACATATACATACGACATGCCCATAGCATGTTACAAACAAAAACTGGGGGCACCATATGCCCCTCCATACATTCTAGGGGGAACCACTTGCCCCTACATACATCAGAAGGGGCACCATATGCCCCTAATCACTATCTGGAGGCTCCCGGGCCAATGGCTCTGCCCCTGCAGCATGTAGATCCCGCATAGTTTGACCGGCCATCGCCATGCGCCGCATGATACCTCGCCACTCCGAGGGGAGACCAACACATGGCTCTATGTACCGGTCGTCTAAATCCTGCCACCCGCGCTCTGATACTCCGGTCAACAGCTGCTCACATCTACGGCGGATGTCCTCCAGTAGGGCGGCTGCACCATCATTTTGCGCCGCTCTCGATCCACTCGGACCCGTAGCTCCAGACGCTGCCGGTCGTCCCATATATCCGGCCGGTTTTACCGGTGCTATATCTGCATACCAAAAGTCCCTGAATCAATATCATTATTTACTATTCAAAAAACTTTAAACATGCCCATATAAGAATAGCAATTTGTCACTTACCATCGGGCCCCCAAACTCGACCAGCCGGAAGTGGCAAATCTGGATCCCCATAGTAGCTCATCCCACTATAAGGGTAGTCGTCTATGTACAACGGCATCTGATCCCAATGGGCAAAGAACTCCGGTCGAAATGTTCGCCCGACCGCCCCTCCTCCTCCTTTGCAGAGTAGTCGTCCCCAACGACGCATCCTGGGCTCTCTCGGGCCCCCATCTGGAAGATGCACAAGAGGCCTCAAGGTCGGGATCTTCTCAAAGAAGAAGGCGCACAACAAAGTCCCATATGAGCAATCATGATTCACCTGCCGCCTGCATAGCGACAACTGTCGCTTTAGCGACACTAACATCATTTGGGCCCACCCAAAGTAGGTCCCACTCAACACACTCTCCACTATCATCATCTGCCCACTGGTGATGTGATGGAACGCCTGGGTGCCCAGGATTCGCAGCACAGCTGCGGCCACTGCACGGGTTTC
The DNA here is from genome assembly GCA_034641835.2 of Pinus albicaulis. Lineage (NCBI taxonomy): Eukaryota > Viridiplantae > Streptophyta > Pinopsida > Pinales > Pinaceae > Pinus > Pinus albicaulis. The sequence goes on from CM076572.1 coordinate 654,464,963, forward strand.
TAGCCTCTCTAGATCCCCGATCGATATCCGAGTCCCCTTGACTTGAAGACCCGGTCGACAATGGCGTTCCACAAACTCCATGATATGCCGCCCCCGCGGCAACACTGGCTGCGTGTCTCCCACTATCCCCAATGGTGGGAGGCCAGTCAGGAAGTACACATCCTGGACCGTCAGTTCGATCCTGTGCCCCTGCACTACAAAGATCTCCTGATCTGGATCCCAGTAACTGATAATCCGGGCCAGTAATGGTTCCCCTGCTCTCATCAACGGGTTCTCCACAAACTTGAGAACCCCAAATCTGGCCAATACCCGACGGACGCCCTGATCCGCCTGGATCTCTGCCCGAAGTGTTCCCAGATCCCTCTCTCTCCAGTTGACCCGTAACTCTGCCATACCTGCACAAACACATTCTCTTTGTCAGGGTACAGATCGGGCAAACCATAACCACACACACAAACCCAACTCCCAACCATCAAACAGCACCAAGCCCCCCTCCCCTCCCAGGTCGCAGTTTTCTACCCATTTCTGGACCAGGTCGCACTTTTTGCCCTCAAACCTGCGTCCTGGGTCGCACTTTTTGCCCCAAAAAGTGCGACCCGGCCGTAGAGAGGAGGGAGGGGTTGTTTCTAGGGTGTTGGGCCCTAAACTGCAAATCTAATCCATCAAAATGCAAGAGCAAGGTTAGGCCTCTTACCTCCAACTGACAGATCTCGAATCCAACGGTCGGTTTGTCCGCTACGTTCACCGCAAGATTTAGGGCCTTCTCTCCTCTCCACATTCACCACATCAACAATAGCAAATGAATGATTTTGGAGGGAAAACTGCCTCATTAAAAGAGAACCCCTGTTTCTTCTTTCGACTGCTGCGACCACACCGTAGCCCCGTTCGACGAACCGTCAGCACCGCTGGATAGATCTCACTGAGCTCTCAAATGGGTTTTACTTAGTTTTTGGTGATTTGATACTTCACCCGGACACATTTTTTCCACGAAGGGTCACTTCACCGCTCCTCAAAATCGAATTTCCTCACTTACGACACTTGTAATTGGGGCACCACATCGCCCCCTTACTTTTCCATGTTTGTGTTGATTTTCGTCATGAGTGCCCACTTTGTACTCATGTTTCTATGACCCCCCATTGGGGCCTTTACTGTGTGGCAGCACTCTACAGTCGCCCTTGTTTAGAGCATCCAAGTCGAGTCATCATTGCATTCATGGAGTCTATCATGCGTCCTTTTGCACCCAACTATAGCCCTCCATCCTTCTTTGCTTGGTTCCTCCCTTGTGTCGCATATCATGACCTTCAGTCCCACTGTCCCCTATCCCTTTCGATATTGTGTCAGTCGATGCCATGTCATTCATGCCTTTTATGCTCTAACAAGGGAAGTCGTCCATTCGCCACTCCATCCTCCCCCTTTCCACTATCATCATTGGTGTCAGTCTGTCTGTCGCTCTATTGTTCTTCTCTCGTGCCTTAGTTGAGGGTCTCTTATTGCCTCACCTACGGCGGACCTCCTTCTGTCGACATCAGCGCATGTATTCCAGAAGCAAGGTCTAGAGGGCGGTGTACCTTGGTTCCAGCTTCCACTCTTGTTCGGTGCCTCGGATCAGGCAGGGGGATCTCTCACTTCCTTTTGACTTGATTACTTCTCCAGCTCCTTTCAGCATGATCGAGATGAGTATACTGGACAGTCCAGTGACCCAGCAGCAGCTCTTGATGATTCCCGGGCGTGTGTGAGATGTCTCAGCCCTCATGAGGGGGTGGCCCTGCAGGTAGCCCCCCACATGCCCGGATTCCCTCTTCATTGCAGCCTTTGATGCCGCTCCAGATTTTGATGATGTTGGCCTTAGCCACCTGCAGCGCCTCCATGATTTGCATGTATCAGTCAGATTTTGTGAGCCCTTCCCCATTTACAGGGGGCATTTGGGTTGTATTTATCTCATGTACTGAGATATTATTGTACTAGTCCTGGCTGTTATCCCAGGCACAGCATGTATGTGAGACTCTTCATTGTATTTTTATCTGGCCTTTGTTTATGCCAGCTATACTCTATGGTTCGGTCCCTTGTTTACTGGACACACTATTCTTTTGTACTTTGTCACGGCGGGCATAGGTATGCCTCCCCCGCCGCCTTCAGCACAGGTACCCTCTCATAAAAAGAGACTTGTTGCACCTGCGAGTCTCGTCTCCCTAGGGTCTAGTCCTTCAGCACACTATCTACCTCACACTTCTCTCTCTGACATCCCCTTTCGTTGTCTGGTGATTGTATTCTTACAACGTACTTCGGTCATACGATTTGCTCCTGACACTCGCACGCTGGGGGGCAATCTGTTACACCATTTTTTGGTCATCTCACCTTCTCTTATTAGATGGACCCAAGTACACCATGTAAGACCAGTTTTACCCCAAGTAAAACTGCTTTCACTATGTTAATTAAGGAAACCCCAAAAGGAATAATTAATTAAACCACAATTTAATTATTATTCCCAGTCATGTTTAACCCAAAAACAAAGAAATTGATGAGATACACCCATAGTTATCTTATTATTTTCTAGGAATAATTATTTAAATAATATTCCTTGTTAAATATGACCAAATCAACCACTATTAATTAAATAAATCATTATTTATTTGATTATATCTCAACCACTTCCTTAAAAGGATAAATAAATCATTTATTTATTTATTCTTCACTAATCAAAGGATTTTGACCCAAGTCAAAGTCCCTTTCCCTCCAACAAATAATAATAAAATATTCCATAGAGGTGGATCTAGATTTGGTTAACATTATTTTAATCATGCACCAAGATCTAGAATGACCCAATATTTTGTTATAAATAGGAGGGTTTTCCCCATCATTCTTCACCTTTTGTTGCCTATTAGATCACTCCGGATCTATACACTTGGTCTCATTTCTGCCATTTTGCTCCCATTGAGCTCTACCTTCTACATTGGGTTTTTCACATCTACAAGAGAGAGAAAGCTTAGATCTGAAGTGCTGAGGACTACAAAGAACCCATCCCATTGAGGAGATCTGGATACACCTTCTTGTTTCCTCCCAGGTGCCCTGTAATATAAAAATTCATTCAAAAATCGTGTTCTTTTCTTGTCTGTTGGATGCATGGAGCAAACTCTTTACTTTACTGCTTAATGTCTTTCCATTTATAGATCTGTTTGTTGCAGCACTTTAACTACTAATTGCAGATCTGAAGATGTTTTGCAGCCATTATTGTTGTTAGGGCTATTAGTTATGCGTAGCTAAAGTGGTTCTTTTTCGTACACTTCGACGAAGAATTCATACTAACACCTGGCATTGTTCAAAATATTAATGTCGGTGTATCTTGTTCTCGATCAGAACTCGAATCATATCGCTCTCTATTTCGGGAATTCTATGACATATTTTCTTGTTCTTACGAGGAAATGCCAGGCATAGATACTAGTATTGTTGAACACACTATTAATATGTATCCTGATGTCAAACTGGTGTGTCAATGGCTTCATCCTGTTCATCCAAAGAAAGCCACTTCCATCAAAGCAGAATTTGAAAACATTTTGTGTGTTGGTTTCATATACATTGTTCCGCTAAATGAGTGGGTTTCCAATATTGTTCCTATAATGAAAAAGCAAGGAACCATTAGAGTGTGCGTTGATTATCGGGATGTCAATATTGCTTGTCCAAAAGACAACTATCCTACTCCCTTTATCGACCAAATTATTGACGATTGTGCTAGATGTGAAATATTTTCGTTCATGGATGGATTTTCCAGCTACAATAAAATCAATATCCACCCAAAGGATCAACATAAGACAACATTCATTTGTCCCTGGGGCACATTCCCTTATAGGAAACTACCGTTTGCTTTAAAGAACGTTGGGGAAAATTTTCAGAGAACAATGGATTATGCTTTCAATGACATCAAGCACTTTGTTCAACCATACATATATGATTTACCAGCGCATTCACGAAATCAGACTGATCACCCGATGCACTTGAGAGCCATTTTCTTATGTTGGTGACACTAAAAAATACACCTCAATCCACATAAATGTGTGTTTTGTGTTGGTTCTGGTCACTTTCTTGGATTCTTAGTCTCAAAAGAAGGAATTTGAATCAACCCAATGAAGGTTCAGGCCATTCTTGATATTCCTCCACCATCAAACTTACTTCAGATATAGAAACTTCAAGGAAAGGCTAACTTGCTAAGAAGGTTCATTCCAAACTATGCCGAAATAGGATTCACTCGACTATTGAAAAAAGGGGTTCCCTTCAATTGGGACCAAGTTGTGCAAGCTTCTTTTGATGTTGTCAAGGACACTCTTGTCTGAGCGTCATTAATGTATCCCCCTAATTATCAAAATTATTACTTCCTATATATCGTCGCGGCCGAAACGACCGTTGCTATAGTATTGGTCCAAGTTGAAAATGGAATAGAACATCCGATCTATTATTTGAGTTGTAATATCAATGATATAGAAGTTAAGTATTCATACGTAGAAAATCTTGCCTTGGAAGCTGTTCAAGTTGTCCAAATATTACACCATTATATCCTGCTTCGAAAAACCACTATCGTTTCGGATTGCAACCTAATGAATTTTCAATTGCTGGGGGAAAATATTCAAAATGGATTGTCATTTTGCAAGAATTTGATTTGGAATTTATCAAATCCAAGTCAAATATGTCCTTAGTTTTGGTTGATATTCTCTGTGACCTTCCCTCTGACAGTATGACAACTATGTTGGAACCATCAATTCCTGACGAGTCTATGTTTTTGATTGGATCATCTAATCCTTAGTATGGGGATTTCATCATCTATCTCCAAACTCAAACTTTTCGACCTAATACCTCTCGCTCTGAACAACGATGTATTCGATACCAAGCCAAATATTATCTAATTTTCAGCGATACACTTATCGTCATGGTGTCAATACCATTTTAAGGAGGTGCCTCACTCATGAGGAGGCCGAAAATTTTTAAATGATTTTCATACTGGGGCTTGTGGTGGAAATTTATCTGGTTATGCTACCATGCAGAAGATACTCTGTGCCAGTTACTTATGGCCTACGTTTTTTTGAGATTGCATCCTCGCGGTCAGAAGTTGTCATGTGTGCCATATTTTTTACGTAAAATCTACAAATCACTAGTGCCAATGCATCATGTTGTCTCTCTGGAACCATTTTTGAATGGGGGTATTGACTTCATGACCTATAACCCTCATTTTTCCAGAGGCCACGGTTATATTATTGTCGCAATCGACTATTTTACCAAATGGGCCGAAGCAAAGCCTACATTTAACAACACAAGATAGACAGCTGCATTGCTTTTCTTTATTCATGTTATCACACGATTTGGGGTCCCAAAGGCTATAGTTTCAGATCATGGGAAGAATTTTCATAATCACTTGATGGCTAAACTGACTGCCAAGTTAGGATTGTCACATGATAATTCTACTCATTATCGAAAATCAAATGGACAAGTTGAAGCTATCAACAAGATTCTTAAACGTATGCTTAAATGAATGATAAGAGTTCATAAAAAAAATTGGCATTTGATCCTATACTCCGCCTTGTCGGCGTATCGAACCTCAATTAGAAATGCAACTGGCTTTACTCCTTTTCTATTGGTGTATGGTCTGGAAGCTATCTTACTAATCCAATGTGAAATATCGTCGTTAAAACTCGCAATCAACTTGTTACCTGACACCTCAAAAGAAGAAGCATGTCTCCTTAACCTCATCCATTTTGATGAAACACGTCGTGAAGCCTAAATAGCCAACAAAGCACATAAGAGACGTATAAATGCGTAATACGACAAAAATGTCTAGCCTCACATTTTATCAAAGGGTGACTTGGTCCTACTTTACGATAAAGAAGCTAATGTAATAGGTATAGGAAACTTTGAGCCATTATGGCATGGCCCCTATATTGTCAAAAGAGTTCTTGCTAAGGATGCCTATGAGTAGGTTGATTACGACGAAATTCTGTTGGCGCAGCCTAGAAATGGGTTGTATTCGAAACATTACTATGCTTAGTCGTGAGCATAGTAATTTTTTGTATTATATTGTATATATATGTTGTTGATTTTCATTCACTATCTTAATTTGCTTTTAGAGTTTTCTTGACATTAGTAATCTGCTTTAAATTTCATTGCAGATGTCTAAATCTTCGGAACCCTTTGTTGGATATGCTGATGGTGCTAGTCGTAGTACGCATAATCTATCCTCTGCAGCGTGGGCCATTTTCACTCCGAACGACAAGTTAGTGAGTTTTCAAGGGATTTGTAATTGTAGATCGACGAAAAATATCACTGAGTATAGCACGTTGATTGAACTTCTCTCTGATGCCATTTAATTTGGTATTAACCATATCATCATAAGGTTAGACTCACAACTTGTGGTATTACAACTTACTAGTGTTTATACTATAGAAATCCAACGTTGCATAGATTGTTCCTTAGAGTTTGACTTTTGGAAAGACACTTTGATTTTATTCAATATCAACACATTTCCAGAAATTTTAACACATGGACTAATTCATTAGCTAATCAAGTTTTAGACAGACATTTGCAACATATGTAAAGAAAACATTCACATCATTGAATAGGATTTCACAATAAACATAAGAAAACACTAAAATCATATAGATGGATAGTTATAGGTTTTTACAAAAATTTGTGCCCAAGACAGATTGGTCATCTGACCTCAAAATGTATGCAAAATGTCACAAGTAAAATAGTGGTGCTCATGGTAACATGTTATAGATCTAGCTATCCTATGAAGTAACCACATCCAGTAGTTAGGAACGGTGTCGCTACAGTTGCATAGGTAGCTCTTTGATCCGGAAATCCAGAATCTCGAAGGTAAAACCCTCTATGTGTTGTTGAAGCTCAATCAAAGTCTCAACCATATCAAGATCCTAAGGGACTGCTCTCTCGACAACCCTCTCTGCTAGCACATCTGATTTGCGCTTTGGTTCCACTATTGGTTGAATACGATAAAAATAAAAAAACATTGTTTAAACCTTAGGAAAATAAAAAACATGGTCAAAACATTCTTACCTATTGCACCCCACTGAGCACTTTCTGGTAATGCTAAATCTGGATCTCCTCAGAAATCATCACCTGCGTATGCATACTCATCGATGGCGAAAATCTGTCGTCGGACCCAGGCAAAGAACACAGTCAATAACACAATGGTAGATTGGCCTGTATGCCTACCCATGAGTTCCACCTATCTCTACATCCACAGATCTCTAGGATTAGACACATCCAGTGTCACATGTTGTGGCTTCATTAGTGGAATCCGTTACAAGGTGAAGGATATAAGGATAGAACCATAACCGAAATTTTTCTTCCTTCCTCCCTTATATTTATTCAGTTGTTCCTTTATCTGAGAAAGAACAGCTTCAGAACAGTTGAATAATGTTGGCTCCATACACTCTAGCGCATACTGCATATACGATCTATTTTATACATGTAGTGTAACGGTGCCAACAAGTTTTGCGATCGTGAAAAGGATAGTTCTCAATGGAAAATATCTAACATCTCAGATGTTTATATTTCCATATTTTCTTGGCTCTGCCCCTGGATAACAATGTTTCAAAACATAATCTCTCACTATCTCTCCTCCAATAATAGACCCTGAAAGCGAAATGGGCAAGCCTCTCTTCAAAAAACCTGTGAGAAATTATACATCCTTGACTTTTATGGGAACCACTTGGTTCTTAATATGAAATTCCTCGATAGCTGGATCCCATGCTCGAACTAAGAACTCCAATAGTTCTATTTGTTGCCTCATCCCAGACAATTTGAAGTACTTAAGTAGTCCACAATTTCTTAGGGCTCTTACTGTACCCGGATCATTTAAGGCAATCATATTCTATTCTTCATGTTCTCTTCCCCTCCATGAAATATTCATTGTAATCGATGGAAACCTGGAATACAACCATAAGATCCATTAGATTCCATTCATTGCAAAAAACTAGGCAAAATTTGGGCATAATGTGAGAAACAAAAATCTATATTGCGCCCAGTGCACTCCCTAACAAGAGACAGTGCATTGTGTATGAAAGTAACCTTCACTATACTTGCTATGCAACACAGGTTTCGACATTCAGGGGTGCATTACCCTCTTTTTGGGAATAATTAACCCTAGGGGCCTTAAAACCCTAAAAATTTATAGAAATTGGAAATGAAATGAATATTAAATGAAAGAGGAGGTTTATATCACTAACCCAAATCAAACGGAAACGAAAATCGTCCAAAAAATGATCACAATTAGCAGCTAAATTTTGGGGGAAAAATCAGGTTCAGAGCTCCAAAAATGCAAATGGTAACTATGGAATAGTAAAAATGAATAGTGAAACTACTTTTAATAGTCATTTAATTATTTGCAAATGGAATTTATTGCTATGATTATGGTTTTATTATGTTTTTTATCATGAAACAATTATTTTTAATCCATTTGATGTTGTTCTGAATAGGTCTTACAATTGATGAACAGGTTAGTCATGTAGATTTATTTTGAGAATGATTTGACCACAAAGCATACTTTTTCTCCTTATTTTTCAAGATTTTTTAAAATTGAAAATGGATTTGAAGTGCACTTTTATCTCTTTTTTGAGCTTCGATAACAGCAAAAAAGGAACCCCTGGAGTCTTCTTTCAGCACTTTTTAGACTCCAATAATGTGAAAAGATTATCGAGCACTTGTCTTTTCGAGCTTGTAAAAGTAAATGAATTGATATCTACTCAATATAAGTTTAACCCTTTTCCAGACTAAGATAGATTATTTATGAAAAAAGAATACCTTGGTTAAACATGACCAAAGAGGTTCTCTCAGATATTATTTTACACTTTTTCAGATCTGAGTGACAAATTTACGAAAAAGTACTTATGGAGTTTTATTTCATCCTCTTTTTTAAACTCTCTAAATATGAAAAAAGGACCGGGCTATCACTGTCGTTAAGCTCGTTAAAACATAAAATGGCGATGGTCTTGTCAATCATGGCAAGAATCGAGTTTCATTCATCGCTAGACTAATTAAATTATTAAATAGCAATACTTGATTCGCCTGAAGGGTTGAATTATAGATGAAGCAAATGTTATCCTCCTCGAGCTTATTAAAAAATAAAGAGGTACTCGTTCACAAATCACCGAGGAAAATTTGGGAAAAGTGAGCAGAGTTCTTTATGGTAGAAAGTCGCTCTTGAACATGACACTTCCTTCACTCAATGTCTGTGACTGTTTGGGTTGGGTATTCATCTTGATGGTTCATTTGTACCTATGGTTCATCATACCTTCACTTCGGTTTGGGGTCAATGCTACCAACTCATCACAGTGTCACCGATATGTTCAAGAGAAGTCATCCAGTGAATAACTCATCCTTCTGCAATACTCATAAACCTTCATTCCCATGACCGTCATCCTTGAAAATTGATATATCAAGTCATACCCTTGTCTCTGAAATTAGTAACTCCCGTTTCGAAATAAGGTGGCTTCCTGTCGACAACAAATCATTATCCAGGAAGTTCAATTAGAAACATCAGATTCCAGTACCATGAGGCTTGTTACAACATCGACAAGATCCTCGCTTCCAGACTTTAGACCGAAATATTTTGTTTGGAGTTTGACATCAAATAATCTATTCACGCCTTATGAAATGTACTGCAACACGTTGAAGGCCATTGACATAAATGTTGGTTCTCTCACGTTTTTTAACAGCTCACGTCATTGGATGGTAATCAAACGATGTATTTCCATGTTCGATGATAAATCATATATTCGCATGTCTAGACTTGTAACTGAATGATCGAGTGAACGAGATAAGAAGACCCCTGATATTTTTTCAACCATCCGGGCTGCGATTTCAGGATTGTTTTACACATCATCTGTATGGTGACCTTACATACAAATCGTCATCTGAACATGGGCCTATATCTCTAGGCATGTCTGTATTGGGCAACATTCCAATGTAGACGACTTTTTGAATTATGCACATGTTATTAGATTATTTATGTGTTGAACATGGGAATGCCTACCCTCAAAAATTATGATCAAGAGGATATATCATGATGTAATGTATTGTAATATTGATGCACGTCGCCACTCCGCTTCATTTGAAACCCATCACAGTGTAAATCATATCAATCAAAATATTGTTGTTATTATTCTGACTTCATGCTTTAGGGGGCAATATTTATAGGCCAATTTGGGCATCATTCCCAATGACCTGATTAACTAGACATCAAATCTAGGACCAATGTATAGGGTCTATCATCCCCTAACATTTCAGTTGCTTCATGCCCTAATACAAATAACAAGACAAATCAATCAAAGACTTTCATCTACAAAGGTTTCCAAAGTTTGAAGTTTATAATATATCATATGAGAGCTCACCAACTCTGCCTATAAAGGGACTAAGTGCCTTTCATATGCAGGTATCCCTATGCAAGGCTCCTCTGCAAAGCACTTCCTGACATTCATGGGTGCGTTAGTCACATTGGGAGTGAAACTCTCATTGTTATGGAATCTCCACTTGGACAGTGCCTTCTAGAATAGTTCACATGTGTCAAAATTTGAATCCATGTGTCCATTTGACATCTACAAGATTGGGAACATGTCTTACCTATTATTGGAAAGTAATTGATTATGAAACTAACTCAGATCCTCTATAAATTGAGCATAGGTCTTAGTGTTTGATAAGGAAGAATTTGTATAGAGAAATGCTGGTGGAATTTCCATTGAGGAGATTGATTTGAGTGACAGATTTCTAGAGATATCTACATTCTGATGAGGTTGGGATGCTACTAGAGATGGTGACACTAAATTAATCACAGGGTTGTAACCTCCCCTTCTATCATCAATAAATATCACTGTTTATTTTTCCCTATATGCATCTATATAAGATTTGTTTTTCAATATCATGGTTTCTTAGTTGATGTATATGGTTTATGTTTTATTGATTTCACTAAATAACTTGAATAGACATCTGTATCATTGTTATATTTTGTTGTTTAGTGTTCATTCTTGCAGGACATATCTTGCACAGCGGGCTGGAATTTGAAAATACAGAAAAAGCGATAGAAGGAGACTTTGGAATTTCTTGGATCCCAAGCAGGTTCCTTATATCATTATGTGTGTATGTTTACAGTTAGGAGAGATAGTTGTGAAGTCTTTTACCTGTTGTTATAGATTAGCACCTATCTAGGGAAGAATGATTTATCCGTAATTAATAATTCCACATAACAAACATTGTCTTTATATGCCTTCTTGATAGCTTTTCCCCCTTCACTAGAAGTTGTTGCAATAGGAGGAGGTTCCTGTTGAGGTGGCTAAGGCACGGTAGCAGTGGGAAGGGTCATGGGGACCGATTGAAACAGGGTCAAAGCAAGATGAGGTTTGGGTTGACCAGGCGGGGTAAGCGACTGGGGGATCGAGGTACTAGATTGGAATCCCCAGGGTCAGGCTAGGAAGAGATAGGGTAGACATGATAGGTACCGAGAACACTCCAAGAGGGGGAGCTAGGAACAGTATCTGACTGGAGGGGTAATGGCCAGGCGAGACAACTCTGAGATGGTTAAGTTTTGGAGGAACCATTCTAGGAGGGTAGAGAGGCTCATGGATACTAGTTGTAGGTGAAGGGCCAGGAGGAGGGGGTCCAAAAGGCTGAATCAAAGGGCTAGGAGTAGGCTGCAGAGGGTGAGGCTACTAACTAGCCAAAGCAGGCAGCTTGAGGGAAACCTGAGATGATTGCATCATGCAAACATTGGATGAGCTAGGATCAGAGACAGGAGGAGGAAGACCAGGGAATGTACCAAGAAAATAGGAGTCTTAGTAGATAGTGGAGCTTTTCGTTGTTAAGGGCATGACTAGAGGAGTTCCAACATTGAGATGGAGGCAGGAGATTGCACCAAATCATCTACTATGCTATACCAATGGGCAGCTTTGCCAGAAGCAGTGTTTCGGTGTAATGGTCCCTTAGGGATCTTGGTATGAACCTCCGCCTTATGCTTAGGGATCTGCAAAGGACCATTAGGTGTCAAAAGAGGCTCTGTAGAACCTGAAGAAGGGGGCTCAGGGACAGACGTAGCAGGAGGGTTGTTGTACTAACGGGGCCGAGTCTGAAGGTTGAGGTCTACGGTTCTAGGTTGGTCATAATTCATCATGAGAATCTGGTAATCAATGGTACCAAATGGAGGAGTTTTAGTGACTATCTAACCTTCAGGTGGTTGGGTAGCCACGAATCCTTACTGAGGGAAAGGATTGGTAAACACAGCCGACTGACTAGGTGCAACATTGGGAGGGATGGAAGGAGAGGCTTGCTATCCTCGAAATGCTGCTTGATACTCCCACATCTGCCACATCTATGGTAAAAGAGGAAAATCATGCATGTAATGACCATAAACACCACAACAATAACAAGGCTTATTCATGTGAACAGGCCTGTCCTGCTTGAGGTGAGTGGCCTATTGCTGGTTAGCAAGTGTTAGGTGCATTATTTTGAGGATTGGGTCCAATATTACCGAGGGAAGATTGATTTTGAGTGCCTTTCCTCTTATTTTGGAAAGGAGGAGGATTAGTTGTGCCTTGCTGGGCATACACCTTCCCCTGATGGGGTGCTGGCTGCTGTTGCGGGGATTGAGAAGGCAAGGGATGCGGAGGTGCTAATGCTTGAGGAGATAGAGCACCAGGATGTGGATATGGATAATAAGGAGGTTGAGCAACATTGTGGTAAATAAGAGTTTGGGAAAAAGGAGGAGGCATGCCATATCATAGATCCATGCTACCAGGAGGGGGAAAATTGCAGGAGGTGCTGGCCCCCCCTGAGGGAAACCATAGCCCATGGGAGGTGGAGCATATGGATGAGAGAGAGCTCAAAAAATACCATTGGGGGCATTAGATGCCCCTAGTGCATTTGCACCACTGGGTCTAGGAAGATTAGGTAGAACGGTATAAACATAACCCGACTGAGCATAGATCAGGTCATATTTTAATGCAATCTGGAGAGTGACATCTTCGGTTTGAGGGAAATGCGATGCAACATATTTTCCTATCGCAGGAAAAAAGGATCTAAGGAACTAGTCCATGTAGACATGATCTTCGAAGGTAGGGGCTCAACATAGGCTCTTTCTTCTCTGCCATTCCTGGACATGATCAGATAGGTGGGTCGCAGACAATTGACAAAAAAAAATCAAAAGTTTGGTACCGGTGTCATAATGAAGGGGAAGCTGGAAATAAGATAGAAAATCTTGGGTAAGAGTCACAAAGGTGGTATGAGAGGATGAGGTCTGATCAAAATACCACTTAGAAGCTTTGCCAATAAGTGTACGTTGGAACAACCGAAGATGAATAGAGTCATCGGTAATGGAGTTAGACGAACACCATGAGTGGAAAGATCGAACATGATTTGTAGAATCTTCTCCAGAAAGACCTTAAAACTTGGGAATGCCAGAAGGGAGCTTGGTCATCATAGTAGGCCAACTAGCGTCATGGTGTATAGGGTCATTGATAAACTGGTCAAAATCGGGAAGAGTGAGGCCTGCTACTAGTATTCCCAGCATTAGGGTCGATGCTACCACCATCGTTAGGTCCTGAACCAGACATGGTGTTACACAGTATTTTTTCACCGTCCCTGCAATCCCTCATCCCGTACATTGGAGGGCTATTTCCATGACCTGTGAGCAGTAACATGACCTGAAACCACTTTCATGGCATCCCCTTACATAAGGACAAACATTCCCCTGAATAAATTTTCCTCTAAAAAACCCTAAAAATAGATATTTTTTCCTTGGCGTGGCAAGCGAATTCATCCCTCATGCCAATGGGGGAAATCCACACTAGAGGGCGTGCCAGATGGCGCTTTGTCCCTATGTCTCACTTGCTCCAAGCTTAATAAAGGATGTTTTTTTAAAATAATGGCGGAAGTTTGATTCCAACAAACTCCTGAACGAGTCATCAAAAGGAGTTGGGTGGTTTGGCTCCTGATCTCCATGTATAGGAAGTAGTTTTCCACCTATCACGGAAGCTTCCTTAGAGATAGGGCCTATCCCATGATAATAAGGATCCCAACTCCACTTCCTCCATCTATAAAATCTTGCCTTCTCCATTAGCAAGCTAGCTAAACTTGTAGGAAGGAAACTATTTCCAGGAAACTATTAAGAGCCAAGCTGAAGAGAGAGAGAATCGTCCAGATTCTCGGTAGGCTTTGTTGAGACGTGCTCCGCTGTTAGCACCGCCAAAGGAAGATCATAGCGTCAGAGCATTGGGTTGTAATCTTTCCTTTGTTATTTATAATATAAGCGACTCTGATTATGGTTCCATTCATGTGTTTATTTCTTTATGTAATGAATTATATCCTCTCTGACTGATGTATGGTTACATGATTTAGATTTTATGTTGTAAGTCATTGTTTCCTTGAAAGTGTGCAGGTGTTCGGATGTGTCGAATGGAAGGATTATGATTTTCCAAGCGAAGGATGGGAAACATCATATTTTCTTCAACGACCACTGTGTGGGATTTGAGGTAGGCTACTCGTTATGTTTTTTGTCATTTTGTAACTAGGAACCTATGTCATTGCATGACTTGATTGTTGCTAGACCCGATCTAGGCTAGTAGCGATCGCCTCTGTCCACAGAGGGGATTTACCTCCTCAACACATGGTGAAGGTGACAGGGGAAGAATCGGGGGCAGAACCAGAAGGGGAACCCAATAAACCAGAAGAGGAGTCATAGTGCAGACTCGGTGGAGGACTAACTCGAATCCTACATGGAGGAGTAAGTCTTCCTACCAAAAACTGAGTATGAAGGCCAAGAAGTCTCCAGGATAAATTCCTTGGTGGCAAAATGGTGAAGGCAAAAACACGACACAAAAGGAATAGAGACCAAAAAGGGTGAAGAAGTGCAAGATCAACTGATTACAATGTCGAAAAAAGGGCAGAGAGGTGCAGGATAAATTGATTTCAATGTTTTAAAGTCTTTTCTTGGCAGTGTTAACCAAGCTCTTCTTCAATTAGGGTGTGTGTGTTAAGTGTGTAAATTTTAATTTTTAAACCCAGACGTTTGTAGAGAAAAAGAAAAAATTTGTGTTCTATAATTGTAAATAAACCTGTAGATAACAGTATATGAAACTGAAATAACATAAAATAAACATCTAATAATGCAATAATCTAACCCAAGGACGTGGGCCTCTCAACAAGTAGTTCGTAGGTGGGAAAAAATCTAGTCAAAACACACCAAAATAGCCAATAGATTTAAGGTCGGGAGGGAAAATGATCTAAAGGTCATATATTCTAGAAATAGGTGCAGAACAACAACAAAAAATCAGAGGAAAAATTGCTGAGAATGAGGTGGCGAAAGGCTATAACTAGAGGGAAGTGGAGGGGACCTTATAGGAAAACCCAAAAAAAACTAAAAGGAGGTGTTTTGGATGGATAAATAGCTAATCTGAAGTGGATTTGAAGGTAAGGGATCAAATCTAAAAAATGGTTGAACACTCTGAAATTTTAGACAACCTGCAACAGCTAAAACTCTTCCACAAAAGGAGGAGGGTACTAAAGCCCTAGAGGGCCAGGTTCCCACTTTTTTGAGTAAAAAAGAACAAGTACAGGTCCAAAATGGGTAGAGATGGAGGTTAGATAACCCTGAACAGAGGCCTAGACAAGCCCAGAAAAATCTCAGAAAAATTTCCACAAAAAGTCCAGGTCACAGTTTTTGACCTATTTTCTACAAAGTTCACAGGTTTTGGCCTATTTTCTCTACCCTTGAGGTTTAGGTCGCAGGTTTTGGCCCAAAAATTTCAACATGGACTTTCGACACTCTCAGGAGCAGGTTTCAGAAAATATTTTCATCTCAGCTGTGGCTGATGCCTGTCACCTACATAATAGGTCCGAAAACACACAAAAGTGATAATTTTCAAAGTTTTAGGGTTTTATAGGTTAAAAAAACATCAAGAAAATAAAAACAAGAAGATGAAGAGAAATCATAGGGTTTGAAGCAGCTAGATATGTAGGGATCTAAAAAACGATAGAGGTCGTAATCGTAAACCCTTGTGGAGTCACCAGTTGTTAGTATGAATCTTAATTGCAAGTGTATGAAAAAGGCTCACTTTAGCCACACATAACAAACAACCCTAATAGCAAATATGGCTGCCAATATCTTTAGATCTGCAATTAGTTGAACAAGATAAATGCTGCAAAAATATAGATCTACGCATTAAAAGACATTATGCAGTAAACAAAAGCAAGAGTTGCTCCATGCATCCAATAGACAAGACAAGATTGTTTTAAAGAATTTTTTGTATTTATGATTCCTGGGAAGAGAATATAGAAAAATTTTACCAGTCCTCCTCAATGGGATGGGTTCTTGTAAGTCCTCAGCAATTCAATCTAAAATCCCTCTCTCTTGATGGTGTCGAAAATCCAGAAAAAATTGGAACTCAAAGGGAGTTCACAAGAAAATGGTGGCAAAATATCACAATGATGGTGGATCAAAGTTAGACCAAAAGTATAGATCCAAAGTGATCTTTAGGCAACAAAAAATAGTGAATGAATGGAAAAACCCTTCTATTTATAACAAAATATTGAGTTAGTCTAGATATTGGTGCATAGTTAAAATATTATTAACCAAATCAAGATCCAACATTTATGGAACATTTTATTATTTTTTTTGGAGGGAGAAAGAATTTGACTTGGGTCAAATCCCTTTATTGTAAATAATAAATAAATAAATGATTTATTTATTATTTTAAGGATGTGGTTGAGTAATAATCAAATAAATAGTGATTTATTTAATTATTTATGAATGCTTTAGTCAAATTTAACAAGGAATATTATTTAAATAAGGTTTAAATAATTATTCCTAGAAAATAATAAGATAAACAATGATTTATCTAATTAGTTTTCCTATTTTGGGTTAAATATGACCAAGAATATTAATTAAACTGTTGTTTAACTAATTATTCCTTGAGGAAAATCCAACAAATGTAGATTTATTTAATATTTCCGCATGGGGTTTCCTGTTTATACCACAAACAACTTAATAAAGGTGGTTTACTAAGCTATTTTTCATAGTGAAAACAATTTTACTTAGGGTAAAATTGGTCTTACATGGTGTACTTTGGTTCATCTGATCGTAACAAGTTAGATGACCAAAAAATGGTGTAACAGAAAGATATAAAAATATATTGCTGATGATATAATGCTCCAAAAATTCTAAGACTAGAGATCCATTCTCCAAAATAGATTTCCAGGACAACTGAGAAAAGTTTTTCAGAAATACACACTATACAAAATATAGCAAATATGGCCCCTAGGGCTTAATAACCACTGCAAGTGAATCACTGATAGGAGGTGGCTGATCTAAAATATGCAATGGATAATCTTGCTCCAATAGATCTCCTAAATGAAGGGATAATCCCCGCAAAGGAAACAAAACTAATCCAACTAGGGCAATAAACCCATTGTTGCAACTGCTCTCTAAAATAATGCAATCCTTGAGGGAAACTATGTTGTAGCTGATGAAAAATAATTTTCCTAGTGCCAAAATATGAAATTAAGCCCTGAGAACTTCGTCACAAGCTTCCATATGAAAGGATGATCCCTCCAATGGAAACATAGCTCAGAAATTGGAGATCTCTCTCCTCCACTGCTACACCCTTGCAACACAACACAGATCTGGAAAAGACTACGCTATATATGAGATTTAAGATTGCAAAAATGCCAGATAGTGGGAATGCAGCTCAAGATAACCTCTCTTAAGTAGGCACTCTAAGTCCCCTGAGGATGATGGTGGGATTTCTACTCGGAAAAACCCTTGTGCTAAACAACACTGCAGACCCTCCTAAACAACAAAAGCATGCACAGAAATGTCACATGACAATTCTAGATCTAAAAAGATCAAATTAAATAATACAAATCCCCCCTTATAATGCTGCCATACTCTTTGTTATAGGTCAATTTTGGAACCATTCCCAATGACCTGGTTAACTGGGCATCATCTCCAGGACCAATGAATAGGGTCTATCATCCCCTATCATTTCAGTTGTTATATGCCCTAAGACAAAGAACAAGACAAATCATTTAAGACTTTCATCTGAAAAGGTTTCCAAGATTTGAAGTTTATAATATATCATATGAGAGCTCATCAACACTGCCTCTGAAGGGACAAAGTGTGCTGCATATTCAGGTAGCCCCATGCAAGTCTGCTCTGCAAAGCACTTCCTATCATTCATGGGTGTGTTGATCACATTGGGAGAGAAATTCTCATTGTTCTAGAATCTCCACTTGGCCAGTGCTTTCTAGAAGAGTTCACATGTGTCAAACTTCGAATCCATGTGTCCATTCGACCTCTACAAGATTGAGAACATGTCTTGCCTATTATTGGAAATTTATTGACTATAAAACTACCTTCAGCTGTTCTATAAATTGAGCACAGATCTTAGTGTTTGATAAGGAAGAATTTGAGTAGAGAAATGCTGGTGGAATTTCAATTGGGAAGTTGATTTGAGTGACATATTTCTGTAGATATCTGCATTGTGATGAGGCTAGGATGGTGCTGGAGATGGTGACACTAAATCAAT
Source organism: Pinus albicaulis (assembly GCA_034641835.2). Classification (NCBI taxonomy): domain Eukaryota; kingdom Viridiplantae; phylum Streptophyta; class Pinopsida; order Pinales; family Pinaceae; genus Pinus; species Pinus albicaulis. The sequence continues at coordinate 654,483,532 of CM076572.1, forward strand.
CACTGGATTGTAACCTCCCCTTCTATCATTAATAAAGATTACTGCTTATTTTTCCCTATATGCATCTGTATAAGCTTTGATTTTCCATATCATGGTTTCTTAGTTGATGTATATGATTTACACTTTATTTATTTAGCTAAATAACTTGAATAGACATCTGTATTATTGCTATCTCTTGTTGTTTAGTGTTCATTCTTGCAGGAAATATTTTGCACAGCTGGCTGGAATTTGAAGCTACAACAAAAGTGACAAAAGGAGACTTTCGAAGTGCTTGGATCCCAAGTAAGCATCTTATTTCATTATGTGTTTCTGTTTACAGTTAGGAAATATATTCATAAATTCTTTGACCTGTTGTTCTAGATTAGCACCTATCTAGGGAAGAATGATTTATTCATAATTCATAATTCTGCATAACAAATTGGTGACTCCACTAGGGAGATTACTCTTTATCCTAGGTGTTTTAGCCTTTGATTTTCTTTGTTTATTCACCCAATAGTTGTTACTCACAAAGATTAGGATTTTCAAATCCAAATTTTCATTAGAAGTGTGTTAGACAGCTATGTTTTTCATTATACATTGTGCCCAACGCACTCTTGGATAGGACACAGTTCTTTGCATAGCATCGTCTCCCTTTCAGGCCTGCGTTGCAAAGCACTGTCTCTCTTTAGAGACTGTGTTGCCTCCTGAAACCATCCAAATACCCTTGAATTTTTCATTGCAATTTGTTTCATTTTGTTTTTTGCTGTTTTTTGAAAAGCATGAGCCTCATATTGACCAGTGAACTTATCTACCTCTTCCACCTTTGAAATAAAATTTGTTCAATGTTTGTTTAAAGAATTTTTCTTTATCATTGACAAATTGATTTCAAAGTATTTACATTGTCGTATTATATCCATTAGCTTTTGAAAAAGGAAATTGTCTTAAATTCTTCGTTTCCTAATAGGAGAAATTGTTGTTTTATTCTTCATTTTTCCTTCAAAAGAGAAATTGTTGTTTGTATTCCTCATTTCTCAAAAGTAAAAGGAATTTGTTTGTGTTGATTTAGTGCACTTAGTTTCTTTTCTACATTGATAACATTAAAGGAAATGAAAATAAAAATCTATATTTGCATGTAGTGGTTTGTGTGTCTTGCAAAAGGAACAATTAGGAAATCTGCATTTAGTTTGTGCTCATTGATTTTTTTGCTCGCAAATTGATTGCTCTTTCCCTCTAGTAGTTAGGATTTTCATTGAAAAACTAAAAGTGAAAGATTGCTTATCATTCTTAGTTTGCATTTTAGGAATTTCCAATACGTCATTGCAGTGAAGCTTTGAAAGGAAAATTGTTAAACAAGATCAACTTACAATTTATCTCAATTTACCTAATAAAGCATTGGAACCATAACGATAACATTTAGAAGGTCCAGGCTAGAGAGGTGTTCCGCCGTCATAAAACATAGCAGTTGTCGTTAACTTGTCTGCGATACATTCCAAGTGTGATACCTCACTCCATGTGCATAAGTATATCGTAGCTCATCCACATACTTTCAGGTATATCGGGTGGTGTTACAGTACGAAAAGTATAAAGAGGTGCTCTCACTGTGCGGTTTCGCATCAGATAGCACTAATACGGACTTGGGCCTCCACGTACTTTAGATATATTTGGGAGGAAATATTTTAGGTGCTATCCATCCATAATGAACCGAGTCAACCGCCTTGTAAATTGTGATACACAAAACACAACATTCAGGGAGATTGCCTACCCGTACTTCTTGGTTCGCTAGGAGGTATTCTGCAGTTCACAGTTTCTTGGTAAACCCTTTTTCCTAGCATTACCCTTTTTTTTTTTGGTTAAAATAAATCATTAATCGTGGAAGAACAAAATCATTTCCCTCGTCATTCGCGTAGACTAGCATTAAAACCACCTTTACCACCAGAAGTTACTTCTGGTAGGTGAAGGCGATCACGATCTGCTGAATCAAGTACAATTTGTACCTCTGGTGAAACATCATCTTTCAATAAACCAAATTTAGCTCAAGTTGTTTCTACACATTCCGGTTCGTCTACTATTGTCAAAATAGAGTCTTCACAGCTACCCATGGTCACGATCCATCCAATCAATGAGACCATACCTCCTGGACCCGACGTTTTTCAACTAGAAATTGATTTAGATCATGTATCTTCTTTGCCAGAACATCTGAATCTTGAAGTTGAACAACCGGAAGTTGTTCCTGCCTTGGTCATTCGACAAATTTTTGTAGCTATTGAGTCTCCCATATAACACAGTCAACCAACTGAAATATACTTTGGGCCTGACAATGAAATACTTCCACCTGGTTTAATTTCGATATAAGAAATCTCACAAGATGAGACACCCTTAACTCCAACCCATTTTGGGGAGGACCTTTACCTGTACGAGTATTTTCCTCAACCATTACCATCTTCATTTTTTTATCCTATTCCTATTCAAACTCCCATCAATTCAAAAGCGTATACATTTGGTCAAGTAACCATGCCCGAAACAACATCTTCGGTTGGGCCATATTTTCTAATTGCATCAGCTCCATCCCTTCCTACCCCGTCAATGTTCAGAAATTCACCAGAGTCATATTTTCATGGTGGCCCTATGGTCCCATCAGGTTACTAATCATTATTAGGAATTTTCTCTGGTGCATCTTAAAAACCATGGTCTTTACCAATGTCATCATCCAATATTTTAACTGGTAATCCTATAGTGAGTATTGAATGACTTGATTCTTTATAAACTTCTTTAGGGAAATATCAAGCCAGTCCTTTTGGGTCTATTCCTTCAAGTACCAGATCAACTAGACTCCCAGCATTTGGAGAGAAATATTTTTCGTCTTATTATCCTCTTCATGCTAGGGTGCAACCTTTGGTCACCCAATATGAGAGTACTCCATCACGTTTTGGTCAACCTCATGTTGAAATGAACATTTGTCAATGGCAGCCCACTCTGCCTATCCAACCACAAACGGTTGTAAACTTGTATCAACCAGTTCAACCTGTTACACCCACATCATTTCCACTTGGTAATACATATTTACCCCTATTACATAATCAAAATGTTGTACAAAAATATTATCAAGAGGGTCCTTCAACTCAATATCATCAAATGTTGGGTCCACAGACTCCAAATCCTTCGATTAATTTACAACAACCTGTATCCGGAATCATTTATTCACAAGTTGTTTTACCATTTTATGGGATGTCACAACCGCAACCTGGTTATACCTATCAACCAAATCCAAGTTATCCTAATTTGGGTTATAACATTGGTGGACAGACCCGTTGGTAGCCTCAGGAAAAAACGTCTCAAACCTCATTTCAACAAGTATCATATCCAGGTTTTGGTCAATAGAATCCTCAAGAGTTTTCTTTTCAAAACAACCCCTATCTGGGTTACCAGCAGCAGATTCCTTATGTTGGTGCTCAAAAGTCTGTTTCTCAAGCAATTCCATATTACCATGGCTATGCTCAATCTAAACTTAATAAACAGTTTCCCTTTGCTGCAACTTTAGAGTAACTAGATTTAAATTGGCTTACTAATGATCCAATTAACTATGCTTCGTGGTGGCCATTGATACCTCAAAAATTACCCTCGGATATTCCTAAATTAAATGGAAACCCTAGAGAATATTTGTCGACTCATGTCATGACTTATCATTTATGGTGTTCATCAAACTCCCTGAATGATGGTTCTGTTTGACTACGTCTTTTCCAGCATACGCTCACAGGTCTGGCTGCAAAATGGTATATTGAGTTACCTAGAGCTTCTTTTGATAATTTCACTGCCCTAGCTACTATCTTTTTGACTCATTTCTAGTTACCTATCAGATATGAAACTGGAGCGAAACTCTTGACAAATTTCAACTATACTAATGCTACTCACATTTCTGATCATATTCATGAGTGGCGTCGTTGTCGTAGAATGGTTAAGACATTTGTTCCGGATCAGATCCTTGTTGAATGGTTCATTAAGTCCTTGCTACCATCTATAACTAAGGATGTGGTTAAGGGAGGCATTGTCATAGAAGAGCAAGTTATCACTCATGCCCAATATTTATACTTGATTTACACTCAGTCTAGCATGCTCTATGAAAAAATTCCTAATGCGCTGAGATCTAATTTTACTGTTCCTCCTCAATTAAAGGACTCTCATGTTGAATACAACTTTATTGGCACTGCAAGCACACATCACACTACTTCATCTGATCCTGCACCTTCTTCTAAAATTAATTCCATGTCATTTGAAAAAGGAAAAAGTGACAAGCAACCCGGAAGTAAGAAAAAGGGGAAATCTAAAAAAAATCCAACTTCTAACCCGCAGGAAAGATCATCTGACCAATCGTCTAAACCTAGGAAACCTTTTTATTCATGCATAATTAGTAATGAGGAATAATTTGTCATGGGTTTCCTCACTACGCTAAAGTCTCAAAAATCATCAAGACTTCCCATGCATTAGTTGTGTTGACATATCCATTTCCAAATCTGGACACAAACATGGTTGCTACAGATCCAGCTCCTAGTTCCCAAGTGTTAATGTTATCTGTCAAAAAACCTTCAACATATATTTTGGTGTCAACGCATAATAAATATTATGGTATTTAGGCCACTGATCAACCTACTATCTTGACGACGAATCCATATGTGGAATCAGTACCACCTACTGTTATTCATGAATTGACAATCAAGTCACCAAAGGGAGTAATTCACAAATTGAAATATAATCCTCTATCAAGAGCTACACAAAATTATAATATAGTTGAATATTTGGCTCAATCCCCTTTGGCTATGTCTGCTCTTGAGGTATTACAAAAGTATCTCTCTAAAAAACAGGCTTTATTGTCGGCTATTGGTGGAATTGATCCGACTAATTCTAATCTTTTCGTCTTTAATCATACAGGCTATGTGCCATAACTAACAACAGAATTGGCATTCTCCATACAAGTAAATGTTCTCAATCACCTTGTTCATCGCATTATTATTGATGAGGGAACATCTACATGCATTATGTCTCTAAATTGTTGGAATTCACCTGGTTTTCCATGCTTATCACAATCATCAACGATGTTGAAGGCTTTTGATGGACGTAAATATAAACCTTGTGGTATTATTAATAACCTACATGTTGAACTAGGGGGAAAAAATGAATGTTGATGTCGAGGTTGTTGACGGAACCCTTGACTATAATATTCTACTTGGAAGGGCATGGGTATATGCAATGATTTCAATTATTTCTACTTATTTTAGAATGATCGCCTTTCCACATAAAGGTGCTATCACATTCATTGATTTCAAAACAACCTTTAATTCATCTATAAATTGAGCACAGATCTGAGTGTTTGGTAAGGAAGAATTTGAGTAGAGAAATGCTGGAGAATTTTGAATTGAGAGCTAGATTTGTGTAATAGCTGCTGGAGAGATTTATATTGTGATGAGTCTTGGAGACATTTTTGGAAGGGTCACTTCAAATCAATAATTTGGTTGTAACCTCTCCTTCTATCATTAATAGAGAGTACAACGTATTTTTCCCTATATGCATCTGTATTGGCTTTGATTTTCTATATTTCAAGATCTTAGCTGATGTATATGGTTTATGCTTTACTAAGTTAGCAAGCTAACTTGAATAGACATTTTCATTATTGCATCTTCTATTGTTTTAGTGTTATTTCTTGCAAGGAGCATTTCCCACAAACCACTTGAATTTGAAGCTACAACGAAAGTGACAGAAGGAGCCATTTAGAAGTGCTTGGATCACAAGTAACCTTCTAATCTTTTATGTGTGTTTTTTCTTAGTTAGGAGAAATAGTTGTATAGTATTTAATCTGTTACTCTAGAATAACGCCTATCTAGGGAAGCATTTTTTATCCGTAATTCACAATTCTGTCCAAAAAATTGGCAACTGCGCTGGGGAGAATTTCTCTTAGTTCTATGTGTTTAAGCCTCTGATTTGCTTTGTTTATCCATCCAATAGTTGTTACTCATAAATATTAAAATTTTTGAAAGTCAAATTTGCAAATATAGTGAGTTAACAGTAGTGTTTTTCCTTATACACTGCGCCCAATGCACCCTTAGACAGGACACAGTGCTTTGCATAGAACTGTCTCCCTTTCAGGCCTGTGTTGTAGAGAATTATCTCCCCTTGGAGACTATGTTGACTCCTGAAACCGCCCAGATTCCTTTGAATTTTCCTTTGCAATTTGATTCAGTTTTTTTTCTACTGTGTTTTGAAAAGTTTGATCCTCGTATTGAAAAGTGACTCTATATACTTCTTCCACCTTTGACTGAAAATTTGTTCAATGTTTGTTTAAAATTTTTTTCTTTATCATTGACAAGTTGATTTCAAAGTATTTTTATGGTCGCATTAAGGATCATTTGCTTTCGAAATAGGAAATTATCGTAAAATTTTGATTTCCTTGATTGGGGAAATTGTTGTTGAAATCCTCTTTTTTCCTTCAAAATAGAAATTGTCATTTGTATTATTCATTTCTCGAAAGTAAAAGGCATTTGAATTGTTGATTTATTGCACCTAGTTTCTTTTATGCATTCATAACATTAAAGAAACTGAAAATAAAAAATTGCATTTGCATGTAGAATAATGTGTGTTTTGCAAAAAGGAACATTAGGAAATCTGCATTTAGTTTGTGATCATTGATTTGTTTTCCTCATTGATTTGTTTTCCCACAAATTATTTGCTCTCTTCCCTTAGTAGCTAGGTTTTTCATTGAAAAAACTAAAAGTGAAAGATTTCTTATCATTTTTAGTTTCATTTGAGGAATTTTCCATTACATCATCGCGTGAAACTTTGAAAGGAAAATTGTAAGCAAGATTAACATAAAATTAATCTCAATTTACCTAACAAAGCATTAGAACCATAACGATAACATTTAGAAGGTCCAGGCTCGAGACGTGTTCTAGCATCATAAAACATAACAACTATCGTTAACTTGTCTATGATACATTCTGAGTATGACACCTCACTCCACGTACATCAGTATATCATAGCTTGTCCACATACTTTCAGGTATATCGAGTGGTGTTACAGTATGATAAGTATAAATGGGTGCTCTCACTGTGTGGTTTCGCATCAGACAACACTAATATGGATTTGGGCCTCCATGTACCTTCAGGATATTTGGGAGCATAACTTTTAGGTGCTATACATCCATAGTAAACCGAGTCAGCCGCCTTGTAAATTGTGATACACCGAACACAACATTCAGGGAGATTGCCTTCCTGTAATTCTTGGTTTGCCAGGAGGTATTCTGCAGCTCATAGTTTCTTGGTAAACCCTTTTTCCTAGCATTACCCTTTTATTTTGTTTATTTGTTTTTGGTTAAAATAAATCAATCATTGTGGAAGAACAAAATCCTTTCCCCCGTCATTCATGCAGGGTATCTTTAAAACCATCTTCACCACCAAAAGTTACTTCTTGTAGGTGAAGGCAATAACGATCTGTCGAATCAAGTACAATTCATACCTCTGGTGAAACATCGTTTTCCATAAACTGAAGTTAGCTCAAGTTGTTTCTACACATCCCGGTTTGTCTACTGTTATCGAAACGAAGTCTTCATAGCTACCCATGGTCACGATCCATCCAATCAGTGATACCATACCTCTTGGACTCAGCAATATTCAACCACAAATTGATCCAGATCCTATCTCTTCTTTGCCAAAACATTTGAATCCTGAAGTCGAACAACTGGAAGTTGTTCCTACCTTGGTCATCCCACAAATTTATGTAGCTATTGAATCTCCCATATCACATAGTAAACCACCTGAAATATAATTTGGGACTAACGGTGAAATGCTTCCACCTAGTTTAATTGCAATTAAGAAATCCCACAAGACGATACACCTTTAACTCCAACCCATTTTTGGGAGGACCTTTACTTGTACGAGTATTTTTCTCAATCGACACCCTCTTCTTTTGTTGATATTCCTTCTTTTCAAATTCCCGTTGATTCAAAAGGGTATACATTTATTCAAGTAATCATGTCTGAACCAACGTCTTCAGAAATATTCATGAGTAATCATGTTGATATTCATGAGTGGCGTCATCATCGACTAATGGTTAAGACATTTGTTCTGAATCAGCTCCTTGCTGAATGGTTTATTAAGTAATTTTTACCATCTATAAATGAGGATGTGGCTAAGGGTGGTGTCATCACAGAAGAGAAATTTATCGCTTGTGCCCAATATTTAGACTCTATTTACACTCAGTCTGGCACACTCTATGAAAAAATCCCTAATGCGTCGAGATCTAATTTCTATATTGCTCCTCAATTAAAGGACTCTCATGTCGAAGACGACTTGATAGGCACTGCAAGCACACACCACCCTACTACATCTGATGCTACTCCTACTTCCAAAATTAATGTCATGTCATTTCATAAAGGAAAAGGTGACAAGCGACCAAGAAGTAAGAAAAATGGGAAATCAAAGAAAAAGAAAACTTCTAACCCGTAGGAAATATCATTTGATCAACCGTCTGGACCTCAGAAACCTCATTATCCATGCATAATTTGTAATGAGGAACAATTTTTTAGGGATTGTCCTCACCGCGCTAAAGTCTCAAAAATCATCAAGACTTCCAATGCGTCAGCTGTGTTGACAGACCCATTTCCAAATCCGGACACAAATATGGTTGTTGCAGATATAGCTCATAGTTCCCAAGTGTTAATGTTATCTGTCACAAAACCTTCAACAGATATTTTGGTGTCGAAGAAAAATAAATATTATGGTAGTTAGGCCACTGATCAACCTACTATCTTGACAATTAATCCATGTACATAATTGGTACCACCTACTTCTATTCCTGAATTGACAATCAAGCCACCAAAGGGAGTAATTCATAAATCGACATATAATCCTCGAGAAAAAGCTACACAGAATCATAATATAGTTGAAGATTTGGCTCAATCCCCTTCAACTATGTCTGTTCCTGAGGTATTACAAAATTTTCCCTCCAAAAAATAGGCTTTATTGTCGGCTATTGGTGGAATTGATCCGACTGGTTCTAATCTTGTCGTTTTTAATCATACAGGCTATGTACCGTAACTACCAGCAGAATTAACATTCTCCATACAGGTAAATGTTCTCAATAACCTTGTTTATCACACTATTATTAATGAGGGAGCATCTACATGCATTATGTCTCTAAACTTTTGGAAGTCACTTGGCTCACCGTGCTTATCACAATCATCAACGATGTTGAAGGAATTTTATGGACGTACATATAGACCTTGTGGTATTATTAATAACCTGCATGTTGAACTAGGGGGAAAAATAGTAAATATTGATGTTGAGGTTTTTGATGGACCCCTTGACTATACTATTTTACTTGGAAGGCCATGGGTATATGCGATGACTACTATTGTTTCTACATATTTTAGAATGATTGCCTTTCCACATAAAGGTACAATTACAGTCATTAATCAAATATCCTTCTTTGCCTTTTCTTCGAAGGTAACTGGAAGCATTCTGTTTGTTCACATACCCCAACTAGAACTTTATAACATTGGTGTAAGACTCTTAAAGGATTCCACACTTATGGGAACCTTTGCACTGCCTCTGCCAGCGACGTCAACAGAAATTGCAAGTATAGAGACCTGCTACATGATCTCTTCCACTCTATCTGGCTTAAGGAAGAGTATGGGTGATTCTGATATTTTTACGTTGGATTATTTTCTACCACCCAACCCTATTGAGATGGCATAGCAATCAATCTATCTGGCTTGGGCGGAAAATCTGAAATCAGCGTTGCCGAGTGTTTGGGTTGATTGTTATTTAGATTTTGGTACTCCATCTGATCCATTTTCCTCAACTTTCTTGACATATGAGAATATTTTGGAAGAAATGATGTCAGAAGGAGAACCGTGGGAATATTATCATCATCGTTCCCATATTCCTAATTATGAAGAAAATGATCTTAGTGAACTATATCACCCATCCATCAAAACATTATTTTTGAATTATTTTCCCATTAATGCAATCGATTCCAAGAGAAACCTTTCAAATATCAAAGAAATGATTTCTATCGATATTTCGACCAAACCTAGCATTGTAGAGAATATTCATGTCAGTGTATCTTGTTCTCCATCAGAACTCGAATCATATCGCTCTCCTTTTCGTGAATTTCGTGAGGTATTTTCTTGGTCTTATAAGGAAATTTTAGGCATAGATACTAGTATAGTTGAACACACTATTAATATGTATCCTGATGTCAAACCGGTGCGTCAACGTTTTCATCCTGTTCATCAAAAGAAAGTTGCTGCCATCAAAGAAAAAGTTGAAAACTTTTGCGTGTTGGTTTCATTTACCCTGTTCTGCTAACTGAGTGGGTTTATAATATCGTTCCTGTCATGAAAAAACAAGGAACTATTAGAGTGTGCATCGATTATCGGAATGTTAATCATGCTTGTTCAAAAGACAACTATCCTTATCCCTTTATCGACCAGAATATTGAGATTGTGTTGGATGTGAAATATTTTCATTCATAGATGGATTTTCCGGTTACAATGAAATCAATATCCACCCAGATGATCAACATAAGACAAGATTCATTTGTCTCTAGGGCACATTTGCTTACAGGAAACTTCCAGTTGGTTTAAAGAACATTGGGGCCACTTTTCAGACAGCAATGGATTATGATTTCAATGACATCAAGCACATAGTTCAACCATATTTAGATGATTTACCAGTGCATTCATGAAATCGGACTGATCACTTGATGCATTTGAGAGCCATTTTATTATGCTGTCGACACTAAAAATTATGCCTCAATCCACATAAATGTGTGTTTTGTGTTGGTTTTGGTCATTTTCTTGGATTCGTAGTCTCAAAATAAGGGATTCGAATCGACCCTTTGAAGGTTCATGCCATTTTTGATTTGCATGCGCCATCAAACTTACTTCAGATATAGAAACTTCAAGGAAAGGCTAACTTCCTAAGGAGGTTCATTCTTAATTAGGCCAAAATGGCTAAAGGATTTACTCGACTCTTGAAAAATGGGGTACCCTTCCATTGGGATGAAGTTGTGCAAGACTGTTTTGATGTTTTTAAGGAAAATCTTGTCCGAGTGTCATTAATGTATCCTCCTAATTATCAAAATGATTATTTCCTATATATCGCCACAGCCGAAACGACCATTGCTATGGTATTGGTCCAAGTAAAAGACGAAATTGAACATCTGATCTATTATTTGAGTCGTAATCTCAATGATACAGAAGTTAAGTACTCATACATAGAAAAGATTGCCTTGGCAGCTATTTAAGCTGTCCAAATATTTCGCCATTATATCCTGCTCCAAAAAACAACAATAGTTTTAGATTGCAACCCCATGACTTACATTTTATCACGTCAATTGCTGGGGGGAAAATATTCAAAATGTATTGTCATTTTGTAGGAATTTGCTTTGGAATTTGTCAAATCCAAGTCAAAGAAGTCTTTAGTTTTGGCTAAGCTTCTCTATGACCTTCTCTCTGATAGTAGTAAAACTACGTCGGAACCATCAATTCCAGATGAGTCTTTGTTTCTGATTAGATCATCTGATCCTTGGTATGAGGATTTCATCATTTATCTCCAAACCCAAACTTTTCGACCTCATACCTCTCACTCTGAACAATGACGTATTCGATACCAAGCCAAATATTATATGATCGTTGGCGATACACTTTATCATCATGGTGTCGATACCATTTTAAGGAGGTGCCTCACTCATGAGGAGGATGAAAACGTGTTAAATGATTTTCATGCTAGGGTTTGTGGTGGACATTTATCTGGATATGCTACTGCACAAAAGATACTCCGCACCAGTTACTTTTGGCCTACTATTTTTTGAGACTGCATCCTCGCGGTCAGAAGTTGTCATGCATGCCAAATTTTTTATTGTAAAATCGGCAAATCGCCAGCACAAATGCAACTTGTTGTCTCTGCTGGACCATTTACGAAATGGGGTATTGAATTCATGACATGTAACCCTCCTTCATCTGGTGGGCATGGTTATATTATTGTCGCATTCGACTATTTTACCAAATGGGCCAATGTGATTCCTACATTCAACAACAAAGGACAAACAGTTGCGTTGTTTTTCTTCAAACACATTATTACATGGTTTGGGGTCCCACAGGCTATAGTTACAGATCATGGGAAGAATTTTTGCAACGAAATGATGTTTGAATTGACTGCCAAGTTAGGATTGTCACATGATAATTCTACTCCTTATTATCCACAATCAAATGGACAAGTTGAGGCTATTAAAAAAATTATTAAACGAATACTTAAACGAATGATAGGAGTTCGTAAAATAAACTGGAATTTGATCTATACTCTGCCTTGTGGGTGTATCGAACCTCGGTGAGAAACACAACTGGATTCACTCCTTTTCAATTGGTGTATGGTCTGGAAGCTATCTTACCAATCCAATGAGAAACATCATCGTTAAAGCTAGCAATAGACTTTTTACCTAACACCTCTGAAGAAGAAGTGTGTCTCCTTAACCTCATCCATCTTGATGAAATGTGTCGTGAAGCCCAATTTTCCAACGAAGCACATAAGAGACGTATAAAGACGCAATACGACAAAAATGTCCAGCCTCACATTTTCTTAGAGGGAAACTTGGTCCTTCTTTATGATCAAGAAGCTGATGTAATAGGTACAAGAATGTTTGAGCCATTATGGCATGGCCCCTATATTTTCAAAAGAGTTCTTTCTAAGGGTGCCTATGATTTAGTTGATTATGATGGAATTCTGTTGGCGCAACCTAGAAATGGGTTGTATTTGAAATGTTACTATGCTTAATCATGAGCGTAGTAATTTTTTGTATTATATTGTAAATATATGTTTTTGATTTGCATTCACTATCTTAATTTGTTTTTATATTTTTCTTGACGTTAGTAATCCGCTTTAAATTTCATCGTAGATGTCTAAATCTTCAGAACCATTTGTTGGATATGTTGATGGTGTTAGTCGTAGTACACAGAATCTATCCTCTACAGCGTGGGCCATTTTCACTCTGAACAACGAGTTAGTGAGTTTTCAAGGGATTTCTATTGGTAGATCAACAAAAAATATCACTGAGTATAGCACGTTGATCGAACTTCTCTCTGATGCCATTTCATTTGGTATTAACCACATAATCATAAGGTTAGACTCATAACTTGTGGTATTACAACTTACTAGTGTTTATACTGTTAGAAATCCAACACTTCTTAGATTGTTCCTAAGAGTTTGACTTTTGGAAAGACACTTTGATTTTATTCAATATCAACACATTTCAAGAAATTTGAACAGATTGACCGATTCATTAGCTAATCAAGTTCTAGACAGACATTTTCCACATATTTGAAGAAAACATTCACATCATGAAATAGGATTACACAATAAACATAGGAAAAATTCTTAAATAATATGGATAGATAGTTATAGGTTTTTACAAAATTTGTGCCCAAGACACATTGGTCATCTGACCTCAAAATATATGCAAAATGTCATAAGTAAACTAGTGGTGCTTGTGGTAACATGCTATAGATCTAGCTATCCTACGAAGTAACCACATCCAATGGTTAGGAACCCCAATAGTGTGTCGCTGTAGTCGCATAGGAAGCTCTTCGATCTGGTAATCTAGAATCCCAAAGGTCAAGCCTTCTATCTACTATTGAAGCTCAGTCAGAGTCTCAGCCAGATCAATATCCTGAAGGAATGCTCTCCTGACAGCCCTCTCTACTGGCACATCTGCTTCGCGCTCTGGTTCCACTATTGGTTGAACTCAACCAACATCTGCATTACATAAAGCATTTAGTTTAGTCTTGGAAATAAATAAAAACAAAAAAAAATTGTATAAACCTTAGGAAAATAAAAAAACATGGTCAAAACATTCTTACCCATTGCACCCCACTGAGCGCTTTCTGGTAATGCTAAATCCGGATCTCCTCGAAAATCGATGCTTGCATATGCATACTCATCAATGGCGATAATATGTTGCCAGAACCAGGTGAAAAATGTAGTAGAGAACACAACAGTCTATTGGATTGCATTCCAACCCATGAGTTATACCCATCTCTACATCCGAGGATCTCTAGGACTAGTTATATCCAGTGTCACATACTGTGGCTGCATCAGTGGAATCAGTTCCAAAGCGAAAGATATAAGGGTAGAATCATAACTGAAATTCTTCTTCCTTCCTCCCTTTGCTTTGCTCAGTTTTTCCTTTATCTAAGATAGAACAGCTTCAGACCAGTTGGATACTATTGGCTCCATATGCTCTAACGCATAATGCATATACGATCTATTCGCTACATGTAGTGTAACGGTGCCAGCAAGTTTAGCGATTGTGAAAAGGATAGTTCTCAAAGGCAAATCTCTGAAATCCTGGATGTTTTTTTTTTCCATATTTTATAGGTTCCACCCCTGGATAGTAATATCGCAGAATATAATCCCTCACTGTCTCTCCTCCAATGGTAGACCCTGAGAGCGAAATGGGAAAACCTCTCCTCGACAAACCTCTGAGAAAATACACATCCTCAACTGTTATGGGAACCACTTGGTTATTAATATGAAATTCCTCTATCGCTGGATCCCATGCTCGAACTAAGAACTCCAAGAGTTCTATTTGTTGCCCCATCCGAGAAAATTTGAAGTACTTAAGCAGTCCACAATCTCTTAGGGCTCTTACAGTACCCGGATCATTCAAGGAAATCATATCTTGTTCTTCATGTTCTCTTTCCATCCATGCAATCTTCATTATAATCCGATGGAAACTTGAAAGACAACCATAAGATCCATTAGATTCCATTTATTGCAAAAAACTAGGTCAATTTTGGGCATAATAAGAAAATCAAAAACATAAACTGCGCCCAATGCACTCCCTCACAAGAGAAAGTGTGTTTCACATGCAAGTACACTTCACTGTACCTGTAATGCAATGTAGGTTTCAACATTCAGGGGTGTGTTTCCCTCATTTTGGGTAGAATTTACCCTAAGGGCCTTAAAACCCTAAATATTTTCAGAAATTGGAGATGAAATGAATACTAAAGGAAAGAGGAGGTTCATGGCACTAACCTGGATCAAACGGCGATGAAATCCATCCACAGAAATGATCACAATTAGCAACTAAAGTTCGGGGGAAAAATCAGGTTCAGAGCTCCAAAATACAAATGGTAACTATTAAATGGTAAAAATGAATAGTGAAACTACTTTTAAATAGTCATTTAATTATTTGCAAGTTAAATTTATTGCTATGACTATAGTTTTATTATGCTTTTATCATGAAATAGGTATTTTTAATCCATTTGATGTTGTTCTAAACAAGAAATACAATTGATGAATAGATTAGTCGTGAAGAATTATTTAAAAGAATGACTTGACCACAAAGCATACTTTTTCTCCTTATTTTTCGAGCTTTGTTAAAAACGACAAAGGATTTGAAGCACACTTTTATCTCTTTTTCAAGCTTCGATAACAGTGAAAAAGGAACCCCTGGAGTCTTCTTTCAGCTCTTTTTAGACTTTGATAATGTGAAAATATTGCTAAGCACTTGTCTTTTCGAGCTCGTAAAAGCAAATGAATTGATATCTACTCAGTATAAGTTTAACCCTTTTCCGGATTGAGATATATTATTAATGAAAAAGGAATACCTTGGTTAAACATGACCAAAGAGGTTCTTTCAGATATTATTTTACACTTTTTTGGATCTGAGTGACAAATTTATGAAAAAACACTTATGGAGTTTTCTTTCGTCCTCTTTTTCAAACTCTCTAAATATGAAAAAGGACGGGGCTATCACTGTCATTAAGCTTGTTAAAACATAAAATAGCAACGGGCTTGTCGATCATGGCAAGAATCGAGTTTGATTCATCGCTAGACTCGTTAAATTATCGAAGGGTTGAATTATAGATCAACAAAATGTTATCCTCCTCAAGCTTGTTAAACAATAAAGAGGTACTGGTTGACAAATGACTGGGGAAAATTTTGGAAAAGTGAGAAAAATTTCTTTATGGTAGCAAGCCGCTCTTAAACATGATACTTCCTTCACTCCATTTCCGTGATAATTTGGGTTGGATAATCATCTTAACGGTTCATTCATACCTATGGTTCATCATACCTTCACTTAAGTTTTGGGTCAATACTGCCAACTCATCATAGTGTCATCGATATATTGAAGAGAAGTCATCCAGTGAATAAAATCATCCTTCTGTAATACTCGTAAACCTTTATTCTCATGACCGTCATCCCTAAAAACTGCTATATCAAGTCATACCCTTGTCTCTAAAATCAATAACTCTCGTTTTTCAATAAGGTGGCTTCCTGTCAATGAAAAATCAATATCTAGGAAGTTCACTTAGAAACATCAGATTCTAGTACCATGAGGCTTGTTACGACATCGACAAGATCCTCGCTTCCGGACCTTTGATTGAAAGATTTTTTTTGGCGATCGACATCAAATATTCTATTCACTCCTTATGAAATGTACTTCAGTACCTTGAGGGCCATTTTCATTAATGGTTGTTCTCTCACGTTTGTTAACATCTCGCATCATTGGTTGGTAATCAAACAATGTCTTTCCATGTTCAACGACAAATCATATATTTGCATGGCTAGACTTGTACCTAAATTACCCAGTGAATGAGATAAGAAGACCCCAAATCTAGTTTCATCCATCCAGGCTACGATTTTAGGATTATTGTACACATCATATGTATGGTGACCTTACATACAAATAGTCATCTGAACATGGGCCTATATTTGTAGGCATGTCTGCAATGGGAAATATTCCAGTGTTGACGACTTTGTGAATTATGTACATGTTATTAGATTGTTTATGTGCTGAACATGGGAATTATTACCCTCAGCAATTATGATCAAAGAGGATATATAATGATTTAATGTATTGTAATATTGATGTAGGTGACCACTCCACTTCATCTACAACCCATCACAGTGTAAAGCATCTCAATCAAATGCTTTTATTTTTTTGATCTCATGCTTTAGGGGGAAATTGTTATAGGTCAATTTGGGCATCATTCCCAATGACCTGGTTAACTGGGCATCATCTCCAAGACCAATGACTAAGGGTCTATCATCCCCTATCATCTTAAGTTGCTACATGCCCTAAGGAAAGAATAAAACAAATCAAGCATGACTTTCATCAAGCAAAGGTTTCCATGGTTTGAAGTTTATTATATAGCATATGGGAGCTCACCAATGTTGCCTTTTAAGGGGACTAAGTGTGTTTCATATGTAGGTAGCCCCATGCAAGGCTACTCTGCAAAGAACTTCCTGACATCAATGGGTGCATTGGTCACATTGGGAGAGAAATTCTCATCGTTCTGGAATCTCCACTTGGCCAGTGCCTTCTAGAAGAGTTCACATGTGTCAAGCTTCAAATCCAAGTGTCCATTTGACATCTACAATATTGGAAACATGTCTTGCCTATTATTTGAAAGTCATTTATTTCAAAACAACCTTCATTCCATCTATAAATTGAGCACAGATCTGAGTGTTTGATAAGGAAGAATTTGAGTAGAGAAATACTGGAGAGTTTTCTATTGAGAGCTATATTTGTGTAACAGTTACTAGAGAGATTTATACTATGATGAGGCTTGGGTATGTTGCTATAAGGGTCACTTCAAATCATTCATTTTTTTGTAACCTCTCCTTCTATCATTAATAAAGAGTACAACTTATTTTTCCCTATATGCATCTATATTGGCTTTGATTTTCCATATTTCAAGATCTTAGTTGATGTATATGGTTTATTATTTACTTATTTAGCAAACTAAATTGAATAGACATCTGTATTATTTCATCTTTTTTTGTTTTAGTGTTCTTTCTTACAGAAGCATTTCGCACAAACCGCTTGAATTTGAAGCTACAC
Source organism: Pinus albicaulis (assembly GCA_034641835.2). Taxonomy (NCBI): domain Eukaryota; kingdom Viridiplantae; phylum Streptophyta; class Pinopsida; order Pinales; family Pinaceae; genus Pinus; species Pinus albicaulis. The sequence goes on from CM076572.1 coordinate 654,501,406, forward strand.
CAGAAGCGACAGAAGGAGCCATTTAGAAGTGCTTGGATCACAAGTAACCTTCTAATCCTTTCTGTGTGTCTATTCTTACTTAGGAGAAATATTCCTATAGTCTTTGATCTGTTGTTATAGAATAGAACCTGTCTAGGGAAGTTTTTTTTATCTGCAATTCACAATTATGTCCAACAGACTACAAATCATATATTTGCACGGCTATACTTGCACCCGAATGATCAAGTGAACTAGATAAGAAGACCCTGGATATAGTTTCAGCCATATGGGCTATGATTTCAGGATTTTTGTACGCATCATCTGTATGATGAACTTACATACAGATCGTTATCTGAACATGGGCCTATATCTTTAGGCGTGTCTGTATTGGGCAACATTCCAATGTAGACGACTTTCTAAATTGTGTACATGTTATTAGATTTTTTATGTGTTGAACATGGGAATGCCTACCCTTAGAAATTATGATAAAGAGGATATATCATGATGTAATGTATTGTAATATTGATGCAGTTCGCCATTCCGCTTCATCTCCATCCCCTCACAGTGTAAAGAATCTCAATCAAAATATTGTTACTATTATTCTGACTTCATGCTTTAGGGGGAAATTGTTATAGGTGAATTTGGGCACCATTTCCAATGAATTGGTTAACTGGGCATCATCTCTAGGACCAATTAATAGGGTCTATCATCCCCTATCATTTTAGTTTTTATATGCCCCAAGATAAAGAGTAAGAAAAATCATTAAAGACTTACATCTGCAAAGGTTTCCAAGATTTGAAGTTTATAATATATCATATGAGAGCTCATCAAAACTGCCTCTAAAGGGACTTAATGCATTTCATATGCAGGTATCCCCATGAAATGCTTCTCTGTAAAGCACTTACCGACATTCATGGGTGCGTTGGTCACATTGGGAGCGAAATTATCATTTTTCCGGAATCTCCACTTGGCCAATGCCTTCTAGAAGAGTTCACATGTGTCAAACTTAGAATCCATGTGTCCATTTGACATCTACAATACTAGGAACATGTATTTCCTATTATTTTAAAGTCATTGATTTTAAAACTACCTTCGACTCCTCTATAAAATGAGCACAGATCTTAGTGTTTGATAAGGAAGAATTTGAGTAGAGAAATGCTAGTGGAATTTCAATTACGAAGTTGATTTGAGTGACATATTGTTGGAAATATATGCATTGTGATGAGGTTGGGATGCTACTAGAGATGGTGACACTAAATCAATCACTAGGTTGTAACCTCCCCTTCTATCATTAATAAATATTACTGCTTATTTTTCCCTATATGCATCTGTATAAGCTTTGATTTCCAATATCATGGTTTCTTAGTTGATGTATATGGTTTATGCTTTATTGATTTAGCTAAATAACTTAAATATAATTCTGTATTATTTCTATCTCTTGTTGTTTAGTGTTAATTCTTACAGGAAATATTTTTCACAACCGGCTAGAATTTGAAGCTACAACAAAAGCGATAGAAGGATACTTTGGAAGCACTTGGATCCCAAGTAAGATTCTTATGTCATTTTGTGTTTTGTTTTATAGTTAGGAAATATAGTCGTAAATTATTTGACTTGTTGTTCTAGATTAGCACCTGTCTAGGGAAGAAATTCTTTGACCTGTTGTTCTAGATTAGCACCTGTCTAGGGAAGAATGATTTATTTGTAATTCATAATTCCACATAAAACTCTTCCTTTTATGCTTGGTGACATTCCTCACCCTGGGTCCCACTCAATAATGGAGTTACTCTCATGCATACACTCCTCCTAATTGACTGTGATGTCCTCCATTATTTCCTCCATGATCTCTATAATGACATTGTTGATTTGGTCAACATTGACCTAGTCCACATGCTCTAGCCCCTGTTCACACCTTAGGGTGCTTTATTAAGATTAAATGATGATCCAATTTCACATGAGAAGTGGATTTATTCTTCATAAATAGATTTATGGATCTCCCTACTCACTTATTCACCTATCTAAGTGACAAAACAAAACTATAATATTCCAATTAGTTGCAAGATAATTTAGCATTATTACAACTGACCTAGTCATTATAACCTTAAATGGAATGCTAGATGAGTATCAGATGCTCATCACAGGTATTTTAGCAAGGGAAAAGTCTCCAACTTTTGATGATTTGGAAGGTATGCTCATGCATGATGAAGAAATAAGATAGAATATTAAACTTAAAAGTTCAAACTTATCTTTAATGGTAAAATGGAAACCTCATTTCAAAAGGAAGCCTTGGGAAGGTAATGAAGGAGGAAAGTCACCATAAGGAAAGCCATCATATAGTAGGCCACAACCCAGTATGAAATTTTGAAAGGTTGATATTAAATTCCATTACTGCGGAAATTTTGGACACTTCTTTTTAGAATACATGAAAAGGAAGTACCATGAGTACAAATATAGAAATAAGAGGCACACTAGTAATTTCATTAATAGAGGATAAATGGTGAATGATAGTGTAAAAAAGTTTAGATTATGTATTACAAATGTTTCACTATTTGTTGAAATAGATGATCCAAATACTTGGTTTTTTGATTCTATAGCCTCCATGCATATTTCCTGTAATAGGAATTGGTTTGAGAACTTTCAAGAAAATAAAAATGGTACAAATATATATCTTGGATATGATTTTGCACATGAAATTAAAGGATATGGTGACATATTAGTAACATTACCTAATGGTCATGTTATACTAATCCACAATTTGATGTACATGCTCGGTATAAAGAAGAATTTAATCTCAATCTCTACTATAACATATCAGGGCTTGAAAGTAGAATTTTTAAATTCACATTGTGTGGTGAAAGACATGTAGGATCATTTCAAGGTCATTTCAATAGGAGTTAGAATTGGAAGATTGTATAAGCTTAATGTAAAAAACAAAATCCATCAATCATTGGCATCCACGATAATGACAAAAAAAAATCTTTGGAATCAAAGGTATGGCCCCATTAATTTTAATGATCTATTACTACTACAAAAACAAGAAATGGTATAAGGTCTTACAATACTTAAGAATGATAATTTTACATGTGAAGGGTGTAAATTAAAGAATATACATAGGGGAGAGTTACCTACTCATATATATAAAAGGAAAAGGGATGTTCTAGAACGTGTGCATACAAATGTATGTGGTCCCATGCAAACTAGATCAGTAGGTGGAGCATATTACTTATTTATCTTTATTGATGATTGTATGAAATATACATGGGTATAATTCACAAGAAATAAGAGTGATTTATTTCAATATTTTAAGGATTTCAAAAAACTAGTTGAAAAACAAACAAGAAAATACATCAACATACTCAAATAAAATCAAGGGGGTGAATATATTTAAAATGAATTCATCAATTAATACAAATCTAGTGGAATTGTACAATAATACACAGTAGTAAGTACAATATACTCCACGACATAGTGGAGTAGCTAAAAGTAAGAACAAGACCTTGGTCGAATGTGCATTGAGCATGTTAAAAGGTAAAAATCTTACCAATTCGATTTAGGATGAAGTTGTTAACACTATGTTTTACTTGAAAAATAGAAGTCCAAATAAAATTTTAGATCATAAGACTCCTTTTGAAGCATTTCATGGTTATAAAACAACAATAATACATCTGAGAATCTCTAGTAGAAAATAATTCTCTCATGTTCCAAAAGAATACAAATGGAAACTTGATGTGAAAGCTATCAAGTGCATTTTCTTAGGTTATTGTTCTGATCATAAATCTTATAAGTTGTTTGATTCCTGCACACATAAAATATTTGCAAGTAGAGATGTATTTTTTCATGAGCTTGCACATGAAGGCCATAAGGATGACAAGTATGATGCATGGCATGTCCCTTATGATTATGATGATTCCAAATAGGAACAAGATGACAAAAATGAACAGAGAGAGGAGGAATAATCCAATGATATGGACACCTCTAGCAGTCGCAACATGCAAAGAGGAAGAGATGATTAACCGCAAATCAAGAGAAGAGATGAAAACCAAAAATTACAAAGAAGTTCATCTTGTAAAACTAAACCACCAATAAGATTTAAAAATTATATGTCTTAATTACTAAAGTAATGAATTTTATAGAACCTTCAAATTTTAAAGATGCTAATAAGCACAAAGAGTGGAGAGATGCAATGACGGAAGAATATGAGTCTATAATGAAGAATGATACTTGGGAATTAACATGATTTCCTAAAAACAAGGTACCCATAGGATCCAAATGGTTGTTGAAACCAAAATTTAAATTTAATGGAAATATATATAAATATAAGGCCACGTTAGTTTCAAAAGGATACTCACAAAAATAGGGAATTGATTATGAAGAAAATTTTGCACCTGTATCTAATTTAAATATAATTGGATTGATGATTTATTTAGCTACGAAATATAAATGGAAACTACATCAATTAGATGTTAATTCCACCTTATTGAATATGGAACTAAAATAAGAAGTATATCTTGTTCATCCAAAAGGGTTTCTTAAAAAGGGTCAAGAGCACCTTGTTTGCAAGTTAAAGAAAGCATTACATGGATTGAAACATGCACCAATATCATGGTATGTGGCGATTGATTCTTTTTTTCTTCATAAAGGTTTTATGAAAAGAAAAATTGACCCTAATATGTATATCAAGTTAGATAAAAAGGGGCATGTTATTAGGATTTATCTATATGTTGATGATCTAATTATAACATACAATGCTTCTAAGTTAACTGACAAAGTTAAATGATAATTTTCATAGGAATTTGAAATGAAATACCTTGGTGAATTGCATTATTTATTTAGTCTTGATATATGGAGATAAGGTGGACAAATATTGGTTACATAGAGTAAGTATACCATGGATATACTAATAAGATTCAAAATGGACCAATGTATGGCAGTATCAATACCATAAAAACATAATTCAAAACTCTACAATGATGATGGGATGAGAGAGGTGGATGGTACACTCTATGGTTAGCTGGTGGGAAGTCTAAACTATCTCACAAACATTATAAAGTAAGAGAGTAATTCAATATCTAAAAGGAACAATTAAATTTGGTATTAAATATATACTGATTATTTTTATGTTGAGTTGGAAGGCTATTCTGATTCAGGTTGGGTCGAAAATCCTGATGATAGAAAATCAACTTTAGGGTATGCATTCAGCCTTAGATCTTGGATTGTGGCATGGACCATCAATAAGGAACCAAATATTCATTTGTCACCAACTGAAGCTTTCTACAAAGCTTTTTGTAGTGATACTTTTGAAGTAGTTTGACTAAAGCGAGTTCTTGAAGATGTGGGAGAAATACAAAAAACACCAACGATCATCGAGTGTGACAATGAAAGCACCGACAAATTAGCCAATAATCATGAGTACCATTCAAGATCAAAATATATTGAGACACATTATAATTTTTTTAGGGAAAAGATGCAGTCCAAGGAGGTTGATTTAGTCTATTATAATACTAATGAAAATGTCACTGAAATTTTTACAAAGCCTCTTGGAAAGGAAAATTTTGAAGTATTTAGGAATCAGTTGGGTGTGGTAGAAAACACATTTCTCCGTTAAGGGGTGGTGTTGGAATAATGGAGACATATGAAGGTTATCCTATAATTAGAACTAATTGTGTATTGTTATATTTGGTTAAGCTATTTTCCTTAATTAGACTTTGTGGGTAGTTAGTTCTTATATTCTAGGAATATATTCAACAAAATGAAATCCTATATATGTAAGAGTTTCCTGACCCGTTGAATACAAGTGAGTGATGTAGTGTAGTCTCTTGAGTGAATGATTGTCCCACCAGAGAGCTGTAACCCAATATATGTTCTCTACTTCCAAAAGGTGTGTGTATATATATATATATATATATAAGAGAGAGAGAGAGAGAGAGAGAGAGAGAGAGAGAATTCCTTCAATTTTCAATATAGAGGTGACATGTAACATTTTAAAAAATATTAATAAGAGAGAGAAATTATATCATATTAATATATGTTTTCTATTTTGTAATATCACGAGGCATAATTAATATTTTAATGTGGATAAGGTGAATCATTAATAAAAAATGTCAAATTCAACTATATATATATTATATAAAACTAATGAAAATTAAAAAATCCCATAGTTAAAACATTTTATTAGTTTGTAAGCTCAAAATCAGCATAGATCCATCTTAACTCCAAATCTACTAGGATTCAACAAGAATCAAACTTCCCGAGGTGCAAACCTTTCCTCAATTTGTGCACTCAAAAATTTTTTTTCATCTTGACAAACTTGATCCCTCTCAATGCTTCGTAGATTGGAAGTTAAGATGGATCTATGTTCGTTGCGCTGAGAGGAGCTATACAATCTAGTACAAGGGAGATGTCACATAAGGTTACATTTAAAAATAATAAAATGATACTTGCATTAACAAGTTAAAATTAGTAATAACAAAAAAATCAATGCCAATCATAAAGAAAATACTTAAATTTCCACGTCAATTTTACATCAATTTTAAAGAAAAATATTAATTAATTTTTAATATGATATGTAATTTATTCCATATTCAATTGACATTTAATATTTAAAACAAAAATATATTATTAACAAATAAAATATTTTAGTGTTAGTGATAGATAATATGATTTATATCAACTTTATATAGAAAAAAAATAAAGTGATTTAAATTAAAAAATATTCTTATTTTTATGTGATATGTAATTTATTCCTGGCCTGCATTCTGGGATAGTAGTGATTAATGGATGTCCCCACTGCTATTCCATTCTTAATATGGAGTTCATATATAATATTTCAAAAATATTAATAACATAAAAAGTTTAATATGGATTAAATCAAATTTCATTGAAATATATATATATATATATATATATATATATATAGAGAGAGAGAGAGAGAGAGAGAGAGAGAGAGAGAGAGAGAGATGTAATTCCTCCAATGTTTAATATATAATTGACATGTAACATTTTAAAGAATATTAATAAGAGAGAGAGATTATGTCGTATAAATATATGTTTTCTACTTGGGAAAGGAGAAAATAATTATGATTATTTCACCAAGAGGTGCTCTCCAGGGTATAAATTTGGCAGGTACTCTTACCCGTTAAGTAAATTTTTATGACATGTTTTCTTTTAAAACTACCTTTCATATGACGTTTGATATTTATTTTTACCCATCATTTAAATATCCTATGTTGTATGTTTTTGTTAATTTTTTGTTCTGAACATAAAAAAAAAAATGTTAATATAAGTTTTGTGTCATGTCTTATTATGAGTTTTCAGTTCCAGGTTGACCATAAAATATAGTTCAACCAAGTAGTATCGTAGATGTACATTTTTTATATTACTTGGGAAAGATAAAAAAATATCTAATTTTGTTTATTCCTAGTCCAAAACTACTTGATGATGTGGCATAGTTAGGTATACTCAATATATATGTAAATTAAAAGATTTTATAAATCATGTTGAACCATCCTTAAATATTTCTCAAGTAGCTTGGTCAAACCCATTAACTATAATGTATTTAGAAGAGAAAAAATCATTCACAACTTTCACTGTGATGAGTTGGACTAAAGAATGAACTTAAACCAATAAAACAATATTCAACCCATTGTGAGTAGTTTTTTGGATATTTATGTTGTGTGGATATTTACAGATGTCCAATGTTTTGGGTGGACTCACCATCGATCATCAAGGATAGATGCAAATCTTGGATGATCGGAAAAGGGTGCCATGGCATTTAGAAATCCACAACTATGTTCCACTAAAAGAAATTTGAAAGTTGATATTAACGTTAAAATATCTTAGAGAACAAGAAAACCTTAAAAAAATAAAAGAACAAGCAAATATTAAAATAAAAATAAAATAAGCTATAATTAATTGAGACTTGGCTAAGTTATAGACTATAATCCAAATGATAGAATTGATATGATAAATTGATATAAATAGTCAAAATTATAAAATTGATAGAAATAGTCAAAATTATAGGAAACATTGAACCCACTTTTAAAATAGGAAATTGGAAAGATTCTCATATTTCAAACAATAACAATGTATGGGGCATGCATTTTGAATAAATTCATAGTCATCAAACAAGTAACAAGGAAAAAAATCCCCTACTCACACCCCAACACTTAAAAGGCCCAAACCCAGTTACATTGTATGTATTGAATGCATCAGAGACAGTGCAACTACACATTTTACATTTAATCAAACTAATAAACAATACCAATTTATAAAAATTGGGATCTATTAGAAATATACCATTACTATGCGAACTTCATAGAAACTCTAAAAATCAAATAGAAAATTGGCATTTCACTCATACAATCAAGAAAAATTAGTTCTATTATTTCTATTGGACAACTAAACAAACCCTTGGATTTGATTACTATATCCCCATACATTAGTGTTTTATATAACATATCAATGGCCCGTTGGTGTGGGCATGTCGATTGAGTCTCAATATTTGAGTTGTAGGATTCAATATTCAGGCTCTAAGTTTAAGTATGTACGATGCATTATTGCATGATGTGAGTGGAGATAGAGGAAAGATTTTTCTAACACATCCAAAGACCCATTGTGGATGATTTTGTGCTTATCTTGGAGTGTCAACACTATGGGGAATTATGAGCTTATTTTGGAGCTTCATCTTGGGACATTAGTGTTATGGGAACCACATAGGGTGATGCTTATCTTGGAACTTCAGCAAACAATCCTATTATTTATTTCTTTTTTGCATCCTATTTAGAATTACTCATACACACACGAATATGGGTAATTTTTTAACTCACCCATCAAAATGACAGTTTTAAAAATTAAGTAAATGTGATCATTAACATGTATATTTTGAAATAGTGAGTATTTGGAAATTAAATAAATGGAATACAAGTAATTACCTGTTAAATTTAACCCTTCTCTCCAACCAAGTATGGTAAAGATGTCGTAACGAATGCAATGTCATGTCCTATAAATATTTTTACTTGGTCAAAATAAAATAAAAATAAAAATAACCTTACTTTAAAAAAAAAACTTGAAACTAAAATAATAAGGTAAACTTAACTTGGTCAAGTATATGAGTGGTTTTTGAGCTCCAAGTTTTTGAGAACACATGGTATTCATGTGGAATATAACCTATTTAAAGGATGAAATAAACCTACTCTAGATCCATCTTAAGTCCTTCATTGTTTAATATGTAGTTAATGTGTAACCTTTTAAAAACTATTAATAAGAGAGAGATTGTATCCTATTAATATATATTTTCTACTTTTGAATATGATTGGGGCATGTATTAATATTTTAATGTGGAGAATATGAAACATGAATAATGTTATATATATATATATATATATATATATATATATATATATATATATATATATATATATATATATATATATATATATATATAGATAGATATTTCAAAGAAATATCTAGGCAGATCCACAGAGATCATAACCCATTAGCTTATTAGCAGAGCCTAATCCTAAGGGTGTCGAGGAGAATTGACCTTGTGACATCCCATTACTAGGATGATTTTAGCGATGGGAACTCGACTAATTAAGGGTTACCCTTGGGGATTTTATTATTATTATTATTATTATTATTATGTGGTTCATTGACCCTCAGATCGATGACCACTACATGCACATAATATTTATACTAGGAAGATCCACCGAAGGGGATCACTTTCTATTTGTTCAACCACATAGCATGACCCTGAGGGTGTCGAGACCATTGAACTTGTGACCTCCCAACAGAAAGTGTGCTTTATTAATAAGGACTCGACCATTTGAGATAACCCTCTCAGATAACTATGTATATATTATATAAAACAAGTGAAAATAAAAAAATTCTTATAGTTAAAAAATTTGTATTAGCTTGTATGCTCAAAATCTCTTAAGGTGTAACATTTTCTTTAGCTTGTGCACTCAAAAGGTTTCATCTTCACAAATCTAAATTCTCTCAATGCTTAGTAAATCCATAATTAAAACAAATTAAAATATTCACTTTCAAATATTATAATGTAATAGATGAAGAAAATAAAATTAAAAATTTAAATGAAATAATAAATTAATATTAAGAAAACTTTAAAAAATAGTGTAAATTTTTCTATTACTTTTATACATGTAATCATTAAATATAAATATCATCAAATTTTTATTACATTAAATTCATTTATATAAACATAATTAATAAAAATATGATATAACATGTATATTAACTATAGTTAATTACACAATGCAAACTTAGTTTAATTTTTATGCTATCATATGTAACACATATAAATAGTGCCACTTATACAACTACCCATTACCCTCCATACAACGTATAATATATATGTATCCACTAAAATACAATATAAAATATAGAATTTTATTATTTATATTATAAACGAGTTAAAATTTCCCAAAACAAATTTTCATTGTGTTATTGATAATTAATCATCCCGTGAGGAGTGTAGGGTTGATTTATGGTTGGGATGTTCCAATAAGTATATATCTTTAGCATCATGTTCCAATAAGCATATTTTATGAAGTATTTAGGTTAGTAGTTTTTGCTCATGTAAGATTCTAGCAATGGATTTTTTTATCACTATTAGTTTTGTATTGATCATGACAACTTATAAAGTTTAACTTTATAAATAATTAAAGTAAATTTTGTTTATGGTAAGCTATAATGTTTAACTTTATAAATAATTAAAATGTATTTTATTTTAATGTTAAAAAATATATTTGCTAGCAATTTTTTGGCTAAAAACTTGTATGTCTTATTTTATGGTTCTTGGATTTGTTCCATGTCGCTCATGAAATTTGTTCACCCTGAGAACTCACCAGTTTTCACAAGGATCGCCAATTTTCATAGGTATCTTATAACCTGATTAAACAAATTGATAAAATTTAATACATATATGAGTTTATGTTATTAACCTGACGGTTACAATCTTCGTCCCAAGTTTTGAACCAAATCATACTAGAGGTCATTATTTAGTTAATGTAGCTGAAATCTGATTTATTTCATGTCAATCATGAGGCCAAGGGCCTTAATCGACGCTATGAGGTATAGAATCATGCATAAATGATGAATTATTTCCATTAAGCACTATTTTTTGTTCAAATATAAACATGAAAAAATGATATTATTATGCCTTTTGATATTACCATGCCTTTTGCAATCAAAAAAACTACTTTGGTTTCGAAGTGTTTTTATGTCCAAACCTTTATAATTTACAAATTCTTAATAATTGAGTGAAAATAATTGTTGGATAAGACTAATTTTTTTCCTTTTGCATTATTTGCAGTAGGCTACATATATTCATTTTTCACTATTTTTAGTAGATATGTTCCACCAAAAGCTCCAGAGCAACAGTAAAAAACTCAACTAGCTATGTTTTATAAGAGAATGGCTAATGTTTACAATGTGTCAGTTGAGAAGGTATTGTTTTCATCCAAACAATTTCATGTATTTTTTTGAGGGGTAAACCGTTTATATATTTAGTATTTTGGGCGTTATCTGATTTATCATAGACTTATTATGTCATTTTCATGGAAAGTTGAAGCTATTATTAGGCTTGCCAGAGATAATAGATCAAGTAACATAATAAAACCTTGGATTAACAACAGTAAAATCAAACATATATTGAAATCAGTTCCTTCCAAGCCTGCATAGAACACTGGAAATGGATATTAACCTTAAAGAATTTCCCCGAGTGAGACAGAAATCGATAGAATGTGAGAGTTCATAAAACTTTAGAAAAAGGTTTTTCGAACTTAATTTAATTACAGGTTTTGCAAATACTTCGTAATCCAATGGATAGGAGTTAGATACAACAATGTATGTTCACCATGCTAGTATTTGGAATGGTATCAGACTGAAGATTTCAAAATTTTCAAGGTTGCATTATGTCTCAATAAATTTTTAGTTTTTTAATGCAACATGAGGGTTGCCAATGAGATAGGGATGGAAATCGAAAGGAGATAATTTTTACAGTGATTTCTTATGTGAGTAATTCAAGTGTGACACAAAATTCCTCTTTGGTATTGTTGTGTTTCGCTAGGATTTCACTAGAGTGTTTACAAGCTATACAATTATCATAAACATGGTATCTAAATTGGAAAAATTGTTGACATTTACTATCCTCCTTAACAGTGTTCAAAATGTACTTTCAGGTAAGTGTTTTTGAAAGAAGTATGTCTATTACTCTTATTTACTTTTGAGAAAAAGCCATATCATGTGCGTCTAGAATTTATTGGATAGTGCAATATATAGTTTGTATGAATAGAAAAGAAAAGAAAAACTACATAAATAATGGAAATATTTTGGTCTCCTTTCCCTCTTATTTTATTTTCAGTTTGATGATGTATTTTGGACATTGACATTGTATTTATTTATTTACAATATATATATTGATATGGAACTACAACAAGTCTTAGAATTGTGATACAAAAAAATGTCTCCCAAATCCCTTTCAATAAGAGTGATAAATAAAAATCAAGAGAAAAAACTATATCAAAACCCAGGGCTTATATCATGGAGTATGTGGATAGTTTTGGAGAAACTCATTTGGCTCTAATAAAATCCAAAAAATGTAGGTGATATTATAGTTTTTTTTAGTGCTATTCATAGTCATCAACTACTACTACTCAACAGAATCAACCCATGTGAGCACTTGGAATCTTTAGGCATCCTTGTGGTTATATATTTGTCATGTGTTGGACAAGGAATGACCGATAAATATTGAATTTGGGATGAAATTTATCTCACCTCCATGCCTTGAACATTGATTACCTAAATTTGTGAGTATAAGTCGAACAATATTTATTGAATAATTTTATTTTTTATTTCACTTCCCATCCATTTATGATCCTCATAACTATAGTCTAGATCAAGAAAAGGTTAACATATATACATTTAATAAATCCTTTATTAGTTATATCAATGTGGGAACCATTTATTTTCGTTATTGGGCCTACATCAAAGCCTACCAAGATGCACTCTTCACCCTTTCTCAACACCAAATTTATAGAGTTTGCAACATATATGGCATTGTGAAATTTTTATCCAATTCGGATCACATTTCGTCAAAAATAATCTGATAAAATATACTTAAAAATCCAAAAAAATATATACTATTACAGTTTTATTTCCCTTTATATTTATAGATTTGTAGATTTATATTAATAATATATGCATGTGAATTCAAAGTAAGTAGAAAATAGCGAAAACCAAAAAAAAAAGGTCACACACACATTTGATAGACGATATGACTTGTGAAACCCTTTCGGGAGGAAATTCCAGCTGGAAAGTGAGGCCACTCCACTCTCTTTCTATAAATGGAAATATGGTTACGAGTACAAGGAAGTGTGCCCAATGGCCCATTGGATACTACAGTGCACAAATACTCTCCCTTTTCTCTATCTCCTATCGCTCTTGGTTATTTTTTCTCAACAATGGAACAAATGCACTCAAAAAAACGGAACCCCTTTCCTCCTAGTGGTCTAGTTATAACACAACATGATAGCATACTAGTGGTTGGGTTTTAATACCTTAACTCTTATCCTGAGTTAAAATAAATAATATTATATATTATTATATATAATAATCACATGGATATCACCATTTTCATGAATAATGGGGATTGGCATGGCAACCTCTCAAATTATGGTGGTGAAAATAGGAAGGTCAACTTCTTAGTGGAATAAATTTCACATACGGACTTTGATTAACACAAATTTTACGTCTTTGGAAATTTATTTATGTTTAAAATTAGAAAAAGATATGTGCTAGAAGCAAATTTTTACCCCTAAAAGCGTCATTTCATGCCTCAAAATGCTCATGTTTCAAACCCCAATTTTCCAAACTGGGTCCTGTCGTTAAAAATGGTCCTCGGAGTTTAGTCATCCACTTTTTCCACTCTTAAGAATAAATATGGATGAAAAAGAAGATAATTATCCAATTTGGACCATACCTGCCCATTTTGGGAGTATTTTGGTCGCAAACATTTTTATTGAATGAGCTGAGGGAAATTTTCCTCAGCCTTCACTCTAGTGTGCCAGTTAGTTTTTCCTGGAATTTTTCCTTTCAACCCAATCTACCAAAGGTCGTGCTACCCTTGCCTTGTAGTTATGGACCATTTCTACAAAAATATATCTTATTTCAACTCTACCTATTCATCTAGTTCAAAATCTTCCATAGAAATTAGAACATGTTCCTCTTTATGATCTGGCATGGAAGGCTCATAGAGTTTCATATTCTCTACATTCACAACTAAGTAAATGCGCATATATGGTGGTAAAATAAGTCTATAGGCTTTATCACCCACCTTTTATAGTATATCAAAGGGACCATACCTCAAATACTTGATTTTATTACTAGGCCCATGTATCCTCTCCTTGTTCAATTGTATCCATACTCTTTCTATCACCTTGAATGATATCTCCATTCTATGTTGATCATTCCTGGCCTTATATTTATCATATGACTTCTGAAATTTCTCTTATATCTATATATGGATTTACCTGATCTTCTCTGTAAAAATTTTAGCCCTAAATGCATCTCTTGTAAGATATTCCCTCACACCTCCTTGCTACCCATATGCAATGTCCAAAGTTGAAGGCAGGCAATATCTAAAACAAGTTTCAAATGGGGACTTTCTAATAGAAGAGTATATTACTTTGTTATAAGAATGTACTTGTATATATACCAGAATTTTATCCTAGGTATTCAAATTCTTCCTGTTGTATCCCCTTAGAAGTTGCACCAAACTCATGTTGACTACTTATGCCTTCCCATCTTTCTTTGGATAGAATTTTGTATATCTCTTCAATTTTGTGTCCATATTCTCCCACAATGTAGTCCAAAATTCACTAAGAAATATTGTATCCATGTCTCAAATGATTCTACTTTGTATCACTGATCCAGGTGGCTCTAGAGACACACACAGGACAAATAGGGCTTATGAAATCTTGAAATTCAAAGTGACAGGAAGGTGGCAAACTCAACTTCAGATTGAATAGATCATCTCTTTGATCACAATGGTGTGAATGACATGTCAATCTGAGCTTGTATAATAAATTTAGAGAAGTTTGAAGTTTTGTTAAGACAAGGGAAGTGGGGCCCACAACATGCCACATGGCATCCCAGTAAGCATGTGGGACCCACATGGCATCCTCTCAGATGTTGACACATGGTGCCCCTCCATTGGTCTCTAACCTGCATAAAAGACAAAAACAAATAACCATATAAAAACAAATCATTTAAAAATACATATAAAACAAAAATAAATTATATGTTAAATCATTATTATGGTTTATTATTAATAAACCAACCAAATTGAAACATTACCATAACAAAGTGGTTATGTATATGGGTTAACTATTTATGTTTCAAATGTTATTTCATAACCACATTGTTCCATTGTATATATAACTGCATACCACATAAATTTTACGTGTGGGCATATTAAAACACAATTCCAAATGAACCTTAATGGTATACTATATACATTGCACGGTGTTTGTGGTCGAGTTGGGTCAGGCCGCATGGAGCAGACCCACCCGCCCACTTTCGACTATTTTCCAAATGCGTTCAACATAAAAAGAGAGGGGCAAAATTTGATCCCTCGACCCCTCTCCTTTGAATTCAAAGCTCCACCATTGTGCCAATTGGCAGAATTTGTAAAGTCTGACTAGCCTTTTATATTTAAACTCAAATCTACAGATGCACTCAAGGGGAGGAGAGAGCAGAGTTCGAGAAAAACAATATTTTATTACAGGCGGAACCATGAGCCAGTATGCAGAGGCAGTGGAACCATGATTAAGCCTCATTTCCAGAGGGGCCAAGTTATCCCAGTATCCAAATTGGACAAATTTTATATGGATTTTATACCTCTCGGTGACACGAACCCAATGGTGTTGTTAGTTTCTGTAACATAGGTCTCAAATTTTCAGCCATTTTCCATATTGGAATGACGATGTCAAATTTCATCGTGTGTACAGTCGATTTCATGTCATTCAAAACCACAATTTTGATGGTGCATTTAGATCTAGAAACTAAGCGACTCATTCTTCATCCAACATCAGAGTTGAGGTATATGAAGTGTTCTTTCCATGTACTTCATTGATATTTTTTGTGAGATACTTTATGTCATGTCAATTCCTTCTTGATGTATGATGCAGAATATTTATGTTTACTTGTTGTTGTTGATTCCTACTTGATGTATGATGCATACTATTTATGTTTATTTGATATGTATTTATCATGGATGGTGATTTATGTTGTGAGATCCCTTTGTTTCCTTGATGGTGGGATAATCTTTGTCACCATTTGTGAAGTTGTCATGTTGATAGGAGGTCTGTATGACTGAGAGATCCCTATTGTGGAACGTCTCGTGGAGAGACTTTTCCACTCATGTTGAGGGTCCATTTCCTTTTATGACAAGTCAAAATAATCCATGTAATCCATAACCATTTACACCACCAAATGAAGCGGCCCCAACCATCAAGACACTGAGGCCCAGAGATGTAGTCCACACAGGATGAACTCTATTATTAAACGTCTTGTGTATTGTTGTGTGATTTTTGACATTTTTTCCTCTTAATTATATCTAAATGTGTGTTCATTAAGTATTTTATAAAATTCAATTCTAATACATCACAAAAGTAAAATATTATGGGTAAATCTAGTCGTTGACAGACCCAGATCAAGTGGTATCAGAGTGGTCTTCTTGCTGATGCGAATTGTGAGCGTGAACATTGATTGAACATGAAGCAATGGAGGATTTAAAATACATGTACCTGGCCATGCTGAGGATGTCCAAAAGGATGGAAATGTTATATGAAGCTTATAAGAAACAAGAAGCAGATAACACTAAGTTGGAAACACTTCTACAAGAGGAGAAGGAGGGCAAGCATCGACTATAGCTTCAATTGCAAGCCACGACAGAGGCATTGGAAGGATTTAAGTGCAACAACCAAAGTCTTAAAACAGATCATGATGCATTACAGACACTTCTCCAAGAAGATATAGCAGAGAAGTAGATATTGCAACTTCAATTGTGAGTCGCGGAAGAGGATTTTGAGGAATTGAAGTGCAACATAGAGTTGAAGCATCCATCATCACCTGTTTCTACATCAAAATATGAGGTAAAAAATGTTGATGTTTCTCCAGTTTCATCTTCACATGCTATCATTTCTATGGGAAATGTGCATATACCCATTATAGAAACAAGCATGAGACTCCTCACCAAGATGGGATACAAAGGAGGAGGACTTGGCGTTAATGGGAAAGGAATGATTTAGCCATTTGAGGTCATGTAGATACCTCGATTAGCAGGTTTGGGTACACTAAAGGATAGTGCTCGAAGGCATCAGGAACTCCCAATGCATGGTTGACACCATTGGGGAAAGATATTGATGGGAACACTTCACCATCATCCTATGACAACAGACATGATAGTGAAAGAGTTGAGACAAGCTCTTGTGACCATGATTGCACCAGAGAACACCAGGAAAGGTATAACAAGTCTCAATATTCTCAAGTTCATATTGATTATAATAATGTTGATAATCATGGATAGAAGTCATGGAGTAGGAAAACTTGTCATTTTTTTGTTTACATAACCATGTCATCGTTGAGTGCTGGAAGAGAATGGCAACACAAAAGAGGATGAGGCGTGAAAGGCCTTCTCCACAGCAGGGAAATTATTTTGTCAGCAGGTATGGAGAAAGGAGACTCAATGCAGTTATTGTGATAGAACTGGCCATCAAAGAGCCACATGTTGGAGACTCCATCCAGAGCAACATCTTAAGGACAAAGCGTCCATGCAAGAAACCAGTCAATGAAAATGTTCAACAAGAAAATCCATCGCATTCATCATGGTTCACTCTGTTGAGTAAGAAATGGTTTTTATAGATGTATTGGCCGCAGTTGTAAATCATGTGTTTCAATTTAAAATTTAAACATGATGATGTTTTTTCCATCACTTATGAAGCAACAATGATGTTTTGGCCTTGTATTGATAGCTAGGGTATTGATTCCATTTTTATGTAAACTTGACCACCAAGTATGTGTTATAAAATTGTGGTAAGTATGGGATGCTTGGGTCACTATTTGATCATATTTGAGCATGTAATTTGCAAGAAATTGTACTATAGGTTTGTAGAGGATGCAAGTGTCAGCTCATCACTTATGGATCTGAAGAACAAAGATGAAGGAGAAGGAAGGGTGGCCTTTTTCAAGACACTTGTGGTGTAGACATTGTACACAGCAGTTGTAGATTATTGTTGATGATTTTGGAGGACCAAAAGCTCCTCAGTGGGGAGGAATGATCTAGGTGGCTCTAGAGACACACAGGAAAAAGAGGTCTTATGAAAGCTTGAAATTCAAAGTGACAGGAAGGTGGAAAACTCGTCTTAGGATTGAAGAGCTCGCCACCCTAATCGCAACGGTGTCAATGATGCGTCAATCCGAGCTGGTATAAGAAAGTTAGAGAAATTTGAAGTTTTCTTAAGGAAAGGGAAGTGAGGTCCACAACATGCCACATGGTGTCCCAGTAAGCACATGGAACACACATGGAAGCCCCTTAGTGTTTGACACATGGAGCCCCTCCATTGGTCCTCAACCCGCATAAAAGACAAAACAAATAACCATATAAAAATAAATCATTTAAAAATACATATAAAACAAAAATAAATTATATGTTAAATGATTATTATGGTTTATTATTAATAAAACAACCACATTAAAACATTACCATAACAAAGTGGTTATGTATATGGGTTAACTATTTACATTTCAAATGTTATGTCATAATCACATTGTTCCATTGTATATATAACCACATACCACATAAATTGTATGTGTGGGCATATTAAAACACAATGCCAAATGAACCTTAATGGTATACTATATACATTGCACGGGGTTTGTGGTCGAGTCAAGTTAGGCTACGTGAAGCGGACTCACTCTCCCACTTTTGACTATTTTTCAAATGAGTTCAACATAAAAAGAGAGGGCAGGATTTGATCCCCCGACCCCTATCCTCCTAATTCAAACCTCTAGCATTGTGCCAACTAGTGGAATTTGTAAATTCCACCCATAAAAATACTTAAACTCAAATCTGTAGATGTGCACGGAAGGGGAGGGGGGGGGGCAGAGCACTGAGTTCAAGACAAACAAAATTTTATTGCAGGTGGAACCATGAGCCAGTATCCAGAGGAAATGGAACCATGATTGAACCTCATTTCTAGAGGGGCCAAATTTTCCCAATGTCCAAATTGGACAAATTTTATATGGATTTTATACCTCTTAGCGACACAAAACTGATGGAGGTGTTAGTTTCTACAACAGAGGTTTTGATGTTTTGACCATTTTCCAGATTGGAATGATGGTTTCAGATTTCAAATTGTGGACAGTCGATTTCATGCCATTCGACGCCATGATTTCGATGGTGCATTCAGATCCAACAACTGAGAAACTTGTTCTTTAGCCAACATCATATTTGAGGTATATGAAGTGTTTTTTCCATGTACTTCATTGATATTTTTTGTGAGCTGCTTTATTTCATGTCGATTCTTGCTTGATGTATGATGCGAAATCTTTATGTTTACTTGCTTTTGTCGATTCCTGCTTGATGTATGATGCAGAACATTTATGTTTATTTGATATTTATTTATCATGGATGGTGATTTATGTTGTGAGATCCAATTTTTTCTTTTATGGCGGGAGAATCTTTGTCACCATGTGTGAAGTTGTCATGCTGATAGCATGTTTGTATGAGTGAGAGTTCCTTACAGCAAAACTTCTCATGGAGAGACTTTTACACTCATGTTGAGGGCCCATTTCCTTGTATGACAAGTCAACAATGTCCATGTAAACCATAACCATTTACAACACTAAATGAAGCGACCAACACCATCGAGACATTGATGCCCGAAGACGTAGTCCAGACGGGACGAAATCTGTTATTAAACATCTTTCGTATTGTTGTGTGATTGTTGACATATTTTCCTCTTAATTATATCTACATGTGTGTTAATTAATTCTTTGATAAAATTTAATTCTAATACATCACAGAAGTAAAATATTATGGTTAAATCCGGTTTTTGATGGACCCGAATCAATCACAAAGTGAACCCAGTCCTATCCAAAGAGAAATTTTGTTGCTTCTTGCCCACTAATCGTATTTTTACAGGGCATAAAAACCCACATATTGTTGAACCTGTCAACTACCACAAACAGGTAGCCATGTCCCTTCTTGGTTGTTAGTTAACCACCTACAAAGTCCATGGAAATTCTTTCCCAAGTTTGATTGGGTACATGTAAGGGATAATATAGACCCTATTTCCTATGGCTAGGCTTGTTAGTACAATAAAGTGTGCATCCTATTATGAACCTAGCTACCTGCTCTTGCATCTTGGGCCAATACAAATAACTCTAAAATTTAGCCACAGTATTCCCTACACCAAATTTCCTTGCAACCTTAGAGGTTTGAGCCTCTATAATAAGTTGCATTCTATCACCTTTAGTAACACATAAATTATTAAGCCTATATATTAATCGATCTTGGAGATGGTAGTCAACGGTGTTGTTTCCATCGTGCACATGACTTTTACTCTACAACTATTGAAACACCTCCTTGAATTCCTTATCCTCAAAATATTCCTATCCGTATGCATCATGGCTGAATGGATCCATGTGCATAAAAGTACCCAAAGTTGTGGTCTTTTATATGGGTGGTCTTGAGAGCATGTCAGCCAAATTTTTTGTGTTTCCCTTCTTATACTTGATCACCAAATTAAATTGTAGTAGAAACCCCATCCACTTGTAATTCTTGGTATTTTGTAGCTTACTCTCAGCCTGCATGTAATATAGTGGCTAGTGATATGTGTGGACTATTATCTTCTTTCCCATAAAATGGTGCATCCACTTCTTCATATATTGCATGAGGGTATAGAGCTCCTTGTCGTAGGTAGGGTAGTGAATAAATTCCCCATGAAATAATTTAGAATGTTAGCATACAGGCCTTCCTCCTCGCATAAATATTTCTCCCATAGCATACCCACTTGAATATGTATCCACTTCAAAAGGTTGTTGCAAGTTTCGTAATTCCAAGATTGTTTTTTTACTGGTCTTCTTCTTTAGCTCCTCGAAAGCCCTATATTGAACCTTCCCCACTGGACACTCTTGTCACTTGTTGTTATGGTGTGGAGTGGTGTTGCTACCACTGAAAATGAGGCTATCAATTTCCTCAAGTGTTGTGTTTCCCCATTGAAACTCTTGACCTCAAAAACATCAATAGGCATTGGTTATTTCATGATGGTCTCCATCTTAAAAGGATTTTTCTCCATCTCTCCTGCACCTATCACATACCCCAGATAAACCAAATATTGTTATCCATACTCACACTTCTTGAGATTTTCTAGCAGTCGGTGCTTCTTTAATGTCTCTAGCACCTACATCAAATTTGAGATGTTCTCCTCCCAGGTAGCATTATATACCAGTACATCATCCATATACAAAATAACAAATGAATCTATAAAAGGGTGCAATACATCATTCATTAATCTCATAAATTTAGTTGTCACATTATATAGGCCAAATGGCATGACTAACCACTCATACAAACCTTGTCTAGTTTTGAAGGTACTCTTCCAGGTGTATTCTTCTTGGAGTCTAACCTCGTGATATCCAGACTTTAAGTTTAGCTTGGTGAATAATTTTTCTTGATACAACTGATACATAAAATCATCTATCCTAGTCAGGGGGTACTTGTTCTTGAGTGTGATTTTATTCAACGACATGTAATATATACACATCCACCATGTACCTTCCTTATTTGGAAAAATAATGATGGGTGACCCACATGGTGATGTGAGCGGTCGAATGACACCCTATTCTAGTATTTGTTACAATTTTTCTTCATTTCAATTGGTTTTATAACAGACTGCATGTACAACCCAATGTTTGGAAATGGGGAGTCTGACAATAGCTAGATCTCGTGCTCCATTTCCCTCTTAGGTGGTAACCCTTTATGCTCTCAGAACACATCCATGTATGCTTGGAGAAAATATTCTAGTTTTTGTTTATGTTTCTTAGTACACCCCTCCAGGGATTCCTTTCCTCCTATTGACTCTTCTATAGACTAATTTTATCTTAAAAATAATAAAACATACTTATTGCTAGAACTAATCAATTTCTTGGCTTGGTTGGCACTTACCAATGATATTTTTGAGTTTCCCTTGTGTGCATTGATGGTTAATTATTTTCCATACTTTATGAGCCAATATTGGTTAGCTATCCACATGAATATTGCATCTCACATGTACATGTAGGAAATCCCAAACACGACTCCACATACATCAAGGGGAACCACATCTAGTTCTACTTCATCAATAAAATCAGCACTAATGGTAAATCTATTTTTGCATTGTTTCATTACTTTCAACTCTACATAATTATTTACCCATCCCAATGGATATGGACTTACCTAATCACAAACTTCCAATCCCAATTTCTTGACCCACTTTGCTGCAATGAGATTCACCTGCGATCCAGAGTCGAATAGAGCATCAATATTGAACTTCTTGACTTGTATCTTTCTATGGAAGATGTTATTAGGAATTATGGATTACGGATAAAAAATTCTTCCCTAGATGTGATGATCATCTAGAACAACAGGTTAAAGACTTTGCAAATACTTTTCCTAACAATAAATAGACACACAAAACAAATCAAGAAACTTACTTGGAGTCCAAGCGCTTCCAATTCTCCTTCTATCGCTTTTGCTGTAGCTTCAAATCCAAGCTAGATCGCCAAAATATTTCATGTAAGAATGAACACTAAACGTCAAAGAGATAGAAATATATAGATGTCTATTCAGGTTATTCAGTTAAACTAATGAAACATGAACCATATACATCAGATAAGAATTCATAATATGAAATAAAAAAGCTTATAGAGACACATATGTGGGAAAGTAAGCAACAATATTTATTAATGGATAGAAGGGGAAGTTACAACCCAGTGATTGATTTGATGTCACCATCTCTAGAAGCATCCCAGCCTCATCAGAATGCACATCTCTCCAGCAGCATGTCACTTAAATAATCTCCTTAATTGAAATTCCACCAGCATTTCTCTACTCAAATTATTCCCTACCAAGCACTAGGATCTGTGCTCAATTTATAGAGGGCTGAAGGTAGTTTTACAATCAATGAATTTCTGATAATAGGAAAGAAATGTTCCCAATCTCAGAGGTATCAAATGGACACATAGATTCAAATTTTGACACATATGCACTCTCCTAGAAGGCACTGGCCAAGTGGAGATTCTGGAACAATGAGAATTTCACTCCCAAATGACCAACACACCCTTGAGTGTCGGGAAGTGCTTTGCAGAGCACCTTTGAATGGAGGTACCTGCATATGAAACGCACTTATCCCATTTAGAGACTGTGTTCGTGATATCATACGTGATTTATCATGTTCTTCAAATATTGGAAACCTTTCACATGGAAGTCATGGATGATTTGTCTTGTTCTTTGTCTTGGGGAATGTAGCAACTGAAATGATAGGGGATGATAGACCCTATTCATCAGTTCTGGGGATGATGTCTAGTAAACTAGGTCATTGGGAATGGTGCCCAAATTGACCTATAACAATTGCCCCATAAAGCATGAAGTCAGACTAATAATAAAAATATTTTGATTGAGATGCTTTACATTGTGATGGGCTAGAGATGAAGCATAGTGGTGACCTGCATCAATCTTATAATACATTACATCATGATATATCATATTAATCATAAATTATTGAGGGAAGGCATTCCCATGCTTAGCACATAAAATATCTAATAACATGTACATAGTACAAAAATTCATCTACATTGGAATGTTTCCCAATACAGACATGCCTACAGATATAGGGCCATGTTCGGATGACGATCTGTATGTAAGGTCACCATACAGATGATGTGTACAACAATCCTGAAATTTCAACCCAGATGGCTGAAACTAGATCCAGGGTCTTCTTATCTCGTTCACTCGATCATTCAGGTACAAGTCTAGCCATGCGAATATATGATTTGTAGTCGAACATGGTAATACATTTTTTGATTACCATCTAATAATGTGAGTTGTTAAAAAACACGAGAAAACCACCATTGATGTTAATGGCCCTCAAGGCACTGTAGTACATTTCGTAAGGCGTGAATAGATGATTTTATGTCGAACGCCAAAAAAATATTTCAGTCAAAAGTCTAGAAGTGAGGATCTTGTCAATGTTGTAACAAGCCTCATGGTACTAGAATATGATGTTTCTAAGTGAACTTCCTGGATAATGATTTTTCGTTAACAGGAAGTCACCTTATTGCAAAACGGTAGTTACTAATTTCAGAGACAAAGGTATGACTTGATATAGCAATGTTCAGGGATGATTGTCATGAGAATGAAAGTTTATGAGTATTGCAGAAGGATGAGTATTCACTGGATGACTTCTCTTGAACATATCAGCGACACTGAGATGAGTTGGCAGCATTGACCCAAAATTGAAGTGAAGGTATGATGAACCATAGGTATGAATGAATCGTCAAGAAGATTAACCAACCCAAACAGTCACGGTGATGGAGTGAAGTGTCATGTTCAAGAGCAACCTGCTACCATAAAAATTTATGCTCACTTTCCCAAATTTTCCCTGTCATTTTTTGATCAGTACCTCTTTATTTTTTAACAAGCTTGAGGAGGATAACATATGCTTGATCTATAATTCAACCCTTCAGGCGAACAAAGTATCACTATTTAATAATTTAACGAGTTTAGTGATGAATGAAACTCGATTCTTTCCATGATCAACAAGTCTGTTGCTATTTTATATTTTAACAAGCCTAATGACAATGACAGTCCGGTCCTTTTTCATATTTAGAGAGTTTGAAAAAAAAGGACGAAAGAAAACTCCATAAGTACTTTTTCGTAAAGTTGTCTCTCAGATCCGAAAAAGTGTAAAATAATATCTGATAGAACCTCTTAATTCATGTTTGACCAAGGTATTCCTTTTTCATAAATAATCTATCTCAGTCTAGAAAAGGGTTAAACTTATACTAAGTAGATATCAATTCATTTACTTTTAAGAGCTCGAAAAGACAAGTGCGCGGCAATATTTTCACATTATTGGAGTCTAAAAAGAGCTAAAAGAAGACTCCAGGGGTTTTTTTTTCACTGTTATCGAAGCTAGAAAAAGAGATAAAAGTGTGCTTCAAATCCTTTTTCATTTTTAACAAAGCTTAAAAAATAAGGATAAAAAGTATGATTTGTGGTCAAATCATTCTTGAAATAAATCTGCACGACTAATATGTTCATCAGTTGCAAAACCTGTTCAGAACAACATAAAATGGATTAAAAATACCTGTTTCTTGATAAAAACATAATAAAACAATAGTCATAGCAATAAATATGATTTGCAAATAATTAAATGACTTAAAAAGAATTTTACTATTTATTTTTACCATTCAATAGTTACTATTTGCATTTTGGAGCTCTGAACCTGTTTTTCCCCCGAAATTCAGTAGTTGATTGCGTGAAATTGGTAAGAATGTTTTGAATTACCCTTGCAAGAGCACATGTCGAATGCCCCCTACAAGAGTAGGTGCCCCCAAGCTTCATTTCATTCACCTAAGTAGATTACTGGTTACTAATAGCTGGATGGAATGAAGGTTCATTTACGAGATCAAATGGAAGACTCGTCTTGAGTAGGAGAGGATTTGTTTCATTTTTTAATGAGCTTGACACAGGAAAAGAACTATGCTCATGACCTGTTTCATTTTTTAACAAGTTTTACATAGTAAAAGAATTTCCTCAAAGGCACTTGTTTCATTTTTTAAAGAGCTTCCCGGATTATCCACAGTACTAAGGAACGAGTGTCAATGTTTCGAATCCCAACGGGGATCCATCATCAGGACTTTCTTGAATGAAGAAATTGAGAGAAAGACTCAGACCATTAATAGAGGTAGATTTCTTGTAAAGAGCCGACCAAAGTTTATATTATTATATTTTTAATATTTTTAATAATTATATTTCTAATTAAATAAATTTAATTTATTTATTAAGTTAAATTCACATTTTTATTTTAATTATTTTAATAATAAGTCTAGTATTTGTTATATTGAATAGTAACAAAATTGGTTATTTTAGTTTAAAAAGAAAAATTTAATTTAATTTATACTAAGTTAAAAAATCTATAAAAATATATTAAGTTTTTATTTTAATTTTTTAATTTTTAATTAATTATGTCAACTATAAAATACTAACTAATCATAAAGATTTATTTAATATATTATAATTAAATTAAGGTCATAATAATAAAATATAAATATATAATTGAAGTTAAAAAAAATATCTATTTAGTAATTAAATATATCTTTTTTTAAATTATTATATATCTAATTCTATTATAAATTTAATATTAAGGAACATATTTAAGTAAAGGAAGTGAATATTAAGATTTATTTTTATTTATATTAAGAGTATTAATTACTTAAGCTCATTTAATAAACCAATTAACCTATTATGCTAGCAAAAAACTTTTTTAGGTTAGGAAATTTTTTTAAGGGAGTATAGTACAAAATCCTAATAATTATTGATTAATTAATTAATCTTTATTTTAACCAAATAAAAATTAATTAATAGGGATAATTATTAGAATTTTAATTTATTAAAACTAAATTTGAATCCAGAGGAGGAGCATACCTGGGGCTATATACCTGAAAACTATACATCGGCGGAGGGTGTTTTGGAGGAAAATATTTGTCGAAGAAGAGGTCTCCAAGTGTTGCTAATTTCAACTCCCCCATCCCTATTAAGATTATCAGGATGTTTTATAATATCAAGGGCCTCTCTAATTCTTTGATAGTGTTCTTCCCTCGCAATGATCCTTGCATCTTCCAGATGTACTTGATGTTTGGTTTTCGAGGAGTGTTCTGCAAGGGCTGAGGTGCGCAATCGTTCATACTTGATATCAGCTCCATGCTCCTTAAGTCTTTTATGAAGTGAACACCCAGTCTCACCGATATAACTTTTCCCGCATGAACAGTCAATCTTGTACACTCCTTTAAGTTGTTCAGGGTTTATGCCATCCTTAACTGATTGCATCTTTTGCCTAATAGTCCCTAATGCTGAAAATTGAGCGAAAATATCGTTCTTTCTCAGGACCTTGGCGATTTTATCAGTAACCCCCTTAATGTATGGTATAGAAACTCTACCCATATTTTCTTAAGGTTCATGGTGATTCCGAGGTAAGATCGAACCCTTATCTCTTTCTAGGGCTTTTTTGATATCTCTCTCTTTATAACCTAAATCTTTGAATACAACTGATAGGTGATTGATTTCCTCATTCAGGTGTTTGGTATCAGAAATCCTCATGGCTATGATGGCAAGGGTATTAAGGACACCAAAATTTTGAGCCAGATGATGGTAGTACTCAGCATGGAGATAGCTATCAGTATGGGTTTTATTTCTAAACACCTGGTGCCCAAGTGTTCCATCATCATTCCTAGTGACAAGAATGTCCAAAAAAGAAATGCTCCTATTTTCTCCAACCTCCATTGTGGATAATCCAGGAAGCTCTTTAAAAAATGAAAACCACGTGAGTTTAAAAACCAATTGTTTCATTTTTTAACAAGGTTGACACAAGAAAAAATAAATATCCTCAAAACCTGTTTCATTTTTTAAACGGGTTTGACACAGTAAAAGAACTATCCTCATAATTTGTTTCATTTTTTATCGAGGTTGACACAGGAAAACAACCATCCTCATTGTGCAGTTGGACTAGTAAGTGTGAACTGGAAAAGATTTAGTCTAACGGAGTGATCATTTAAGGAGCTTGATGAGCACCAGAAATGATAAGTTATAACATGCATTGACTTGTCTTATCCAAGGTTTTCATTGAATTTTGGAATTTCACAAGGTAATTTATGTGAAATCACTGGCCACCAAGGGGAATAACTGATGGGACCATCTTGATATTGCACTGAAGATGTGAATAAATGATCATGCCATTCAGTAATCATAAGGGAGGAACTAGATAGGATTCCAAATGATTGCATGGGTGAAGTCAATGGACAAAACATCGAAGTTGAAACAATAGCAGATGTTGTCACTGCTGAAATAGATGGTTCATTCTGGGACGTTATCTCAGCCTTGGTCAAATGACCCAATGTATACCCTATATAATCTATGGGAACTCAAGTGAAACAGGATCAACAAAAGTAGAGGAAGGTGACTAAGGAAAATACTCGTACAGGTAAAGCTCCTATCGAAAATGAGTTGGAGTTAAAGGTGTCTCGTCTTGTGTTATTTCTTCAATCGAAATCAAAACAGGTGGAAGAACTTCATCGTTAGGCCCGAATTATATTTCAGGTGGTTGACTATGTGATATGGGAGACTCAATGGCTACAATATATTGTGGAGTGACCAATACAGGAACAACTTATGATTCTTCAACTTCGAGATCAAGATTTTCTCCACTTAGGGCATATAGTAACTAAAATATAAGGGGATGATAGACCCTATTTCATTGGTCTTGGGGATGATGTTCAGTTTGACCGATAATAGCTTCCCCCTAAAGCATAATGGGATCCAGATCAACTTCCAGTTGAACAACGTTGGGTTTAAGAGGTATGGTCTCACTAATTGGATGGATCGTGACCATAGGTAGCTGTGAGGACTCTATATTGACAAAAGTAGACGAACCAGGATTTGTAGAAAAAAATTGTACCAACTCTGGTATATGTGAAGATGATTCTTCACTAGAGGTACTAATAGTACTGGTTTTGGTAGAGTGTGTTGCCTTTGTTGACCAGGAGCAAATTTTGGTGGTAAAGGTGGTTTCAATTCTAATCTACGCAAACAACGGGGAAAAAGGATTTTGTTCTTCCACGATTACTGATTTATTTTAACCAAAAAAAATAAGCAAAATAAAAGGATAATGCTAGGAAAAAGGTTTACCAAGAAACTTTGAACTGCATAATACCTCCTAGTGAACCAAGAAGTATGGGCAGGAAATCTCCTCGAATGTTGTGTTCAGTGTATCACAATTTACAAGGCGGTCGACTCGGTTCACTATGGATGGATAACAACCTAAATTTTTCCTCCCAAATATACCCGAAGGTATGTGGATGCCCATGTCCATATCGCATACAATTAATGACAACTGTTATGTTTTACGACACCAAAACACATTTCTAGCCTAGACCTTCTAAATGTTATCGTTATCGTTCCAATGATTTTTTAGGTAAATTGAGATAAATTTTAAGTTGATCTTGTTTATCAATTTTCCTTTCAAGGTTCACCATGATGATGTATTAGAAATTCCTAAAATGAAAACTAAAATGATAAGCAATATTTTCACTTTTAGTTTTTCAATGAAAATTCTAGCTACTAGAGGGAAAGAGCAATCAATTTGAGAGCAAACAATCAAAGAGCACAAACTAAAATGAAGCTTTCCTAATTGTTCCTATGCAAAACACACAATCCACTACATGCAAATGCAAGTTTTTCTTTTGAGCCCCTTTAATGTAAATGAAGAAAAGGAAACTAAGAGCATCAAATCAATAAAAACAAATGCCTTTTACTTTGATAAATGAGGAATTTGAACAACAATTTCTCTTTTATAGGAAAAATGAAGAATAGAACTACAATTTCTCCTACAGAAAATGAATAATTTAACGACAATTTCCTTTTCAAAAGAAAATGGATCTAATGTAGCAATGAAAATACTTTGAAATTAATTCGTCAATGATAAAGAAAAACACTTTAAATAAACATTGAACATAATTTTCTTTCAAAGGAGGAAGAGGTAGATAAAGTAACTGGTCAATATGAGGCACCAGGCTCTTTAAAACACAACAAAAAACAAACTAAAATCAAATGCAATGACAAACTCAATGGAATTTTTTTGGCTCTAGGGGGAAACACAATCTCTAAGGGGAGAAAGTGCATTGCAACACACCCCTAAGAGGGAGACAATGCTATGCAAAGCATTGTGTCATGTTCAATAGTGCATTGGGCACAACAGAGAACAAAAAAACTCAACTGTTTAACACACTTCTAATGCAAATTTTGATTTTAAAAAGCCTAATATTTTAGAGTAAATTCTATTGGGTGAATAAATAGAGGCAAATAGAGGTAAATACGCCAAGGATGAAGGGTAAATTCCCTAGCAGAGTCACCAATTTGTTATGTGGAATTATGGGTTACGGATAAAACATTATTCCCTAGATGTGGTGCTCATATAGAAAAACAGGTTAAAGACTTTGCAACTAATTTTCTTAACAGTAAATAGACACGCAAAAAAGATTAAGAAACTTACTTGGAGCCCAAGCACTTCCAATTCTCCTTCTGTCGCTCTTGTTGTGCTTCAAATCCAAGCTAGATCGCCAAAATATTTCCTACAAGAATGAACACTTAAAAACAAAAATATAGAAATATACAGATGTCTATTCAAGTTATTCAGTTAAATCAATGAAACATCAACCATATACATCAGATAAGAATTCATAATATGAAAGACAAAATATTATATAGATACATATGTGGGAAAGTAAGTAGCAATCTTTATTAATGGATAGAAGGGGAGGTTACAACCCAGTCATTGATTTGATTTCACCCTCTCTAGCAGCATCCCAACCTCATCACAATGTACATCTCTCCAATATCATGTCACTCAAATCATCTCCTCAATTGAAATTCCACCAGCATTTCTCTACTCAAATTCTTCCATACCAAGCACTAGGATTTGTGCTCAATTTATAGAGGAGCTGAAAGTATTTTTACAATCAATGAATTTCTAATAATAGGCAAGACATGTTCCCAATCTCACAGGTATTAAATGGACACATGGATTCTAAGTTTGACACATATGCACTCTTCTAGAAGGCACTGGCCAAGTGGAGATTCCAGAACAATAAGAATTTCGCTCACAAATGACCAACGCACCCTTGAGTGTTGGGAAGTTCTTTGCAGAGCACCTTTGAATGGAGGTACTTGCATATGCAACGCACTTAGCCCCTTTAGAGACTGCATTGGTGAGATCGTAGGTTATTTATCATGTTCTTCAAATCTTGGAAACCTTGCAAATAAAATTCATGGATGATTTTTCTTTTTCTTTGTCTTAGGGCATGTATCAATTGAAATGATAGGGGATGATAGACCCTATTCATCGATTCTGGGGATGATGTCCATTTAACCAAGTCATTGGGAATGGTGCCCAAATTGACCTATAACAGAAGAGTTTCATCATCTCTTTCTCTTCCTATTGTTGAAGGCTACTTAGATTCACCTCCTTCTACACTAACCTACAAACAATATTCTCATCCACATCCAAGTTTCTTTCAACTAGGTTGTGTGATTCAATTGCCACGAGTTTCTTCTTATTATATTTATTTTTTTTCTTGGAGTTAAGCTCTGGATGCAACTTTAAACAGTTCTCATTTGTATGGTCATCAATGTTACAGTGTTTGCATTCATTATAGTGGTTGCTAAGATATTTTCAGTAGTGTGTTGTGGCTAATTTATTTTTATATTTTCCCCCTTTCTACTTCTTCTTCCCCTCCTTAGAAGCATCATGTTGATCCTTCTACTTTGATCCACTTGAAAGTGATTTCTTCAGGCCTATGTTCTCTAGTACTATGCATGTACAAAAGCCTCATCCACTGATTTGGGCTTGAATAGCATCACTTGCTCCTGCATATGGCAGTGTAGACCCCTAAAATACTTAAGGATCACATCTGAGTTCTTTGGTGAGATACCAATAATTATGGCCATCATTTTGAACTCTATGGTATACTTTTGCACACTTTGCCCCATATTTTTCCTAAAGTAGTGCCATCAAATCCATTGCTCTTCTACATACCCAATAGGGTAAAATTGTGATTTTATGATGGTTTTGAAGTCCTCCCACTTAGTAATTATAGGTTCTCCCTCAAACCTTAATGTATTCATGTGGATTTCCCACCAATTTAGGTCATGGACCTCTAATTTCAGTCATGTAAACAAAATATTTTTGTTCTTCCTCAATTTGATGGACACTGAAATACACTTCTAATTGTTACAACCAACAATTTAGCTTCAAAGCATCGATATTTCTATGGTATGTCTTAATTTCAGACTTTTCTTCCATTTTAAACATGTGATGTGATTGATTCATGGCACTCAAACTAGGTTTATCTTTTTTGAGTTATTTTTCGATTGATTCTTTGTTTATTTTCAATCTCCTGATCCCCCTTCTGATTTGTCTCATTTAAACCCTAATATTTTTTGAATATTTTGAGCTTATTTCTTAGGGTTGTTATGAGGAGATTTACATTATGATTTGTTTCTATGAATTATTGTTCCAATCGCAAAAACCTCTCCTTTGCAGGACCATGAGGGTTATTCACATATTTTTCGACCACGAATAGGGTCTTATTACTTTTGGCCTAGCCGATCTAGATCCCCTCCAAATGTCCACAATATACCCAAATAATCCTACTCTAATACCAATATGATCTATAAACTATCTAGTGGAATTTCCATGGTAGTTTATATATCATTTTCATCTTTTCAAAACCATGGAAGGCCATGTTTATGGGTATCTTGAAACTCATATTTCAGCAAAGGCTAATATAAGGAGTAGTTTGGAAAGCTATCTATGAAAAGAGTCTCATTTCTTAATATAGGAAAAAAAATATTATCATTAAATGTTAGCGAAATAGGATTCATTTATCATATATGCTCCTTGATTTTTCCCATAACAAAGTCTGGCTTTATGACCAAAAGGTAGTAGTTTTCAGCCTTTATGAAATTGTTGTCACTTTTATTTCTAGAAATTTTCCTCGCACAGCTTGATTTTGTTGTAAGATTTTGTACAATAGGTCGAGAGACGCTCATTGTAAAAGGGGTTTTTTGGGTTTGAGAGCAGGTTGGAAGCCTAAAGGTTATGGATTTTTCTAGGTCCAATGACTGCCTGCATCATATAAATTTCTCAGATCCAAAGGGATTCTTTTGGATTCATGACCTGAAATAAAATAGAGCTCGGTTTTCTTCATTATTTTGTGTTAAACAATCTTTAAAATTCATTTATTTTCTTTCTATTTCAGTTGTGCAATAATTTTTAGTTTTATGGAACACATGATATGTTTATATGAGGATCAAATTCCCCTAATTCTCCTGGAAAAGTTATGTGACACTGTGATTATAATATAAACAAGGTGTTTGTATTATCCCTCTGCATCTATTTATTGTTGCCCTAATTACATGTGACTAAAATTGTCCATGTTGTTTAACCATTAGAATGTTTTTCCGATGTGTTTTCTACAATAACAAATATCAAATATTTTTGGTGAATGTCTGGGTTTGTTATTGTTTTTCTTATGTTCCTCCACATTTCTCCTATCAGCTTTGTGTTCTATCTTTCAGGACTCCATGCCCATTGGACTTTCCTTTGACCATCTGAGGTTTTTAAATTTTATCCCAGTTATCTACCATCCTTATTCTCAACCTGGTCCACCATATTTATACCATAAAAATCTATCCATTGTATTAAAACTTACGAACTATTATCTAGTGGCAATAAAAAACCATTTAGTTCATTGAGGAATCCCCCTCTGGTTCAAAGGCTAGCTTGGGCCTAAAATAGGTTTTTTGTTACCTTGGAATAGTTCCTAGCAACTAAGAACCATCTCAAGGAGTTCCAACATTTCCCATAGTTATATACTTACATGCATACATATATATACACACACATTATATTGCATGCCTCACTTAATGTCCCTGTCAGTTCAACTCGAGTGGTTGAGAAATATGTATTCCAAGCAAGAGGTATTATTTTCAAGTCCTTAGGTTGGTTTCCTCCATGGAATGTTAACATGTTAAAACCTAATGTCCTTTATAGGTCAAGCATATTATAGTGCACATAAATTAATTACCATAGTTATCACCTTTCAATTGTAGTGAAGTCTCTAAGGGTTCCTTATGGGTGGATTACCTGGATTATGCATACATAGATACATGCATGCACACATGTGTGTGTTTGTGGGGTTGTTAACCATGGTAAACCACTCTTATATAATAAAGTAGGCTTGACCCAAAAGGGGCATCAAGTATTGACGTATCATAGAGTTAGTTGGCTTGTGTACTTAACCAAGAGACATGTTCGTTGTAATCAAATCAAGTTATCCCACTGATCTAGTTAAATTTGTTACAATTCTCAATTAATGAACCTACCAGGTAAGCCACCATATTTTACATTGATAGGTTTACATTGGGTAGCATCAAAATAATTTTAACAAGTTCCCTTTTGTATCTTTCCTTTTTGTGTGTGTGTGTGTTTATGTGTTGAGTGCTAGCACAAAAAATCATTGCAAATCAGCTAGTGCTTACTATGATACTTGAAACCATATGGACATTGAGTGAGGCATGAAACTAAGTTAAAGGAACCAACCACAAATTTTTTTAATTAGTTAGACCAATTCTCTCTCTGTCCTGTGAAATTAAGTTAGGAAACT
Source organism: Pinus albicaulis (assembly GCA_034641835.2). Lineage (NCBI taxonomy): Eukaryota > Viridiplantae > Streptophyta > Pinopsida > Pinales > Pinaceae > Pinus > Pinus albicaulis. The sequence continues at coordinate 654,535,945 of CM076572.1, forward strand.
TAAGGAAACAACCACAAAATTGTCTACATGAAGCTTAAAGCACTCTAAACACTCAATTTAGCCAACCCACTTAGCCATACACACATATATATAAATATGCCCATATACAGAGAGAAATATCTCTCTCTCTCTCTCTCTCTCTCTCTCTCTCTCTCTCTCTCTCTCTCTCTCTCTCTCTCTCTCTCCACTATAAGGAAAATACCTTCTAGCGGATGTTTTTGAGGAACCCCTCATAAAAATACTCCAGACATCTGTTTTTAGCAGAGGTTACTAGAGGAGGTTAGTGGGTGGAGGTCTTTGAGGATTTTTTTCGTCCCGTGCACTTATCATCCTAATCTGAACCAGTGCGTTCAACCAAAAAAAGCACCAGTGTGAAAAAAACATTAGCACACCGGACACCACGCACTCCATACAGACCTTCCATGGTGTGTCTTATTATTGTAGTGCACCAGTGCTTTACAAATATTCCACATTGGTGCGTCCTAAAACCTCGCGCCAAAACTGAAATTTCTCAGTGCAATCTTAAGAAACCACATCGGTGTGCCTATAAAACCTCGCGCACCGGAACAGGGTAAATAAAAAAAAAAAAATTACGGCCAAAAAACTGCATTTTCCACTTTTTAGTGCTCTAAAGTTCTCAATCACTGGTGCAAGGTATCCTTCTCTGATCTGCCCTGACATCGGTGCTCCTATTGCACCCATTGCACACATTGCTGCTCTGCATTGTCCACCAATCTGCATTTTGAATTTTGAAAAACGGTGGGAAAATTTACTTTTGCAAATTATACAGCCAATATGCCTCCTCGATAGCCAAATTTGCAGGTATTTTTCTTTTTTTTTCCATAATTAAGCCTTTTAGTGGATTAGAATTGTAAATTAACTTAAAATTAATCGTTTAAAAAAAATAAAAAATTCTTGCGCGGTGCGCTCGAGCCATTTGGCTCGCACCGGTTCGTGGTGCTACCTGTAAATTGACAGGCCTCACCGCAACCAGTGCTTACGATATCTGCACTAGTTCCAAGGCAGTACCGAAAGGCACACTTTGATATTTTAAAATTTAAAAAAGGTGCGATGCAGTTGGTTACCCAGTTGCACGGTCGACCTTATGGAGTAACGTCAATGCGATGTGTTGACTTAAATCTTTGACCCGGGGCAGTATTTTTTTTAGCCCACTGCATTCTAGAATTTTGACATGGTAAACGATGTGGCCTAGTAAAAAACCACACCATTGACTATGTAATGATGTCAGCATGTCGGTGCATTGACCAAATCATATGCCTCAGGGCGTATAGTTTGGTCAATGCACCGCGCTCTAACACCAGTCCATAGTCAATGGTGCGGTCTATTATACGACCACATCGTTGACTTATGAAAAATGTCAGGAGGGCAGTGCACTGCCTCCGATTTGCTAGAAATTTGCTAGTGCACCGCCTCTAGTGCCTGACAAAAAAAGACGCTTCGTTACTAGTGCATGCCTATTTTTTGTGGTGCACCGACTATTTTTTTTTTTCAAAAAAAATTATGTATGTATATTCCTAAATACATGTCTCATTTAATTAAAAAAAAATATTTAATATTTCAATAATTCAAATGCGTGAATGGAGAGAACATTGGGAACAACAACAACAACAGGTGGACCAGTATAACATGGTTTGTGAGTGGGAGGCATGAGAGAGGGAGAGAGATGCGTTCCCTCGCCCTATTACAATAGCTACCCAGGGTCTCCTAAGGCAGGTAGGCCTCCTAAAGTTCTATAAGAAGGCTACTTCCCCAAAGTGCCATGGTGTGTTTTTTTGACATCTTATCTACAAGTCGAATGCCCACCTACAGGCTTTCTAGGTTGGTCCTAACCAGTGGTATGCGCCCATTGAGGAGGAAGTCTTTTTCATTACTGGGCTATCAAGGAGAGGGGTAGATTTTCCCTCGTTCCCAGATGTTCCAGTTGGCTATGTAGTAGGGAGTTAGTTGGCATACTCCCAAAGATACATTAGCGCAGATATATTGTCTCCTTCAGATTTTCAGGTCTCTGGAGGGCAGTTACGTATTGTTGCATTTTATAGTGAGGCGGTGAGGTGTCTCCCACTTCTAATTTAGACCAATTGACACAACAAAAATTATGGGAAATTTATTATTTTCCCGCTTCTATATTATGTTGATTCTTTAGTATAGGAGCCACGACTTGTCAGGTGGTTTTCCATTTTTTTGTGGCAATTCTGTACAACCTTAGATAGATATCGTGCTCAGGCACAAGGGAGGGTCAACTTCCATTTTACTTCAGAGCTATTTTGTTTATTTTTTGAGAGGTTTCCATAGGCGAGGCCTACTTTTGTTCGACAACCTCATAGGCTAATGTTGCATGCACGGATGCACATGTGGGAATAGATGATGCCCAAGAGGGGCGAGACTGAGTTTTCCATGAGGATGTTTCATGATACACTGGAGTTGCTAGCCAATGTTGACAATCATTCCTTTGTTATGGTCCCTTGTCCTTATGTTGGTTTGGATTGGTGAGGGTGTGCCAACATCCTCTTCACAGATGATGAGCCCCCGGATGATAGAGGTAATATTACTGTTTTATTTAAATTTATTGTAGCATGTTCTTTAACTTGTTTTTATTAAATTGTGTAATGAACTTGTCTAATTATTGTTGTATACTTGTATATATTTTCCAGACATTGGGTCTTTTGATGGCAAGGACATGTCAGTGCCACCAAATGATCCAGGTGTGGATCTTGATGACGATCAGGATATGATAGATGCCGATGACCATGAGGCTAGTGCAGAGATACATGCTCCTACTGGTGCACTGGTACCACCTTTTGCTAGGTGCGGTAGGCTTGATAGTAGATTTAGGTTGGAGTTGGGCGACCAACTCTATTCATTGATTGTTGAGGCAGGAGTCAGGCTTGCTACTATGAGAGACATACAAGCTAATGGTAGGTTGTTACATATATGGAGAGACATGTTGCGTGACATGTACATCTTGATGCAGCATGTCATAGGAGCTACGACCTTAGTTACGCGGCTAAGGAGGACCGTTGCTCGTTATAGGCTTGGTCGAGATGCAACATGTGATCGACAGTCTGTGAGCAGTGACACATCATCTCATGATTGTTCACCTCACGCCATGCCAGATGATCGTATACTGATCAACTTGGCGATTATCCACGGAGGTAAAATTTTGGACCGTGAGCACGTGGTGTGTCACATGTGTCAGGCAGGTACTCATGATCCTTGGGCATGCTAAGACCCTGTGACCATGTTGATTCATATGGGTAAACAGAAGCTAGACAGTCAGGTAGGCACCAGTTGCAGATGCAGGAATCGGTAGGCATGTGAGTGAGTGTATGTGTTGAGCTTGTCGTGGCTACACCATTTGGTAGGCAGGGCCATGACTAGTACCTACTATTGATGATGTACCACTGACACGGAGTCCATGACATTTCTACCTCTAGTTGCTTTATATTTTACATTATTCAGTTCATATATATATATATATATATATATATATATATATATATATATATATATATATATATAGTCCATGTATTTTATGTTCATGTTGCAGTTGTACTTAATTTACATGTTGGTGATCATCATGATGTGTATATTGTTAGGTCATGTTAGATATGTTCATTTAATGTGTAGCTTGCAGATAGATGCGTATGTGATGGCAGTTATTTCACATGAGATGTATATTTGATATTTGTGTTGTGATGATGTTATATAATGCTAATTGTGTTTTGTTAGATGATCATGATCATGATGATGTTAACGAATTTGAATGTGTTTTTTAGTTAAATATGATGTTTGTACAATGGTTATCATGATCGTGATGTTTATTAATTAATTTAATATTAAATGATCATGATATTGTAAAATTGTAATATTTGTAATTCTAATTGTACGTAAAATTCTCAAGTTGTAATTGTATTTGTATTAATTATAGTTTTACTTGTATTTGTATTAATTGTAATTTTAATTGTAATTGTATGTAAAATATTTGTAAAATTTTAATTGTAATTGTAATATTTAATTTATTGTGAAATGATTGTAATTGTAATTTTAACTATAATTGTATATATGTAAAATTGTAAAATTGTAATTGCAATTCTAATTGTATGTAAAATTCTAAAATTGTAATTGTAATGGTATATATGTAAATTTGTAAAATTTTAATTGTAATTTTAAATTTTAAATTTATAAAATTGTAGTTGTATATATGTAAAATTCTAAAATTGTAATTGTAATTGTAATTGTAATTGTAATTATACGTGAAATTGTAAAATTGTAATTGTAATTCTAATTCTATGTAAAATATTTGTAAAATTTTAATTGTATTATTGTGAATCCATTGTAATTATAATTGTATGTAAAATTCTAAAATTTTAATTGTAATTGTATGTGAAATTGTACAATTCTAATTCTAATTGTATGTAAAATATTTGTAAAATTTTAATTTTATTAATGTGAAAATTTTAATTTTGTTAATGTTAAATGATTTTATTAAAAAATTTAAATTTGCAAAATTTGCAAAATTTTAAATAATTGTAAAATAATAAATCTAGAATAATATGAATTATTGTAACATAATAAAGTTTAGAAAATAATGCAAATAAATTCATGTACTTTAGAATTATCATTATTTTATTATGATCTTACATACAGAACAAAAAACTTTATACAGTACGTCATTGTTTTTGAGATCAACATAATTGCAAATTATCAAGTGAAATATTGATTTTGACATTCACACAATGCAAATTACTAGTTAATTCAAAATACATATTATAATGTTTCGAAAAACCCATCTTAAAAAGTATAAATATTGATGAAATAACACATGTACCATATCACTCTCGGTTCTCGTGATCACCCTCATTATCTTCCATCTCGCATGGCATGATAACACTATTGTTCTAAAAAATATGTTATGATCTAGGGTCATTTCTCAATATGAACCACAAATCCCTATCCAACACATCTGGGTAAAAAAACACCTGTTTGCAGTGTTTGGGGAAAACATAAGGCTCCTTAGCTTCATCCCACATCTTTCTAGATTTGATGCATATCAGCCTACTATCACGATCTTCCTTTACATTATTCCGATCAAAGGCGTCCCACCACTTGCACCTAAAAATAACACATTGGAAAGAAGATAAATCCACTTCATTATATCTTGTATCTTTCTGATGTAACCTAATGTCTCTCGTACTAGGTTTTTCTCACAGTGGCTAGATTGACTAGATTGATCGAACTTGACTACCACTCCACAGTATTTTGTGATGTTTCCAGCATTGGCAATTTCTATGTGAAAATGGTGTCTGTATGCCCACATAAATGGGAAAAAATGAACCTATTATAAAAAAGTTAAAAAAATCATAGTTTCATGTGTCTTATAATAACCCAACAGTTAAAATATTAAATATAGATGTCTTATAAATTTCAAATTTACATATAAATTAAATATATTATTACCGAGTTGTTGCACCCAATCCCTATGTTTAGTGAATCCTCTTCAGAATGTGGGTAACGACCGGTTGCACCATATTTCTCTCTGACTTGGTCAGCAAACCAACTGTTGGGACATATTTTTGGCATATTTTATTTTAAATGATCGTGATAAGGCACACTTCTACCATTAAACCATCTGAATTCATTCATGTCACTATCCCATTTCATCCTCTTTTGTTCGTACAATGCAACCCATGGTTGTGTCACTTCAAAATTGTAAAGAATGAATTTATTGATTGATTCAATTTCTACATTTGCTGAAGTAATCGAACCAACATTATATAATACATAGAGATCAAAATATACATTATATCAAAATTCAACATGAATATTTACTTTGTGTAAATTTGAAAAATTATAAGTCGCTTACTTTTTATCAAGCGCTTTTTTCCAGTCGTTTGGAGTTACTCCCCTTCTCTTTTGTCTTCATCCCTTTCATCATCCCAAATCACTGCACCTGGTCTGTTGTCGATTTGCTTGATGTACTCACTAGCATAATAGAAATACTCATACAATATGTACCCCAGTGCCATAGACCCCTCGGGTTTTTCCCTTTGTCGAACAAAACCTTTCAATATCTTCATGTACCTCTCTAAGAAGAACATCCAATGACAAAAAACCACCCCAACTAATTCTCTCTCTAATATGCTCTAATCCATTCAATTGGTGTCATTATTGGAGGCCTTTGGGTTCTCTCTCGTTTACCATTGAAAGCGGATTCTGCTCTTTTGTAAGGGTGTTCTTTTGCGAGGAATACCCTGGAGCAATCATTCACTGGCTTTCGTAGGTTCTTGGACCATATAGCTTTCAGAGAAGGTCCACAAAATTTACATCCAAAATACACTTTTGTTACAAGACCTGCGATATTATTGTATACAATTAATATGCATGGCACGTTAAAGAATATCATGAAGATCACAACAATTACAATGAATTAAATAACTAATATGTGAAAGAATATTGTTACGTATATAGACAAATCAATAAATTAAACATGTAATTTACCATAGCAAACTCCTAATATTGGATAATCATGTGTCGTGTAAGCACATATGCCATACAATGTAAAAACCCTTTCTGTTGCGATGGGTCTTGATACATCGTATACATTTATAATTATTACTATCATTTTCCCAGGATTGTGGCTAGAAGATGCAATATTGTTACAATTGGTAGGGTGAAGCAGCTGTCCATTTTCATCTACCAAATGTGTCTTGTGGTATGCTGCTCCTGATAAGAGTTTCCGAAGTTTTAGAGTTGTTTGAATATTTTGTGCATCTGAACTCGATTATGAATCTGCATGAACCTGAAAATTTGTATACATTATAAATTTAATTAAGATGTGCATTTTTGACATGGATAAAAAACATAAATTCAATTAGATAATGAAAATATAAATAAAATATGAAGTAAATATTACGTCTTGAGATGGATAGGGAGAATTCTGCAATGGACTTTGAGAAATATTATGCAACGAGCTGGATTTTGAAGAATTTTCCATTTGATATAATTATGATATTTTCTCCCCACACTTGAGCATTATCAACAATAAATTTTGGTGCACACACATAAAAGTAATTTTGGTGCCTTAAAAATGGACTTCTTGTTATCAGTGCTAATGTACATATCACCACACAAGTGCATTTTAGTTACTACGCACCGATGTCGTGTTATAAAAAGACACATTGGTGCAGTGCTATTAAGTGATGCACCAGTGACGAATAACCTCAAATAAAAAAATCTCAACTCTATTTTCATTAAGTGAAAAAAAAGTGGTAAATTGAAAAATGAGCGGAAAAATATTTTTGAAAATCTAATTTCATAAAACAATTCTTTAAATACTAAACATTTTTCATTACTTCACTATTTTTGCAAAAAAAATCAGCCAGAGATTTGCAGGAGACATACCTACAGCAAGAGAGCACGAGAGCACTGTGAAGCAGCGAAATATGTCTGAATAGAAATATTTAGACAATAAGAATTCCAAACCTCTGGTGATTCAAACCTTGTAGCATAGAATTTCAAACGATCTCGTGATTAAAGTTTATTTTTTTGTTTACTTTTTCTGTAGTTTTTTTTTATGCGGTATGAAAAAATATTTCAATTTTTTTTTCATTTTCAAAAACAAAATTAAAAAAAAAATCCATTTTTACCCTAAACCCTACATTTTTTTTGTTTCTTCCCTTTCTTCTCCTTGTTTCTGTGATTTCAAAATTAGGGTTTTTCATTTTAGATTTATAGGGTTTGTATTGCGATATATAGGCCTAAGACATCCAACCCAAGGGACAACTTGCATATTTGGATCCCAATCCATGTTGGCCCTTGTGTGAATTTTTAAAAAACAGATTTTTTTTTATCGATGCACCCGACTTAACCTAGTGCACCGATGTGTTGAATTATCCCATTGTACTGTGGAAGTACACTGTGAGAAAAAATATTAAAAAAAAATTAATCAGTGCACCATATGTAAAATAGGCCATTCATGCATTATTTCATTATAGTGCACCACGCTCGTGTGTTTCGCAAAAAAAAAAAAATTGTGTTAATCAGTGCACCATGTAACATATAACTCACTACACTAGGTCTCATAGTTTACAAAGAGCATTGTATGGTGGTCCCTTGTTTGCGCGGGGTGTTTATGCTACAAAAACGAACACTGGACGATTTGTATTATTTTTTCTGTGTTAATCGGTGCAGTGGTTAACATGTAAGGCACCGATGCTCCTTGTTGACACAGAGCACCATACAATGTATTATGTTGTTTTGGCAGTGCATTTATAAGATCAATGCAAACCAATGTCGGTGTGTACACTAGGAATGGTGCATCGATTTCTTGAGATTTTTTTTTTACCTGAAAAAATTGACAATTTATTTATAAAAATATATTAATTAATGATATGGTACAGGTTTCATATTGATAAAGAAATGTCTGACAAGATATCAAGTAACAAAAATACTGATAACACATTAAGAAAAGTAAAAAAGGAAATTTCTTTGTAAATTATTTACAAAAAAAATTATTTTTGAACTATATGTAAGTTTAACTAATATGTATTGTTTACTGTGTATCATGCAGAGCCACAAAATTACAAATCTCGACAAGATCATTTATGATCTAGGACTAGAAGTGCGTAAAATATTGATGCAAAAATTGCAAAAGGATGAATCAAGTGAATGAAAAAATACTATCGATCCAATATGAGTTTATTTTTTTAATTTTCATTAATAATATACTTAAAATTATTAGATAACATGTGTCAAACAATATATTAATTCACATATGTTTAATGTTCTATAGGGACCAAAAAATCAGAAAAGGAATGTTGTTCTAAGAAAAGAAAAAAATAGAACATGCAAATGAAACTGAATTCCTCCTTAGCTCATCTGGAGTGGTGTTGGAGGTTAACGAAAGGGGGAAAAACTTTTACAAAATTTGAGGGATCTAGTGGAACGAATGTATAGACATTCTTTCCACTTACAATACAAAAATCAATCCAATGATTCCAAGAAGAAAATTTTATTTGAACTACAGGAAGATTTCCCAAAGAATTGGTCAATGAGACATGTCAGAATTTTAATAGAAAAAACATACAACAACAAAAATGAAGGAATTAAAAAGTAATATTCCTTTAAATGTTTGTCTAGAATTATTTATAAACATCACTTTTGTTATATTTACTTTTCATATATCAATATAAAAATTAAATATTTTATTGTCATGTTACATTTTCAGGAAGATTATGAAAATCTCAAAATATGAACGAGTTGATATCATAAATATACCAGTAGGAATGTCCAAAAAGGTGTACAAGGATATGGTCAAAGAAATGGGCAAAATTGCATCGCAGGAGGAGCCATCTCAACAACAACGTGCTTCAAATGTAATATGTAATCATTGAATTTTTCGATCATTTGGTACAATAAATAAACAATTTAGCATTAAATTTTAATTTTCATGTATTTTCTTGCAGAAAAGAAAAGAAAATGGAACCCATTTAGCACATAAAACAGGACGACAAGGAAGAAAAGGGCTGATATCTAAGTTTGTGAGTAATTGTTACTTCCTTATAACAACTTAACTAGATTTCATTTTTGTATTTTTTAAGTTGTTTTACAAAAATCATCATAGAATGTGTTCAAACAGGTGCTAACATACAAAGAAGAACCATCAGATGAATTAATTGACATTGAGTTAAATATGGGTTGTGGGTATATGTTGGCATATCAGAAATTAAATGTGGAATTTGTAAGGATATATCAATCTTGTTTTACTTAGCTCCGTCTATAATTAATAGAACAAAAAAATATTTTATATTAAATATATGATTTTTTATGATGTATAAAACTTGCAGGAAACAAAGTATGGAACTGTACCAATAGATGAACTCTTGAAAGATGGCATACTACATGGTTTTGAAAGAATGTGTATAGTTCATGAGTCAATTGTTACTATGGTACATCATTTCTTTTCGATTTACATTGATGTATATTATTTAATATTGCAATTTTCATTATTCTGACCAATGTATATACACTCATTACAATTTATTTTTATGTTTGTAGATGGATGGTGAAGAAGAAGAAAGCAATCAACACCATGAACAAAACATTCCTGAAAATAACCCATGTCATGGAAGTAGCTCTAGCAGTGACAACACTTCAAGAAAAGAACGATGATCACTATGTTTGGATATCAAAGCAAGGCATTGTATTAATTTTTTGAAATGTTTGTCTGTGAAATCATACATTTTGTTTAATGTAATGGACATAGTGTCCCAATTGAAAGACAAAGAGATACCAATAATTGTCCCATTTTTTATGACATACCTAGAGCAAGAGAGCACGAGAGCACTGTGAAGCAGTGAAATACGTTCGAACAGAAATATTCAGACAATAAGAATTCCAAACCTCTGGTGATTCAAACCTTGTAGCATAGAATTTCAAACAATCTCGTGATTAAATTTTATTGTTTTTTTTTACTTTTTCTGTAGTTTTTTTTTATGCGGTAAAAAAAAAAATTCAATTTGTTTTTTATTTTCAAAAACAAAATTAAAAAAAAAAAAAAAAAATCCATTTTAACCCTAAACCCTACATTTTTTTTGTTTCTTCCCTTTCTTCTCCTTGTTTCTGTGATTTCAGAATTAGGGCTTTTCATTTTAGATTTATAGGGTTTGTATTGCTATATATAGGCCTGAGACATCCAACCCAAGGGACAGCTTGCATATTTGGATCCCAATCCATGTTGGCCCTTGTGTGAATTTTTAAAAAACAGATTTTTTTTTATCGGTGCACCCGACTTAACCTAGTACACCAATGCGTTGAATTATCCCATTGCACTGTGGAAATACGCTGTGAGAAAAAAGATTAAAAAAAATTAATCAGTGCGCCATATGTAAAATAGGCTACTCATGCACTATTTCATTATAGTGCACCACGCTCGTGTTGTTCACAAAAAAAAAAAAAAAATGTGTTAATCGGCGCACCATGTAACATATAACTCACTACACCAGGTCTCATAGTTGACAAAGAGCATTGTATGGTGGTCCCTTGTTTGCGCGGGGTGTTTATGCTACAAAAATGAACACTGGACGATTTGTATTATTTTTTCTGTGTTAATCAGTGCGGTGGTTAACATGTAAAGCACCGATGCTCCTTGTTGACACAGAGCACCATACAATGTATTATGTTGTTTTAGCAGTGCGTTTATAAGATCAATACAGACCAATGTCGGTGCGTACACTAGGAATGCCGCATCGATTTCTTGAGATTTTTTTTTTTACCTGAAAATTTGACAATTTATTTATAAAAATATATTAATTAATGATATGGTACAGGTTTCATATTGATAAAGAAATGGCTGACAAGAGATCAAGTAACAAAAACACTGATAACACATTAAGAAAAGTAAAAAAGGAAATTTCTTTGTAAATTATTTACAAAAAATATTATTTTTGAACTATATGTAAGTTTAACTAATATGTATTGTTTACTGTGTATCATGCAGAGCCACAAAATTACGAAGCTCGATAAGATTATTTATGATCTAGGACCAGAAGTGCGTAAAATATTGATGGAAAATTTGCAAAAGGATGAATCAAGTGAATGAAAAAATATTATCGATCCAATATGAGTTTATTTTTTTAATTTTCATTAATAATATACTTAAAATTATTAGATAACATGTGTGAAACAATATATTAATTCACATATTTTTAATGTTCTATAGGGACCAAAAACTTAGAAAAGGAATGTTGTTCTAAGAAAAGAAAAAAATAGAACATGCAAATGAAACTGAATTGCTCCTTAGCTCATCTGGAGTGGTGCTGGAGGTTAACGAAAGGGGGAAAAACTTTTACAAATTTTTTAGGGATCTAATGGAACAAATGTATAGACATTCTTTCCACTTACAATACAAAAATCAATCCAATGATTCCAAGACGAAAATTTTATCTGAACTACAGGAAGAGTTTCCAAAATTTAATTTGATAAGGATATGGAATTTCAGCAGAAAAACCATCAGAAGCAACAAAAGACGAAGAATGAAAAAGTAATATTGTTTAAATATTTGTCTGAAGTGTAGCTTTATCACTTATTTGTTATATTTCATATATCAATATGAAAATTAAATAGTTTATTGTCATGTTACATTTTCAGGAAGATTATGAAAATATCAAAAGATGAATGAGCTCATATCAGAAATATTCCAGTAGGAATTTCCAAAAAGGTGTATAAGGAGATTGTCAAAGAAATGGAAAAAATTGCATCGCGGGAGGAGCCATCTCAACAACAACGTGCTTCAAATGTAATATGTAATAATTGAATTTTTCGATCATTAGGTACAATAAATAAACAATTTAGCATTAAATATTAATTCTCAAGAATTTTCTTGCAGAAAAGAAAAGAAAATGGAACCCATTCAGCACATAAAACAGGACGACAAGGAAGAAAAGGGTTGATATCTAAGTTTGTGAGTAATTGTTACTTCCTTATAACAACTTAACTAGATTTCATTTTTGTATTTTTTAAGTTGTTTTACAAAAATCATCATTGAATGTCTTCAAACAGGCGCTAACATACAAAGAAGAACCATCAGACGAATTAATTGACATTGGGTTAAATATGGGTTGTGGGTATATGTTGGCATATCAGAAATTAAATGTGGAATTTGTAAAGATCTATCAATCTTGTTTTACTTAGCTCCGTCTATAATTAATAGAACAAAAAAATATTTTATATTAAATATATGATTTTTTATGGTGTATAAAACTTGCAGGAAACAAATTATGGAACTGTGCCAATAGATGAACTCTTGAAAGATGGCATACTACATGGTTTTGAAAGAATGTGTATAGTTCATGAGTCAATTGTCACTATGGTACATCATTTCTTTTTTATTTACATTGATGTATATTATTTGATATTGCAAGTTTCATTATTCTGACCAATGTATATACACTCATTACAATTTATTTTTATGTTTGTAGATGGAAGGTGAAGAAGAAGAAAACAATCAACACCATGAAAAAAACATTCCTGAAAATAACCCATGTCATGGAAGTAGCTCTAGTAGTGACAGCACTTCAAGAAAAGAACGATGATCACTATGTTTGGATATCAAAGCAAGGCGTTGTATTAATTTTTTGAAATGTTTGTCTATGAAATCATACATTTTTTTTAATTTAATGGACATCGTGTCCCAATTGAAAGACAAAGGGATACCAATAATTGTCCCATTTTGTATGACAAAAAATGTCTTATATATATGTGTGTGTGTGTGTGTGTGTGTGTGTGTGTGTGTTTTAATTTATTCTATTGCATTCTCCATTATCGTTGTGAAATGTAACACCATTGATTAAATTTATGGATGATTAAATATTATAATGAAGAGATATGAAAAGTTGATGATATGATTTAACAAATATATCCAAACATCACATTCAAATGCACTAATAAAAATTTAATTCATATGAATATTGTTATGTCATGTGTCTTTTTGATAGATATGTGTTTTGAAATAAATTATGATATGATATAACAAATTAATCCAAACATCACATTCAAATGCATTAATAAAAAATAATTGACATGAATGTTGTTATAAATGTATGGAAAACTTCTAATGAATAATGAATTTTTAAAAATCACAATAATTGCACTGTCACAAGTCGATGTTTCTAAAAAATACAAAATGAACACCGATGTGTTTCAGTTACTGTACACCGGTGTGTTTGTATGATACAGTGCACTGGTTTGTTTCTATGGCCTATAGGCACTACACAAATACCAATACCAATTATAAATATCAATGCATTTGTGCAATACTGAGCACCAGTGCGTTTATGTGAGTCTACGCACTTATGCATTTGTACGTCCTATGGGCACTGCACAAATACCAATAAGAATTAGAACAAATGGTGTGTTTGTCTAATACTGTGTACCAGTGTGTTTCTATAACTCGACATACCGGTGCATTGAGATGACCTATGGACACCGCACAAATCCCAAGACCAATTAGAATGGCCCCGTGTTTTGTATCACCAACACTGAGCCCCAGTGAAATTTTATACCTTGACAGCCCAGTGCATGCACCTTTGACCGCCCTGTGCCACCTTCTAGATGACACACATCGGTGCGTTGACACCTTATTAGTGCACCGATGACAAAAAAATCCTTAATAACCTCTAACCGCCCAATTTTTTTAGTTGTGTTGAAATTCCATTAAAAGCTCCGCCAAAACCTTCGTAACCGTAAACAGACATTGTCGCAAATGTGTTTTTGAAAATTTTGGCCAATTTTATAACACTAAAAACCTCCTTTATAATGTCCGCTAGAGGGTATTTTCCTTTTAGTGCTCTCTCTCTCTCTCTCTCTCTCTCTCTCTCTATGGAGTTGGGGTTTAGTCAAATTAGTTAGACCAATTCTCTCTCTCTCATGAAACTAAGTTATGAAACTTAAGGAACCAACCAAAAAATTGTCTTCATGAAGATTAAGGCACTTTAAACACTCAAGTTAGCCAACCCACTTAGCCATACACACACATATATATATATATAAATATGCCCATATAAAGAGAAAAATGTCCCTCTCTCTCTCTCTCTCTGGAGTTGGGGTTTAGTCCAATTAGTTAGACCAATTCTCTCTCTCTGAAGTTGGGGTTTAGTCCAATTAGTTAGACCAATTATCTCTCTCTCTCTGCCCACAATTTATCATGCATGAGGTCTCAGATTAAGTCTTGAGGTTAATGTGTGTGTGTAAGAAAAAATAGTGAGAGTGAGCGGGGCATGGAGGACCCTACAAGGGAACTTCAAGCACTTTATAAACTTACAAATATGGTACATATTGTAAACCTATTTATGTTTATTGTGGAATATCACCCAATAAGTTCATAGAGTAAGTCAATTATAGATTTTGCTAGAATGATGGTCTAGAATGATGGGTTCATGTATGAGGAATATAGGTGCGTGTGTGGTTGTGGGTGTGGGTGTGTGGGTGAGTCTATGCATGCATCCATACCTACATACATACTCACACACACACACACACACACGTGTGTGTGTGTGTGCCCTCATGGGTCGCTTAATTTATTGAACCATTCATCTAATTCATGTTACTAATAGGGATGCCATATTTCATAAATTAAAATATATTTTATTTTCTCAAGGTTTCCAAATACTTTATAAAATTACCAGAGAGAAAAAAAAATTACTAAGAAAGAAGTTAAAACACCCAACAATAAAACATGAAAAACACAATTCTTATCCTGGACAACCCCAATATGGGGAAAAAAAGTTAAAAGAATTACATTTATCTATTGGCAAAAACCTGAGTAAGCCATTAAATTGGGCCTTCACTACTCAACTCCCAATGCACTTTACAATGAAGTCTTCCTAAGCCTTTTAAAGGCTTCATTACATGCAATCCATGGGCACAAAATCGTGTCCCCGAAACCACCCCTATATACTAAGTAACTTTGACTCTTTCACAGAATCAAGTTTTACCTGACAATATCCCCTTAAAACTTGACTTGGGGTTCCGACCAAATATGGCCAAGTGAACTAGCACCACCCAACTCTAGGCCCTACCCCCTGAAATTTTATATGTAGGGTATCAATCAATTTTACATATCTTGTATCACCTAGGTCTAACTCTAGACTTATTTACTTCTAATTTCCTTGAGGTACACATGTCTAATAGGTCTTACATTTGTATTCAAATTTACATGCACTAAAATATTTTTTTACTCCATTACACATGCTCGCACACACACACACACACACTATATATATATATATATATATATATATATATTTCTATTTCTATTCTGACACTTAAATTAGTATCCTCTCACTTTTCCATTGCTTTTACCTCCACTATGAACCAACAAGCCACACACACTACAACCTGTTTCAAGAAAAAAAAACTTTCTTTTGAATTCACCCATTGAATGCAATATCTTTGCCTCAACGAGTTTGAACCTTCACATGGAACATTCACCATAGTTGTGTATCAAAACCACTTTGTAATCACAAGAACATTTGTTTTATTTATTCTATGTGGCATCATGATGGAATTTTTCAACCCTTGGGGTTTTCACTTGCAACTGATCTCCTCCTTGTTATGCAACCTTGTGCTTTTGTGAGGAGAGGATACCACTCCCAACACTCTGTTCAATTTTTTTTTCATCTAGACACCCTTTCAGTCTAAATCAATAGTGATAAAGAAACCACAGTCCTTCAATCCATTATGTTGACAAAATAATTTTGTATATTTTTTATTTTATTTGGAATATTCCACACCCTAGGTAATGAAACATATCTCCAACTTGAAGCATTTCCTCAGTGGAAATCCTGGTGTTGTTGCCACATTTTTTATTCTCCATCCCAATCACTTCATTCAATTTATTTCCAAGCCTTTATTTTTTCAACCTCCCTTACTTCTCAAACTACCACCTTCAAATAATCATCCTACTCATTGATATTTGGTTATTCATTCCCATTCCTATGCCAACCATCACCTCTATCTACAATCCCAAGGAGAAATTTCAACAAGAAGGATTGTAAGGATACAAATTGGTACTCGTCCTATGATCTCAATATTGTGGCTCATAATAAAAATTAGGGCCTATATTGTGCCCCCATTCATACCAAATATTTTCTCCACCTGTCCTTCTTGACCTTAATTAAATAACAACCATGATTACAAACCCTAGATCTTGCGCTTAGGGATTTTCCACAACAAACATGATAATAGGAAGGGGAAGTCAATATATTTCCATTGCTAGATGGGCGATGATACCGTTTATAGTTTGATGGATCTAGGATATGACTTTAACTTCAATTTTGGCAAGTATTATTACCATTTTGATCACCCAATCCACCATCTCTTCAATCCCAAGTTCTATATAGCCCACATTAATAATCATTGGGAAAACATGTTGCCATGAAGGGAAATAAATTTAACATCTCACAAATCAAGCCCACCCTCACTAGAGAATATAGGTTAAACCTTTACTTTCATACCATGTTAAAATAATCAGAGAGAAAAATAAATTTAATGAGAGAAAAAATAAAACAAGCAACAAAACATAAAATGCACAATTTTTATGTTGGAAAATGCTAATTCACGGAAAAACCAGCTAACAAAATTAAGCCAAGATCCAGGAAAGCCGACTAAGTGATCCTTCACCACTCGTATCGCAGGGCCCATTACAATGAAGTATTACTAATCCTTCTAAATAATTAATTACATGAAATCCATGGGCACAAAACCATAGGCAACAAAAACCATGTTCCCAAAACCACCATTGTATACCAAGTAACTTTGACTCTTTCACCGAGTCAATATTTACCTAACACTCCTAACATGGTTATCATATATCACTTTTAGAATTAAATACATAGATTAAATCATTAAATTATGACCATATCCATGAAGGGAACTCTAATTTATTATTTCATATGGAATAATACTTACTGAGATTTTGCAAATGGGGTAGCAAGCTAAATTGTGGAGAAAAATCCATAATTAATTATGCTTGAGCCAGAATTTTATTGGGATGGGTAACCTCCTAGGAAGTATTAGTTACTGGATGTAATCCCTATAGGTGATGATATATGTGATTTATTTTTCTAGTATCAATACCACTTCCTCACCCCTTTAAGGACCATCCAAGGTAATGAATATTATGTGGGCTACTAAAAATCATGAAAAATATTAATGTGTTGCACTATGAAAGCCCCTTAATTAAATGAAAAGTGTGAAGGGAGATATAAATGAAAATTTCATATGACATAATACTTATAAGGTTTTTCAAATGTCAAAGAAATCTAAGTGGGCTTAATTATGGGTAAAACTCCATAGTTAAGCACACTTGAGCTAGAAGTTTCATAGGATAGATGACCTCCTAGGAAGTCCTAGTTATCGAGTGTTGGTAGTAGTTAAATAGACCACCTAGCATAAATTATCACCTCTTGGGTTCACCCATATGAGAATCATTTGATGAAATGAGTGCTATGTGGACTACTCAAAATCATGAGAAATTTGGTTAGTTGAGACTCATATTCATGGGTATGGTCATAGTTTAATCACTTACACTATGAAATTAATATGTTTCATTGGAAAAGCCCTTCAAGTAAATTAAAACATTGAAGGGAGCTCTAACTGAGTAGTTCAAATGGCATGATACTTGGTAAGGATTTTCAAATGGAGAAGCAAGGTAAGTGAGATAAATTGTGGGGAAAATCCATAGTTAAGTGTGATTGAGCCAGAGGATTCTTGGGATAGGTGACTTCCTAGGAAGTCATGGTTATTAGATGAAATTATCAAAGGTGATGAATGGAGTTATAATATTTATTTTGCTAGCATAAATCCCACTTCCTCACCCCTATGAGCATCACCCAATTTAGTGAGTGCTATGTGGACTATTCAAAATAATGAAAAAATTAGTCAGTTGAGACTAATACTCGTGGATAGGGTCATATTTTAATTACTTTATGAGTTAATATCTTTCCCTGCAAAAGCCCCTCAATTAAATTAAAATAGTGAAGGCATCTATAGATGAATATTTCATGTGGAATAATACTTCCTTTTTTTTTTCAAATGGGGTAGCAAGCTAAGCAGGCTTAATTGTGAGGAAAACTCCATAGTTAAGCATGCTTGAGCCAAAGGAGTCTTGGTATGGGTGACCTTCTGGGAAGTCCTGGTTATCGAGTGCAAGCCTTAGAGTGATTATTGATGCTATTCAATTTATTTCACTATATCAATCCCACTTTATTACCCCTATGAGCATCACTAGATGCAATGACTGTTATGTGTACTATCCCAAATTATGAGAAATTTGGTTAGTTGAGACTAATACTCATGGATATGGTCATTTTTTAATGACTATCTCTAATTAATTAATATGTTTCACTTTAGGAGCCCCTCAATTAAATTAAAAAAGTAAATGGAGCTCTAAATAAATGGTTTATGTACAATAATACTTGCTAAGATTTTACAAATGGTTAGCAAGATAATTGGGATTAATTGTGACAAAAAATCCATAATTGGGCATGCTTGAGCCAAAAGAGTCTTGGGATGTGTGACCTCTAGGGAATTACAAGTCACTAAGTGCAACCCCAAAAGGTGATGATTGATTCCATGTGATTTATTTTTCTAGTATCAATCCCACTTCTTCACCCCCATGAGCATCACTTGATGCAAAAAGTTCTATGTGGAATATTCAAAATCATGAGAAAGTCGGTGACCAATACTCTTGGGTATGGTCATAGTTTAATGAATTAATATACAGTTAATCCTTGAAAATTATATCTAACATGTTGCAGCGTGAAATCCCCTAAATTAAATGAAAATATTGAAGGGAACTCTATCTTGATAATCCATAAGGCATAATACTTGCTAAGGTTTTGCAAATGGGGTAACAAGATAAGTGAGCCTTAATTGTGGGGAAACTTCATAGTTTATCGTAGTTGAACTAGAGGAGTCTTAGGATGGGTGACCTCTTGGGAAGTCATTTTATCGAGTGCAAGCCACAAAGGTGATTATCGATGCTATGTGATTTTTTTAGCTAGTAGCAATCCCACTTCTTCATGCCTCTGACTTGCACCTAATGAAATGAGTAATATGTTGACTATTCAAAACCATAATAAATTTTGTCAATTGAGACTAGTACTTAAATGGATATGGTCATAGTTTAATGACTAACTCACATAGTTAATATGTTGCACTGTTAAAGCCCCTCAATTAAATGAAAAGAGTGAAGAGCGCTATAATTAAATAGTTCACATGGCATAATACTTAGTAAGGTTTTGTAAATGGGGTAGAAAGCTAAGTGGACTTAATTATGGGAAAAAATTCATAGTTAAGCACACTTGAGGTAAAGGAGTCTTAAGATGGATGACCTCCTCCAAAGTATTGGTAATGATTGATTCTATGAAATTTATTTCTCTAGTATCTATCCCACTTCTTCACCCTTGTCAACATCACACAATGTAATGAGTGTTATGTGGAATATTCAAAATCATGAGGAATTTGGTTATTTGAGGCTAATATTCATGGATATGGTCATATTTTAATGACCTACTCTACACAATTAATATGTTGCATTGCAAAATCCCCTCAATTAAATGAAAAGAGTGAACGAGGATCTAATATAATAGTTCATATGGCATAATACTTGCTAAGGTTTTGCAAATGGGGTAGAAAGCTAAGCATGATTAATTGTGGGTAAAAATCCACAATAAGCACACGTAATCCAAAGGATCCTGGGGATAGGTAACACTCGGGAAGTCTTTGTTTACTCAATATAAGCCCTAGAAGTGATGATATATGCTATGCATAATATTTACATAGTATCAATCGCACTTCTTAACGTAGCTAGCCTCATTGCTCTTTTAACTTGCTAAGGTCGTTCCTTGGGATTAGGCCTAACCCCATATGATGTTCCTTCCAAAGACTCATCAATGCTCGAGTTTCTCTTATTTTTTTTATCCCCTTGCAATATCTTAACCCATGTGACTATGGGCTTGGTACTAGGCACTCACATTACAAATTCAATGGCCACGGTCATAAGAATAGATCCATGGTCCAAACATGGCATTAGTCTCTACCAACATGGCCCTCCAATATATGAACATGATCAAAGGCTCATAACGAAGGAACTGGTTAATTGCAAATGGGTGACCCTTGACATTAGTGGATGAGTTTTCACTCATAGTTCCCACTCAAGGTTATCCTCCATAAATAAAAAGGCATTGATTAGGTGGAAGAAATAAACAACCCAAAATGATTGCATGGGGGCTCCCTTGTGATGTAAGCAGAGAGGGGGGATTTTCACTCGCGGTTTTGATCTCGTGGAACCTTGCACTAGAATTTTTTTCCCCCACTCTCGATCTGGGGAAGTGGCATTCAAAGCTAACTTTTTCACGCAACCTTCAAATAACAGAAAAACCTAATCCTAATTCCTTATTCTATGTTGGTCTCAGTGAACCAAATTTTTGGTTCGCGTCCTATGAAAATGTTGTTAGACATACTGTTAGAGTTGGTATCTTCATCCCTCCGTCAGAGATCAATTTTCTCTTGTTTCATTTCATTTTAGGTGTCTCACTCAGCTCATTCATTTGCATTCCATTAGGAACATCGATTTTCTGACACTAGGGGGCTTTTTACTCATGTTCCTCATGTCTTGTACCTATTGGTCTAATTCTGTTCACCGAAATCATGTACAGTCTTGTTTGGTCTCAAAATTGACAAAGAGTAATTTTAGGGTTGCAGGTTTCATTAGGTCTAGGGTTTCACTAATTTTGTCTTAAAAATGATCAATAATTCTAGCAGGCACATGAGGGAGCTTCAAATGAGGTTTCAGAGAAAAATTTTCATCATCATAATTCTTGATAATGATTTTTCTTCGAAACCCTGTTTTGAAGAAAATTTGTCTATTTTGTCTTTTTGTAATAAACGCAATGTAAATTTAAAAGCTTTTTCAGTTGTGAAATTCTTCAGGCACAACCCTGTTTTCCTTTTCCAAGATCCCATGCCAGTTATCCCTCCAAAAAATAGACAAGAGATTCATCATCAGCTCAAAAATCAAAAGGAAACAAAAACAGAGTTTATGTGAAAAGTGCCAAAGTTTCAAACATTACAAAAGTGGATTTTTCAAATTAAAAATAAAATTCATTGGGAATATAAGATATTTTCATTGTTTCTACAATCCATTTGCAAGCCAAGACAAGAGTGAAGCCAAGAAAATCGTGGAGGAAGTGAAATTAGTGATTTGGAGGCTGGACTATGTATTGAATTTGCTGCGCGGCGCACTGGGCAACTGGCGCGGTGCACTGGTTGAGCGCGGTGCATTGGGCCACTCTGCACTATGCATTTTTTTTCCTACGCAGCACATACAAGGAGCTCGACGCACTGGGTTGTGCGCGCGGCGCACAAGGTAGACACACAGATTTGTTGCCATTTCTCCCAATCATCAAATCGGTTCGATCAATTTTGGTCCAAGGAAGTTCATTAAAATATGTTTGGTGTAGATTGAGATTGCATATGATAATTTGAATGTCAAAACAAACCCTATCATTTTGATTGGAGAGTTTTTTCTTAGGGTTTTGAGGTTGGAATTGTAAAATTGGTTTTGGTGCCAAACTTGTTCATTCCCCACCTAATTTTTTCCCTTTTCCTCACTGTTATACTATAACTACAATCCATCCCTTATTCTCTCACATTCCCAAAATCACTTATTCCTAAGCCTATTTCCCTATCCCTAAAACTAATTCATTTCCTATCACTCTCCCTTTCCCATTTCATTTGTAAAACTTCACAAACCCCAAGTTCCCAAACAGTCAAGTGACTGTCCCTTATCCCTACATTATCAAATCTCACTTGATTAAACCCCATTATCCTCACTTCCCTATTTCTCATGGTCCCTCATTTTACACATTTAGCAATCAAGACAAAGGCACCAAATTCTCATTTTCATACAAATCAGCATATACTTGGCATACACTTTCAACATCATGGAAACAGACATATTCCTCTTATGACCAAGACAGTGACTCTACAACCGAATTGCATGCACCAAGGAGACCAGAAGCTGTTGGAGAAGGAAAAAAAGGAAAATAACATGTTGAGGCACATGAAGAAATCATTGTTGGGCACGAAATCATGTTTGCAAGGCGCGAATCAAGATCCCGAAGGAAAAGTTAAAGAGGTCACTAAAACGTTGCAAAAGGCATGATAGGCTCCAAATTTTGGTCGAAGCTTCTTTGGCTGAGCATAGCACTTGATGAGGGACCTTCAGCCCAAATTTCAAGAAATTTGGGAAACATTTTGTCAATTTTGAATTTTTGGGCCTAAAAACAGATTTTCTTGCCCGACGCGTAGTACCACTTGGTGCGCACTTATAATTGGTAGCTCTTTTGGAAGAAAAATTTTCATTTCTGGATTTTTCATCAAAATTTATGCATGCCTATGGATTACCTAAGGATTTTTACAAGTTTGGGTTGCCTAAAGGGTCAAAAACACCCTAAAAATGACCTTTCTGCCACTTTTTGCACACACAGGAAGCAGTGTTGGGAGATTGGATTTTTGGAGGGGCAAATGGCAACTAAATTCAGAAATTCCACTTGGGTTGGAAATTAGATAGGTAGGGATTTCCAAAGAGCTATCTTGAACTCAATTTAGACTTCGGGAAGGCCTCAAAATCAGCCTCAAACTTGTGCTATGCAGAGAGATTTTAGGTGCGGCGCATAGAGAAATTTGGCCTATTTTTCACTCAGCAGCTCAGAATTTCGCCTAGTTTTGGCCAGTTTGACTTTTTCATGTAACTCTTGATGTACCTTGATGTAATTTCATGACCATGATGTAATTTTGTCACATTTTTACTCATCTTAGTGGATTCATTCACCAAAAAGTGAAATCTGGGTGAATGAATCAGTTTCCTATCATATAGAGGCAAGTTGTTTCATTGCCTATTTTCTAGTTATTATTTTAGATATGGTTGAAACAACTCCTAGAATGGTGAGCTAAACCCCTAGAGGCATGGGAATGAGTTAGGCTTGTCTGTATCTTGTATTTTCTCAAACATTTTCAGAGGTTGGACACTTGGGATTGCTTGACACTTCATTGTACATTTCATCTCTGCAATTTTGGCAAAGGAATAGACCAGGGTTTGCAGCACTCTTTGGGATCCATGTGGCTCTATGTTTTTATGGTGTGTTTCTATCAGTGATTATAAATTTACTTATGTTTGATTTGTACCGGTTCCCTTCCTATTTTCTTCTTAAATTAAACAAATGACTGATAAAGGTGGAATTCATTAGATTGCTTTACTCTGCCTTTGAGTTTTGTTTAATTTTCCATGTTTTCATCTGTTTGAAGAGGATTCTTGAAATCCTCTTTCCACTTTCATCTCCTCACCAGTCTGAACTATCCATTCATTCAATCCAAAACATCAAAACAATTGCCTTCCTTGCCCCATTCAAAACTATGTAAAAACTAGGCCTCATCCCCGAACCCAAAACTACCTTTCCCTTTGTTTCCAACAAAACCCCCAAAATCAAAATTAAACTCCTTTAATTATATACCTAGCCTAAAATTAGCTTTATTTCAAGTCATCTCAAGCCCTATTGATTATTTTTGCTAAGATTGACCCGGAGAGAGCCCTCTCCTCATCTGGTAGGGCTAGCTACCAGACTGAGCGTGGTTTGATGTTACCCTGGACTCTGCCCTCTTTCAGCCTGAGGTAGATTTAGGCAATAACACATACAACAACCCCCCACTTTTCCTTGAAGAAATTAAAAAAATATGGACCGTTTAAAAAAATTATTTTCTTTTTTATATCACTAAAAGAAAATAATCAAAATACCTAAAGTAATAAAAGCATTATTGTCCTTGTCTAAATATGCATTTAGGTCAAAGGTGTCATAAGTCAGTACTTACACTACAAATTTTTAGTCGATCATCCCAATTTTTCATCCTCCTGACCTACCGAGTCCCAATCATCCCAATCAAACTATCCTCTCAAGTTCTAATCATCATGGCCTTCCCAGTGTCGATCATCCCTACCTCCAAATTATTCCAATGAATTTACATGTTTTCACCCTTTTCAATTTTTATAGGTTTTCAATAAAATTAGATACTTGTGATACTTTGCACTCGGCTACTTCGCACTTGTATGAGAATTAATTTAATAAAAACTCACAATTCTAGAAATTATGATGTAGAGTTGCAATTTCTCATGAATTTTTAATCAAAATCACAAGACACAAACCTACTCTACTTCTCTCCAGAATTCAATTCACAATTTAGAACATCAATCACAAACATGCATTAATAAATAACAGACATGCATACAGTATTTTTCTCAGGGAAAGAAATCTTCTGAAAACCCTAATGCATGCTTGCAATAATCTGATGAATAGAGATATATTATAATTTCTTTGAGCAATTGAGCACAACCTGCAAGTGAATAAGCTATCTCTCTACTCACTGAGAAGATTTGACCCAAACTTAGTCAATTTCTACCTGTTCTTTAGCCCCTATTTCCTTACACAATTCCTTGAGAAATTAGGCCCCTATTATTTAGAAATTTCTCCAAAATGGATTGCAAAAATTGCAAGGTTGGTCATATGAATGCATGCAATACTTGTACACTCAATACTAATATATAACTGATGTTACACTGCCTTGGACTCTACACCACAGTTGGGGAACTCTAATTCTTTGCATGCACTAGCTAGTTTGGGCTAATTGATCAGTTAACTAGATGATCATTGAGTTTAACTAAAGTCCCATTGCATAACTGATCTTACACTAGTTCCTCCAATAGTTATAACTAGTTTAACTAAAAAAAAAAAAACTTGAAATAATTGACCTTGATTGCTACAAATTAGCAATTCTAGAAATTATGATGCAGAGTTGCAATTTCTCATGAATTTTTAATCAAAATCACAAGACACAAACCTACTCTACTTCTCTCCAGAATTCAATTCACAATTTAGAACATCAATCACAAAAATGCATTAGTAAATAACACACATGCATACAATATTTTTCTCAGGGAAAGAAATCTTCTGAAAACCCTAATGCATGCTTGCAATAATATAATGAATAGAGATATATTATAATTTCTTTGAGCAATTGAGCACAACCTGCAAGTGAATAAGCTATCTCTCTACTCACTGAGAAGATTTGACCCAAACTTAGTCAATTTCTACCTGTTCTTTAGCCCCTATTTCCTTACACAATTCCTTGAGAAATTAGGCCCCTATTATTTAGGAATTTCTCCAAAATGGATTGCAAAAATTCCAAGGTTGGTCATATGAATGCATGCAATACTTGTACACTCAATACTAATCTATAACTGATGTTACATTACCTTGGACTCTACACCACAGTTGGGGAACTCTAATTATTTGCATGCACTAGCTAGTTTGGGCTAATTGATCAGTTAACTAGATGATCATTGAGTTTAACTAAAGTCCCATTGCATAAGTGATCTTCCACTAGTTCCTCCAATAGTTATAACTAGTTTAACTATAAAAAAAAACTTGAAATAATTGACCTTGATTGCTACAAATTAGCAATCACACATGATTAACTGAACTCTAACTCCTCCAACTTGAATTTACTGATTAAAATGGATGACAAAAGTCATTTCACACAAGTTAACTACATCCAAGTTGTCTGCTAATGTGGAAATTCGAATTTTCTCAATTTAATCAAGGCAAATCAAATTGAGAATTTATTGTTGCATTCTTCAACAGTCTGTCTCAAAAAGAAAGGGATTATCAACCACCTTTATCCTATACCTATGGAAATCTAGCATCAAACTTGTTAAGGCCTTTGTCAAAATGTCAACATCTTGTTCCTCTATCAGAATGTAATGTCACAACATTATCCTCCTCTGCACACAGTCCCGTAAATGGTGATACCACACACACACACACACACACACACACACACACACACACACACACATATATATATATTCCTGGATCAATCATGAAATACATGATTCTCAAAGAGCTTGATGCAAATTTGATTATCACGGTAGATCACAGTTGGATCCATAATCTGACCAAACATTTCCACAAGTAACTTTCTCATCCATATCGCCACACATGTTGCTTGACTTGAACCCATGTATTATTCTTTTGTTGAGTTGGGTGCCACAGATATTTGCTTCCTGTTGTACCAAGAAACTTTTGTGGACCCAACACTTGATAATCTCTATCAAATGTCTCAAAACCTTCCAGTTACTCGATGTACACCTCCTCCTTAATAACCCCATTGAGAAATGTTGTTTTTACATCAATCTGGTGGATCTTCCACCCAATATGTGCAGCCAGAGAAAGAATTGATCTAATGGATGAGTACCTTTCCATAGGAGAAAATTTATCCTCATAGTCAATTCCCTCAACTTGAGAGTACCCCTTGGCCATGAATCTAGCCTTGTAATTCTCTATGCTTATGTTTTCTTCCTGCTTAACCTTGAAGATCCATCTCAAACCCACAACCAATTTATTTGTTGGTCTTCGAAACACTTCCCAAAATATATTCTTTAAAATGGATTCATATTCCTCCACCATTTCATCTGTTAGTGTCTAAATGTTCAGTGATCAAATATACTCTTTCAGGGTTACGTGTTACTGTTCTTAGGTCAAAATTTCATGTTTTCAAACAAATCCTCAAATAAAATTTTGTTCTTTAAATGTTGTCTAGGTCTGAATGCTACTCCCTTCACTCTATTCATGGTCATCATAATTTAAAATTCATGTCATAATTATCACCTAGTTTCATAGGTCAGTAAACACACCTCCATCTAGGTCAATGTCTAGGTTTTTTTTGTTTTGCCACCTCAATGTCCAATCATGTCATAAAATAAGGAAAACAAAATGCCATTTTCACCATAAAAGTCATTTTCATTGGGAGTTAACAAAGATAGGAAATAAAGTAAAATCAATTTGTCTTTTCTAAATAGTATGTTACATTATCAATTTGTTCAAAAAAGAATTTTTTCTCAAAGTATGATTTCACTAAAGGACAAAAAAGCACATTTTGTGATGTTATAAAAGGAAATGAAGTTTCTTGGAGTTCATTTTATCCCTTGATGTTCAGTAGGGTTCCTCTCTTATCATCATCACACTCCACAGCAGCCAAAGGTCGAAGACAAACAAGAAAATGGTGCCAAAACTACTCTTGTTGCACTTCTAGAAGGTTGTGCTACGCTTCTGGAAGGTTGCGCTATGTTTCTGGAAAAGGTGCTACGTTTTTTTTTTAAAGCTCCAAATCAGCCATAAAAGGGTCAAATCAGCCTGAAAAAAGATTCATATACCTCCTAATTAGTAAGTGGACGCTTTTCATACCTTTTTCAAGTCAAATTCTTCAGCAAAAGGATGGATTTCCTCCTTAGGTTTTCTCCACTACATTTTTAGTTTCTTCCATATTTGGCTTGTTTCAGTTGAAAAAAACCCTAATTTCACCATCTTAAACCTTCATACATATTCAATATAACTTATCCAAACACTCAAAATCACTCACATCCCTCTTTTCCACCATTTTCATTGAAACCCTATTTGTCACTACGTTTTTGTAGGAAAACTAGGAAAACCCTGTTTTTTGACCTTTTGGGTACCTTCCTCATGCCCATTTCGAAAAATTCCACTTGTATATTATAGCCAAATCATCACCCTACCTCCCTATTTTCTTAGGAATTTTTCCCTACCATCTTCCACCTTTTTTTTGTCCCTAAAACCACCCTACCACTATCTGTTGTTCTCTTAATTTTCCACCTTCCCTATCCACTACATCAATATAGGGTTTTCATTGTTGATAAACACCATGGAGGGTGAAAATAAGATCCATAATGGAGGGCACCATTCCAGGTTTGAGCCATCCAACTTTTAGGATATCAATTCTTCTCCTTATTCCAAGATATTTTTTTGAAAACAGTGGTTGTTTGAGGTTTTGTGAGAGAATTCAAGTGGTAGACCGCCATGCCCAATTGACAAGCCTTTTTGCCACTAGATTAAAGAGAGATAAGGCTATCATAGCATGCATTGAATTCAACATATCAGAATATGTTATTGCTTCAGCAACAGGTATCCCAAACCATGGAGAAATTTGGTTCAAAGGGATGGACTTGGACATTGAGAACTAAAATATGTTCTTAAAACCTCACTGCAAAGATGCTCCTGAGCACATCTTCCCTTTCAGGAATTTACTTGATAAGTATGCCCCTTCGATGAAGTTAATTATGAAATATTTTACATTTGAAGGGAGATTCTAAAGACTTTAGTAGTACTATATCAAGTTATTGATGCACTTCACTACTACTAAGCCACTCAATTTGCTTAATTATTTATTCAGGAGTTTGGTCAAGATGACTGAAAAGGTACATACCAAAGGCAAAGATCATCACCCTAGTTTGTTCCACCATAGTTAAGTATTAATAATTTTCATCATCTCTCAGCAATCAATATGTCTTGGGAAAATTTCATCGAGGCAGTTACATCAACGCCTACTAATTTTCCACCCATCATTCATAGCACACCATCAGCATCAGCACATCCAAAGGAGGTTGGCTCTTCAAGTAGGCAAGTAGTGGTTCCAAAGGCGCCTAGGGTTGGGATTACTCTAACCTATGAGAAAGGTAAGAGGATTGTTTGTGCTCCTAATACTATCAAAGGTGTACATGCACCTGAAAATACAATTGAACAAAGACAAATAATGGATGAGTCACTTATTCATGATAGTGAGTCACCCATGCATAAGGATGAGTCACCATTGCAACAACATGAGGAAAAAGCGCCCATAAATATTGACATGGAAGAGCAGGTGAAAGAAAAGAAAGTTAAGGGGATAATAGTGGAAAAGAATGCATAGATAGCAGAGCTGAAGGACAACCTTTCGAGGGAAAACTTCATGATTACCTTCTTATAGCAAGAAAATATGCAATTGAAAGTTAAGCAGCTCCTCCAAATAAAACCAAAGGTTAACCTTGAAGAAGACAAAGGTAAAGGAAAATAAGTGGTATGTGTTGATCATTTGGATGAAAAAGAGGCTGAAACAAAACCAAGGAGGCCAAGAAAAAGAGGGTTAAATAAGAAAAAAGAACAAGAAAGAGAGCCATCTCCTCCATTAGGTAAGCTAAGCCTTTGATGACTTTATTGTTGCTGAAATTGAGCAAGATAAAAAGTTGCGGCTTGAAAGGGTAAATATTCATCTTGAGAATCTTTTGAAGAAGGAAGGAAGAGATTAGAACCTCTAGAGGCATATGGTGAGACATCATTTCTCTAGGAACCAAATCAACAAGGTGAGTGTGAAGAATTTGAGGAAAAAGCTTAAAGAAACCCTAATTAATCTTAAGGAGAAATTTAACTTAGATATGCTAGCTGAGGCATCCCTATTTGTTTATTTTATCATCCAAGGATGTCATGAAACGAAATTAGGATATTTTGAGCATTTTGAGCATTTTTTGTGATTTTTTTGAAAAATCTAGAAAATTGGTCTTTGTAGAAGTGTTGCATAGCAGCACAACGCTTTTCCTCGGAGCATCCAAATGAGGAAAAATTTAGATGTTTGGATGTATTTTTACTTCTAATTTACATATATGATCCTATATTGGCATTTCACTCTCCAATTTTGAAGAAAAATCTAAAAAATAGCTTCTTTTTCATGCTTCTACAACTCATTTTTCCTTTGTGCGGCGCTTCTGGAGTAAGGTTGGGAGAATGAGTTTTTGAAGGCCTTCCAGGAGGTATTTTCTTAGTTTCATGGTTGGGATGGAAAGAGTACACATAAGGCTACCTAACTGGCACGACGCTTCTGTCTTGGATTCCTTTTGGATAGTTTTCAAGCCAGAAATGTCAAAATTTCGAGGTGCAGCTGTCCTATGAGGTGTCTTTGTGGAGGAATCATGTAATCATTAAAGAGACATACACTCCTAGTTAATAGCTAAATTTGGGGGGATTGTTTCTAATTTCCCTAGACTCTAGGTAATGACTCATAGAGTGCATTTATGATGTATTTTAGATCAGGTTTCGACCCAATGAGGTGTCATATCTTCTATTTTATATATTTAGTCCAAATCAAGTCATTTTAGAGGTTGGATATTTTTTATTTTCAGTGTGGAGCTATTGTACAAACCTTTTTCAGTGAAATCAAAGACATGTTGCAGCTATAATATTGGGACTCCAATGGTATCCTTATGAGCATTGTTTTTTCTCTGTAACCTCAACAAGTTGAATGCTATGCTTATATATGTTGATATTATGAGTATATGAATAGAAATATTACTTTTCATGCTTTGTTTTATAATATTTTCAATAATGTGTTTCTACTCTTCTGATGAATGAATTCATTTAGCATGCTCATTCTGACTCTCTCTCTCTTTTCAAACCCTATACATAATGAAAAATTAAGTATGTTCTTGATTTTACCTACCTAGCCTCATCTTCATCTCTGCAAATGAACCTTTGAAATCAGACATAAAACCTAGACCTAGTTCCTTGATTGTCATTCCTATCCAGCAAAAAATTCAAAACAGACAAAACCATAATTCATTGAGCTTATACCTAGCCTAAGATCATTACATATCTAGTCATATCATTGGCTATAAAGTGACATTGATAGAGCCCTCTCTGGTTTTGGTAGGTCTAGCTACCATACCTAGAGGTTTGTTTGAGGTTACCTCCTTCAATTCCATTCTCAGCCTTGGTAAACAAGGGGAGTGATAACATTTTTCGCGTTGTCGTCGGGGAGTGAAGGTTAAATATTTCCCAGGAAATAATGAAAAATATTATCTTTGATTATTGATGGTGAACAATGGTCGGTCATAATAAGGTTGTGCATCTTTCACCTAGCGATTCTAGTGTCGAAGAATCCAAAAGTTTGGAGTTTTCATGGCGACTCCACTATTCAAAAACCAGTGGCTTCAAGAACTTTTTGGTGACTTCATTGTTTTCAAGATGGATTCAACTACAAGAAGGAATGCCAGGTATGCTCCTATGGATCTACCTCATATCCCTGGCTTTCCAGATCATATGCCTTGTTTTGATTGGTTATCTTATCTTCCTATGTTCAAATATGAAAAGAAATATGATGTTGCATTGCATTTTATCAAGTTTCATATGCATGTACATAAAATTAAAGTTAATTTTCCTGAGGATTTCTTAATGAATATATTTATTGCTACTCTGGAATACAAATCAGGAACATGGTATGAATGGTTTATACCAGCTACTATATGTTTTTTAAATGATTTTCATTCAATTTTCTTTGAAAATTATAAAGAGTATTATCCATCTTTATTTTTGGTACAAAATTTTTGTGATCATTTTGAGAGTGCATTTAGTATCTTGAAATTATTGATGAATATCTAGAATTTATGTATGAAGAGGATATGTTAGAGGCACTTTATGAATTCTCTACTCAGGTTAGTTTTCATGATGATCAAGAGGATTTAAAACATGTAGAAAACTTACAATCATCAACAATTTCTCTTTTAGCTGAAGATGAAATCAATCAAGAACTTGATTTAGATATCCATGTCCTTTCGCCAAAGATAAGTGAAAATTTGCAGCCAGTTTCTTATTTTTTGTGTGATCAAGGTGTAAGTAGTGAAATAATTCATGTAGACATTATCCCACAATTTCAAGAGGATCAAGTGTTAGAGATTGTTTTCCATCATAAAAGAAATATGATGGTCTTCAAAAAGAATGATATAACGAGACTACAATAGAATTTTTTGATCCACAAAAGAAGAGACCCAATATACATGATGCCTATTATACTTAAAGGTTATCATGAGGACATGCTTACAAATAATGACAAACAACTTTTTTATACACAAGCTATTGTCCCAAAATGTCTCACTGCAGCTTTGAATGATCAGAAATATTTGTTTGTTCATAATGATATGATTGCTTCTATTGAAATATTTCATGAAAATTCAGAGTCTTTTTTTGGAAATGATATGAAGGAATATTTAGTTAACCAAGCTGCACTCATTAATTTTGATAATGATCATGAAGTTCTGGGTGAAAATTTTAAAGTCCTTTCGCATGATTTTGAAGACCCTATTTCCAGTTTGTTGCAGCCATATGCGAAGATGAATCTTCTTATATTTATGGATGATGAGAAAATTTTTAGTGGACACTTTGAGTTGCATATATTTTTTTCCTCTTTCCTACTCGAGGATAGTGTGAGCAGGATTCAAGTAAGTAGTCATTTGTTTCATTGGTTACACTAGAGGGATCATATTGCATGATTGTATATATATCTTCAGTAGGTGGGTAGTTATCATCAGGATTTGAAAGCCTAAGGTGAAGGCCCTAATATCTCAATGGTATGCTACCATAAGTTCAATCAGTAGTCATTTTTTGAGTCAAAGTCATTTTCTATTTTAGTTAGTCATTTCAGTTTGTTGAATTTATTTCAGTTCCCATTTTTTACTCCATTGCCCAATGGATGAGGCTACCTGATCTATGGTGTTCCTAACACCTCCTAAAGGAGCTTCCATTACCATATGGAGCCAATGTTAGTGTCTAAATGTTGAGTGATCAAATATACTCTTTCAGGTTTACTTGGTAGTGGTCCTAGGTCAAAATTTCATGTTTTCAAAAAAAATCTCAAATAAATTTTTGTTCACTGAATGTTTTCTAGGTCTGAATGCTACTCCCTTCACTCCATTCATGGTAATCATCATTTAAAATTCATGTCATAATTATCACCTATTGTCATATGTTAGTAAACACACCTCCATCTAGGTCAGGGTCTAGTTTTTTTTTTTGTTTCTCCACCACAATGTCCAATCATGTCATAAAAGAAGCCAAACAAAATGGCATTTTCACCATCCAAGTCATTTTCATTAGGAGTTAACAAAGATAGGAAATAAAGTAAAGGAAGTTTGTCTTTTCTAAATATTATGCTACATGATCAAGTTGTTCAAAAAATAAGTTTTTCTCAAAGTATGTGTGATTTCACTAAAGGAAAAAAAAACACATTTTGTGATGTTATAAAAGGAAATGAAGCTTCTTTGAGTTCATTTTATCCCTTGATGTTCAAAAGATCTTGTCTCTTATCATCATCACACTCCAGAGCTGCCAAAGGTCGAATAAAAACAAGAAAATTGTGCCAAAGTTACTCTTACTACACTTCTGGAAGGTTGTGCTACGCTTCTGGAAGGTTGTGCTACGCTTCTGGAAGGTTTTGCTATGGTTCTAGAAGGCTGCACTACGTTTCTGGAAAAGGTGCTATGTTTTTTATTTTAAGATCCAAATCATCCATCCAAGGGTCAAATCATCCTACACAAAGATTCAGAGGCCTCCTAATCAGTAAGTGGATGCTTTTAATACCTTTTTTTAAGTCAAATTATTTATCAAAAGGGTGGATTCCCTCCTTAGGTTTTCTCCACTATGTTTTTAGTTTCTTCCATATTTGGCTTGTTTCAGTTGAAAAAACCCTAATTTCACCATCTAAAACATTCATAAATCTTCCATATACCTTATCCAAACACTCCCTGTCACTCACATCACTCCTTGCCACAATTTCATTGAAACCCTATTTTTCACTACGTTTTTGAAGGAAAACTAGGAAAACCCTATTTTTTGACCTTTTGGGCACGTTTCTCATGCCCATTTCCAAAAATTCCACTTGCAGCTTATAGCCAACTCATCACCCTACCCCCCCCCAAGTTTTTAGGGATTTTTCCCTAGCTTCCTTCAACCTCATTTCATTCCCTAAAACCACCCTACCACTATCCCCTGTATTCCTAATTTTCCACCTTCCCTATCCACTACATCAAGCTAGGGTTTTCATTGTTGATAAACACCATGGTCGAGGGTGAAAAGAAGATACATAAGTAAGCCTACCATTCCAGGTTTTATCCATCCAACTTGTAGGATATCAATGCTTCTCCTTATGCCAATATATGTTTTGAAAACAATGGTTGTTTTAGGTTTTGTGAGAGAATCCAAGGGGTAGGTTGTCATGCCCAATTGACAAGCCTTTTTTCCACTAGCTTTAGGAGAGACAAGGCTCTCATAGTAGGCATTGAATTCAACATATCATCATATGTTATTGCTTCAACAACGGGTATTGCGAACCATCGAGAAATCTGGTGGGGTGCCCTAGTATATCACCAAGAATGCTCAAACTCCCAAGGATTTCCCTACTCTAATTGATCAACCTGAGGTTCGTACAAACTTGGAGGTGACAATGCTATATATTATCACTCCATGAGATCTCTAAGGCTGAAAAATAAATCCCAACAAAGGTAACAACAGACCAATATTTTGTCTTGGTATCTAGCCCTACCAAACTAGAGAGGGATCTCTCCATAAAGTCACAGCGAGGAGGGTTGGATGAATTAGGGTTTTAGGCTAGGTATAAGTACAGGGGTTTTGATTTTTTTTATTTTGAGTTGTTGGATGGGTGACTTAGGTCAAAGAGGCTAGGTCAGGGCAAATAGGATTAGGTTTGCAGAGATTCAATGGGGCAAGGTAGGTAGAAAACCTAACACTTTAGGGTTTCTTGAGTGGGATGGATCAATCAGGTGAGGAGCTAAAGAGAGAAAGGTTAAGCATGAATTATTTCTAAACTGAAGAAGATGGACAAACTATGAAGGTTTTCCCAAAATAGAGCATGAGATATCTATTCTATTTATCAACTTAAAAACCAACATATCATAGAAATGAAATGGACCATGAAACAAAACATTCATACATAAGGATACATAAGAATAAAAATGCTAAATCTCCATACTGCAGGTATCCCAAAGAAATAGCTGCAACCTTTTCATTAATTTCCTGTAAAAATGATTACACTAGAGTCTCTGATCATTGCATCAACATCCAGCGAATGAAATGAGTCCAAAAGTACATGATATAGACCTCAAAAAAACACCTCCCATCCTCAGGGGTCGAATCCATGAGAGGAGGAGTAGTTCCACCAAAAATAGAGCTAAATACCTAGAGTGTAAGGAGGTCAAACTGACTTATCCCTCATTTTTTGCAAACTGATTCATTACATGTCATCAAAACTTTTCACCTAATGTATTTACCCTAGGTAAATATAAAAACATCATAATTACATTTAGTTCTATCAATTACATTAGTAAAAACATGATTTCTCAAGATGAAAATCAAAATTGCAGAGAAAACTCAAAAAAATCAGACATTGATCAGGTGTGCAGCGCCAATGTCAGGTGTGCAGTGCTAGTGTTAGGTGTGCAACGCCATCTTCAAGCTAATTTTTGAGGGGGTTCCTGATGTCCAAACCGAGCTCAGTATAGCTCATTGGAAAGCTTATCCAGTATGATTTCCAAATATGTGCTTGTTTTGCATATTTTACTTGATTTGACCTCCCAAAAAGTGATTCTCCAAATACTTCTCTATACATAGCGCCAAGATGAAAAAGGAGGAAGAACTGTGACTTTTTGAAGGTTTTTTTACTTTTTCACCTACTATTTTGACCAATCAAGGCTAGAAATGTTTTTTTCTTGCATGTTTTATCTATTATAAATCCAATGGTGGTCTCCTTTTGACCAGAATATGCCTCAAACATGTGCACAGTGCCTAGGGTGTTGTGTACCTGACAGTACAACTGTCACATGACTGTCCAGGAATGCACAAAAAATTGAAAATTTTCGAAAATGTATCAAAACTTGCGAAAATTTGTTGAATGGTGGCTAATAGTGAATATTAGGCATGAAGTGAGGCTTCAGCAAGGACATCAAGCCTTCTTTTATCTTCTTGCATGGTCAAGGTTTGGATTTTTTCATTGGCTTATTTAAGTTTTGACCTTTCAATTATGTTTCTCTTTGAATAGTGATTTGCCATTCCTCTAAGAATATCATTGTCCTTTTTTTCCTTCTCCAGGAGCTTCTCAAGATGTTAGCTAGCCATTTCAAGCCATATCTCCTGGTTTTCGTTGATTACCACTGCAAGTTGTTCATTAAGAGTGACTTCATCTTCTAGATCTCTTTCTTTATGCCTTTCTAGTTCTAGGGCTCTCTTCAACCCTCTAGTTCTTGGCCTTATTTTTGGTACTTGTTCTTCTGGTTCATCTAGCACACCATATTTTTCTAGTATCTCTTCAAGAAATCATTTATCTTTTTCTACCTCTCTTTGAGATTTGATGAATTTCACTTCATCAATGATGTGTTTTGTCTTTAGCTGTTGGTTCTCCTACTCAAGAAAGGTAATGAAAAATTTATATCTATCAAGATTAGTTTGTAGCTCTTTAATATTGGCTTCTTTTTCCTTGATGATTGTGCTAGTGATCTCAAAATCATCTTGTTGATTCAAGGCAACAAGGTAAAACTCCATTTCTGTCTCATGAAGATTTCCCTCCTCATGCCTAATCTCATCCTGAATATCTGCCTCTGTCATATTTTTCTTACCTTTTTCTACCTACTTTTTCGATGAAGAAGGCAAGGCCCCTTCCATATTATGTGGATAAAACACTTTCCTATGACCTCTCTAACATGTTTTTTCCAATGTATTTATCTCAGCCACTTTGGTATTTTGAAGCTCACTGATCTTAGCTCTTCTAGATGACCTAATCTGGAGTGAAATGGTGATGATGGTGGTGAAATGGTGATTATGGTGGCGAAATGGGTGAAGTGGTTTCAGCTGATGAAAAAGTAGGTATTGTGGGCTGAGATGGAGGAATGGTTGTGGAAGGATGAGATGGTGGAGGCACAACTTGAGCATGTTGAATTGGTGGAGCAGTAAATATGTCATTAGCTATGAAAGTGTCCCATAAAATGTTCAATTGATCAAGGTGATGGAGGAAAATGATCTTGATGAGAGAGTGGTGAAAAATACTTCTCATTTGGTGGTCATAATCTCTCTTTTGAACAATTTATTCCATTTTTTCAATGTCCCTGAAGAGAAAATAAGGTATATTGATAATTTCAACCCTTGTGAAGTGCATTAATAACCTAGTATGGTAGTTGTAGAGTCTGTAGAACCTTCCTTCACAAGAAAAGTACCTCATGATGATTTTCATCAAGGGATAATTCCTACCCAGGAGATAAGAGAAAGGAAAGAACCATTTTCCTTCATTCTTGTACCTTGGCTTGATATATGGCTCATAGTAATGATTATCCAAGTCTTTTTACTTGTACCATTTTTCACCAACATTTGAAATTCCAGTGGCATCTGCTATAATGGTTGTGGATACTATGAAAGTGACACCAGCAAGGTTACTTGGTTATCATGAATATTATAGATTAAAATCCTTCTCAAAGCAGGGTGATGTTGGACCTTTTGTATTTTTTCACAAAATTCAAAGCATCCTACATGCTTGAAATAGGTCACAGTAATGGGAAAGGCCATGAGTTCTCTGGTGTTTGTAGATTAAATTTTGAGGATTTTCCCTCCTTTTTGTGGTCTAATATCTTTTCTTTCTTCTTCCTCACTGAATTCTTTGTTTTCTTCTTCCACAGTGTCTTGGATAGAAACCCTAGGGAGATGAATTGGGAGTGAAATGGAGGTTTAGGGAGTGGGGAATGGGATGAAAAAATTTATGGAGATGGGGGAAGGGATTATTAAATTGAGGGAGTTTACAGGGAGTATAAATGTTGTGGGATTTGGGAATAGGAATTTTATTATAGGTACGGGGATTTGGGAGCCTAGAAATTTGAAATACCTAAGTCTTGGGGCTTAGGGGATAAAGGGTTTTGGGATAGGGATTTAATGATATAGGGGCAGGGATAGGATTTATTGTGATGTGGGAAGGGTAAAAGGGTCTTAAAGGATCAAATTTGGGATTAGGAAGTGAAATTAGGGTTTCTATCTTGAAAAAACTAGATATTTTGCATGAAAATATTGACACCATGAAATTTTCACTTAAGAAATGAAAGGATGGCATAATGATGTCTTAATTACTTGCTAGGAAGTGGAGAAACCCTTTTCTGAATTTTTGGTATACCTACACGAAGTTTGGAAGCTTGCAAGTGGAATTGGGTAGGTGCGCAACGCCTTTGATATATGTGCAACGCCTCTCTTCAAGGTGCACAGAGCCTTTCCTCTATGTGCAACGCCTGTTCTAGGTGAGCAATGCCCTGTTCCAAGTGATCAACGCCTCCCATAAATTTGACTTTTCACCTTTCAAATTCAATTTTTTGAGCTATGTGAGTGATGGATTGATGGCATATAGAGAAAATGAATGTATTTTGATCTTTGGATGGGATTTATGCTTGATGGATTGGATGTTTTGAGATTTGGGACCCACTTTTCCTTCTTGCTCTCAATTTAAACCTTCGAAACTATACCTTTCACTTTGACTTATTTCCTTTGAGAATTGATCATTTTGATGGACTAGGAACTCTTTGCACTTTGATATTTTATTTGTTGGCATGTGGAACTACGATTTGGAAGCTTGGGAACCTTGTTCTTATTACATATTAAATGACATAAAATTACAAAATAAAAATAAAAGTTACATCATTTTGGAATAAAAATTACATTCTAGGATGAAAATCACAACTTCGGAATCAGAATTACTTCTTTGCAAATCATCTTTACATGGTAAAGAAATGTTATTTTGTTCACTCCCTTACTTTTTTGCCTTTATGCAATGGAAATGGTGTGTTTATTGAACCTTGGAAAAAACCATAGAAACCTAACGAAACCTTGAAAAAGCCATAAATACCTAATGAGACTTGGAAAGAGTTTTTTTCATGATGACATTAGCTTTATGGATGATGTACAGTCAACAAGGTATGAAATTAAGCCAGCAAGTAATGGAAATTTAAAAAAGTGATATTTTTTTACTTAAGGATACCTTAGTGAAAGAGCATTTTGATCACTGATGGCAGGATGCAAATACTAACACTAACATTGGCCTTATTTGGGATGATATATCTAAAAGAGGTGTCAAGAACCATAGAACTCTTTATTTTGCAGATCAGTTCCTTATCCATTGGGCAAATACGGTCAAAAACTCAAACTAATAACACGACTAAAAATTGATAACTCGGAAAAATAGACTAACTCGAGACAAACTAAAATGACTGAAAATTTACTCAATACTGACTTACTTGACTGAAAACTGAACTTTTGAAAATGGCAGAAAATTAGTGAAGCTCCATGGCCTTCACTTCGGGCCCTGAAATCCAATGATTATCTACTTCATATTTGTAGAAAATGTAACTGATATTTACAATGAAATTGAAAACTGATAGAGAAATATATTTCAGAAAACATAATGTTTTAGGATCCTACCATTGACTGGTCCTCCTAAACGCTCATGTCAATTCATCTCTTCAAGAAAATAAGCATTTTTTCCCCAACAAGATGAAATTTGATATGGCCCTTTCCATAAGTTCTCAAATTTGTCATGCTTACCCTTATCTTCATTTCTGGCATCCTAATGGAGTACCACATCTCCAACCTTGAAGTTGTCTTCCTTAGGCTTCTGGTCATAGATATTATTTATCCTGTCATGGAGTTTTAAAGTATTCTGAAATGCTTCATCTCTTGTCTATTGAAGATGTATCATTTGATTAATATGACATTGTATGTCATTTTCCTCATTCCTTTATTCTTACAGCAATTTCATTAATGGGACTGCTAATGATGAAGGAAACACATTATCGACACCATACACAACTTGAAAAGGATACATGCTAATAGAATTCTTAATAACTCACCCGATCTGCCAAAAATTCATTAATCAACTACTTATGCCAATTGTTTTTATTTACCTCTAACATTTTCTTAATGATATTGATCAAGGATTTATTATAGGACTCCACCAATCCATTACCTTATTGGTAGTAGGCTGTAAAGTGTTCCAACTTAATGTTATATCTATCACAAAAATCATTCATCTTCTTAAACTCTAATGCTTTCACATTATCTTTGATAATCTTAGTAGGACAACCAAAACGGGACAAAATATTAGTCTCTAAAAATTGAATGATGACAGAATTTTTTGCTTGCCTGGTCAAGATCACTTCAATCCACTTTGTAAATTAATATGTGGTTCTCAATATCCACTTGTGTTGTGAAGATGATGTTGGGTGAATCTCACCTATGAAATCTAGGCCCCACTGCTGAAATGGTGCATGTACTGAAATAGGTTGAAGTGATAATGGGAGAAGCTTTCTCTTACCCTGAAA
This sequence comes from Pinus albicaulis, assembly GCA_034641835.2. Lineage (NCBI taxonomy): Eukaryota > Viridiplantae > Streptophyta > Pinopsida > Pinales > Pinaceae > Pinus > Pinus albicaulis. The sequence goes on from CM076572.1 coordinate 654,576,590, forward strand.
AACTTGACATTTGTGGCAACTCATCACTACCTTGTAGATATCTGCAAAAAGTGTTGGCCAATAATATCCCACTCTTAATATTTTATCGGCAGTGGTCTTCCAATTTAGCTAGCCCCCACAATCTCCTTTGTGGAATTCATTCATCACTTTCTTAGATTCTTCTTAGACCAAAAAGTTCAGCAACACACCTCCAAATCCTTCTAGTAAATTATATTTTCCATTATGAAATACTTTGAAGCTTTTAGTTTCAAAGATCTTCCTTGACTCTTATTCATGCCTATAGGAGGGTTTAGGTGTTACAAAACATAAAAAAATATCATAATATCATGGAGATGACAAAAAGATATCAAATACCTGAATGAGATTCACTTCTTCTTCATTTTCAAACAAGGTTGAAATCAACTTGATTTCAAGAGCATGAAGGTTTCACTCAGCCATGAGCTTGGCTAAGCCCTAACCTTTGATCATCTTGATGGGCTTGATCTCAAGGTCATATTATAGTAATGTTGTTATCCATCTCCCTCTCCTACCTCCTGGGTATGTTTTCATGAGAACTTCTTTGACAACTGCATTAGGCACATTGGCAAGAGTATGTGAATGTAGTATGTAAAATCTGAAACCTTTCAGCGCTTTAACCAAATCCAAAGTCCATTTCTCTATGATGTTGTAGCAAAGGGCTACATCTCTGATATTGCGATTGAAAAATTCAATTGGTATCTATATTTTATCCCTTTAGACGGTTGCCATGGTGTGCTCAGAAGAAAATGAGAATATTATGAAATCAGTAGTATAATGAGGAGTTATCAAAACCAGGTAGTAGTCAAGAAAAACTTAACTGAGTTGAAGGATTTCTAGGAATATTCAGACCACTTCACATCATTATCTTTCTTCAACATATTTGTCAATTTTCTAAGATGCTCCTCCAAATTAGGAATGAATTTATGTAAGAAATTAATATTATTGTTAAATTCTTGTATTTCCTTTTTTTAGCTAGGGAAATCAATCTGTTGAATTGCTTCAACATGGGAAGGGTCAATATGGATCCCATCCTTGGAGATGATGTGACCAAGAATTTTTCCCTCTTCCATGGAAAAAAGGCTTTTCTTTGGGTTGAGAGATATTCATAACTTCCTACATCTCTCGAAAACAATTCTTAAATGGTGGGAATGTTCATGATCAGAGTGTGAAAACATTGTCAAGTCATCTAAATAAATAACCAAGAAAACATATTTTTCATTGGAGAATTCTATTTCCATGGCCCGTTGAAATGTGGCCCCTGCATTTTTCAAACCAAATGGCATTTTGGCATATTTGAACATGCCCCAAGGTGTAGTAAATGTTGTCTTGTTCTGATCATCCTCGTGCACCAAAACTTGGTTGTACCCCGAATAGCCATCAAACAGTGACATCCTAGAAGAACCAACAACTCTTTGAATTATATGGTCCATCTTTGGAAGTGGATATTTGTCCTTGAGGGACACTTTGTTCAAGTTTCTGAAATCTATGTAGAGCTAGATTTCTCCAATATTTTTTCTTACTAGGACCAAATTTGAAATCCAATCAGAGAATCTAATCGAGACAATAATACCGAACTTGAAAATTCTATTTACCTCTTTTTCAATTGATGACGACAATCTAGGATTTATCCTTCTCAACTTTTTCCAAAAGGGCTTTTGATCGGACTTGATCGGAATAGTGTGTTCAATGATGTTCTTTTCATACACCTTTAAATTTTCATATTCCCATGCAAAAGCATCAAAAAATTCATAAATTAATATAGCATATTCAGCCTTTACCTCAAGAGATAAGGACTTGGATAGTTTAACCACATTTTTTTTGTCAGTTGTCCCAATTTTTACATCTTCAAGACCCTTTTCCGTAGGCACCAATGTAGGCTTTCTTGCTATGTCATCATGGTAAAACAATTATTCCAAAGGTATGAGACCACATATTGTGGTATTTCAGTTGTAGTATCCATCTGAGTTGCTTCTATATCCTGGTTATATTTATCACAAATTTCATCTATGGAACAATTCTCAAATTATTCTTCACCTTGGAGAAAGTTATTTACCTGCTTATCATCCCAGAAAACCTGCCAATATCGCAAGTTATTGGGAACAGTGGGTCAGTGTTTCACATGAATCTCAAACTTCCTGTTTGAAAATATGGGAATCTTAAAATTTTTTGCAACTTTAGCCAATGAATCTGCCATGAGATTTTGATTCCTTGGCACCACTGTAAGTATACACTCCTGAAACATTTTCAAAATATCTAGTACAACATTCCTATATTGTCTCATTTGAGGATGGTTAGCTTGATATTCACTTTTAACTTGTTTGATCACAAGTTCTGAATCACCATACACAACAATCATTCTTTCTCCTAGTTTCTTCAATATATTTAGGCCAGTAATTAGTGCTTCATACCCTGCTTCATTGTTAGTGCAATCAAAATCTAATTTGTAAGAGCACAATCTAACATTTGTAGGGACCTTATTCTGCTGATGAAAAGGGTTGCAAACCCAAATTCCAACGCTTGCCCTATCTTTTCCCAAGGAACCATCAAATTCCATGCAACATAGACCATTTTCATCCTCCAAGTGCTTAAACTCTGAATTATGTTTTGGCTTGACTTTCTAAACTATTTCTTCATGATTTTCCGGACATTCTTCCACTTTATTCATTGGTTTTTCTGAATTTTTCACTACTTCATATGATTATTGCTCTTATGAGCTAGGTAGATTCACTTTTTCATTTTCTATAACTTCTATAATGCATTTATGGATCTCTGTAACATCTACTAGCTGGCTATCTACATCATTCAAGCCACTACCATTAAAAAAAACGAATGACTCTAAATCTGTATATACAACATGTATCGGATGATTGTTAGGATTTTCTTTGCTTTTGATCATATATTTCATCTTGGTTTCACAGAATGATTTTCTCGATTTCCCGAAAATAGGGATAATTGCATAAGAAAAGTCTAATTGCAATGTGCCTCATATTTTTTCCCCCTAGGATCTTGACAGTAACATGTCAAACAATGGCGGTATGTCAACGACCACCACATCCATTAGAACATTATTTGTCAGAATCTGCTTTAGGGAGACTACCAAATCTTTAATAAGGCCAATAAAATAGACTCTACCTAAATCGAAGGAGTATAAGTCATGGTAGGGACGAGTGATTTCAAGGCCCAAATTTTCCATAATGGATTTTCGCATTAGATTGTGGGAAGCTCTGGAGTCTAACATGGAATTATGTAAAATGCATTGGTGGATTCTTAGACTCAAGTAAAAAGGAGTAACCTCATTATCTTATAATTGATTTTCAATAGAAGGACCAAAAATGAGTTCAGGTTGATCATCTTCGACATTCACCATGTCGGACAAAGGATCTACTTTAAGCATCTTGGCAACATGGGACTTATACTAGTTATTCTTAACAAGCTCGATTAAAGGAATAAACACTTTTAACTTTGAAATTTATGTTTCTAGGCTAAAGGGAGTGGTTTTTTTTACCTCTTTAATGACGATGTCTCATTGTCCAGCATAGTCCTTTGATGGAACTTATTTCTTATGATGGTCCTCTTCCTTGTTTTCCTAACTTCTGGATGGTTGATTAACCTTGTTCTGATTTGTGACTACATGCTCTTTTCCCTTACTCTGATTTCTTGGAGGATTCTGCCTTGTTTGAGTGTCTTTTTTATGAGATTCTCTCTTCTCAATGGGATTAACCGACACATCTCTACTCCTCAATGACATCTTCCTATTTTGTGAACTAAGTGTATTCAAGTATCCCCGCTGATAATCATTTGATTCGGTCTCCAATTCATGATCATTGGAAAGGATAAAACCTTCATCTTTAGGCTGATCTTTCTTTTCAAAATACTCCTCATCTTCAGTTGAAAACATAGGCATATCATTAGCTTTGAAAAGGATATTTTTCTCAACGATTGTGTCTTTATTTTCTTCTTCTCCTTGAGCATAGTTATGTTGCAAGGGTGTCCTAATTTCTTACTGCTGATATGGTGGTTTTTCAGGAGCCCATTATTCTCTCTACTTGATCCTTAATTGAGGTTGTTGTTGACATCTGTAGTTAGGATTTCTAACCTGAAGCTGTCTCTCAGTGATGGACATCCTTTCAACCATCCTTTCAATATTTCTTATTAGTGTGTCCATCTTAGCATCGGAAGATGAGGTGGATGGTTCATATTTAATAGTAACTCTTCTCTCATTCCTAGCTCTATCTCTCTTCATCAACATATTTTCTTCAACGCTAACTGCGTTCTTTTGCATATCCTCTATTGTAGTTGTGTTTTTTTCCCTTATTTGGTAAGCCATGCTAGGATCAAATGTATATTGATAACGTATGAGATCTAAGCCTTGGGGAGGCTTGATCTCAATGGGAATTTCTTTATAAGTTCTATTGAAGTGAGTATTAAAATATTGGACTGATTCATTGAGATTTATTTTAATGTTCTCATACTCAGCAAGCAATTGTAAATTATTTTTCTTTACTTCACATCGAGATATAAATAAATCAAAGGGTTGGTCTAGAGTGGCAATGGAATTAGTAGTAAAGGACCTAAACCAAACTTTGACATCTCCAGAGAAGTTGTGGGCTATAATCCTCATTTTTTCATTTTCAGCATCAAATTCCTCCAAGTATATGAATTTAGTGACCTTAACAATATGTTGTCTTGCAAATATGGTAGATTTTTCATCAAACAAGGGGATTATTTGGCCATAACCCTGAGGTAAATCATTCAATTGGGAAAGTAAGATAAGTGGGGAAAATATTTCCATGATTCCTGTTGAGTGAAGTGTTGGATTGACAACGGGAGGGATTGGCTGAATAGGCAGTGGAACAACAGTTGTAGGTACTGAAGTAGTAGGTATGAATGATGAGGTTGAAGGTGCAGATGAAAAAAATACAATTGATTGAGTTTGAGGTTGAGTTGAGACAGGAATTTCCTCTTGATGGTAAAGTTGGATCCAATATTTGATATCAAGGTCAGATTCGAGTTTAATCTCTTCAAAAAACCAATATTTTAGAGGACTAAGGTCTAAATCAGGAAATTTATTTACCTCGGATAATATTAAATGATCGAAGAATATGTCATATAAAGAGGTTTCAGACGTAGAGTTAAACAATGACAATTCAAATTTCAGATCATACGGTATATATTCAAGAGAAAGTAGTTAAGCAGGCAGTGAAACAGATCTTACCAATGGAACTGGTCATGACTCAATGTTTTTAGTTTGATATCTATGCCTTCGGAAAATCTTCTCTGGATCATCTACTAGATTAGCTAGATCAGGATCGATATTTTCTTTGGTATATCTTCTCGAAGCCAACTCTACAATATTAGCACTACAATTATTGAATCAACCTTTCTGAAACTTAACCCTATCATCAAAAGGATCAAATTCCAATGTTTCCTGTCATACACCCAAGGAAAATAAATATTTCGTTCCCCGAAAACGGCGCCAGTATGTTATCACTCTACCAGATCTCTAAGGCTCAAAAATAAATCCCAACAAAGGTAACCACATATCAATATTTTGTCTTAGTATCTATCCCTACCAAACCAGAGAGTTGTTTGTCCACAATTTCACAACCAAGAGGTCTGGATGAATTAGGTTTTTAGGCTAGGTATAAGTACTGGGGTTTCTATTTTTTTGATTTTGAGTTGCTGGATGGGTGAATTAGGTCAAAGAGGCTAGGTTAGGGAAAATAAGATTAGGGTTGGAGAGATTCAATGAGGCAAGGTAGGTAGAAATCCTAAAACTTTAGGTTTTCTTGAGTGGGATGGATTAGAAAGATGAGGATCTAGAAAGAGCAAGGCTAAGCATGAATTCTTTCTAAACTAGAGAAGATGGACAAAAATGAAGGTTTTCCCAAAACAGAGCATGAGAGATGTGTTTTTTTTATCAACTTAAAAACTAGCATATCATAGAAATGAAATTGATCATGAAACAAAACATTCATACATAATGAGACATAAGAAGAACAATTCTAAATTTACATACCACAGGTATCCTAAAGAAATAGCTGCAACATTTTCATTAATTTCCTGCCAAAATGAACACTAGAGTCTCTGATCAATGCATCAACATCCAACCTGTGAAATGAGTCAAAAAGTACATGATATAGACCTCAAAACAACCCCTCCCATTCTCAGGGGTCGAATCCATGAGAGGAGCAATTCCACCAAAACCTAAGATGACTACCTAGAGTGTAGAGAGGTCAAACTGACTCATCCCTCACTTTTTGCAAACTGATTCATTACATGTCATCAAAACTTTCACCTAATGTATTTACCCTATGTAAGTGTAAAAACATCATAATTACATTTATTTCCATAAATTACATCAGCAAAAACCTGATTTCTCAAGGTGAAATCAAAATTGTAGAGAAAACTCAGAAAAATCAGACACTGGTCAGGTGTGCAGTGCTAGTGTCAGGTGCGCAGTGCCATCTTCAAGATAAGTTTTGAGGGGGTCCCGATGTCCAAACTGAGCTTAGGATATCTAATTAAAAAAATTATCTAGTCTACTTTCCAAATATGTGATTTTTTTCTAATTTGACTTGATTTGACCTCCCAAAAATTGATTCTCCAAAGACTACTCTATGTGCAGCGCCAAGGTGAAAAAGGAGGAAGAACTGTGATTTTTTAAAGGTTTTTTGACTTTTTCACCTACCATTTTGACCAAAAAGGCTAGAAAATTTGTTTTATTGCATGTTTTCTCTGTTCTGAATCTAACAGTGGTCTTATTTTGACCAAAATATGCCTCAAATAGGTGCGAAGTGCCTAGGGCGTTGCTCACCTGACAGTCCAACTATCACATGATTGTTCAGGAATGCACAAAAACTTCAAAATTTTGCAAAAATGTATCAAAAATTACCAATTTTTTTTGAATGGTGGATGATGATGAAGATTAGGCATCAAGTGAGGCTTCAGCAAGGACATCAAGCATTCTTTTCTCTTCTTTCATGGTCAAGGTTTCAATTTTTGCATTGGCTTGTTTAAGTTTTCACCTTTAAATTTTGTTTCTCTTGGCATAGTGCTTTTCCATCCTTCTCTGAATATCATTGTGCTTGTTTTATTTCTCCAGGAGCCTCTCAAGTTCTTGGTTAGCCTTGTCAAGCCATTTCTCCAGGTTCTCATTGATTACCACTGCAATTTTTTCATTAAGAGTGACCTCATATGCTAGTTTTCTTTCCTTCTGCCTTTCTAGTTCTAGGGCTCTCTTCAAAACTTTAGCTCTTGGCCTTATTTTTGGTACTTTTTCTTCTGTTTCATCTAGCACTCCATATTTTTCTAGTGTCTCTTCAAGCAATACTTTAGCTTTTTCTACCTCTCTTTGAGCTTTTATGAATTTCACTTCATCAATTAAGTGTTTGGTCTTTAGTTGTTGGTTCTCCGGCTCAAGAAAGGTAATGAAAAATTTAGAGCTATCAAGATTAGTTTGTAGCTCTTTAATCTTGGCTTCTTTTTCCTTGATGATTGTGCTAGTGATCTCAAAATCATCTTGTTGATTCAAGTAAACATGGTCAAACTCCATTTCTATCTCATGAATATTTCCCTCCTCATGCCTAATCTATTCCTGAATATATGCCTCTATCATATTTTTATTTCCTTTGTCTACCTGCTTTGTCGATGAAGAAGGCAAGGCCCCTTCCACAATATTTGGAGAAAACACTTGCATATGACCTCTTTGATATGTTTTTTCCAATGTCTCTATCTCAGCCACTTTGGTCTTTTGAAGCTCACTGATCTTAGTTCTGCTAGATGACCCAATCTGAGTGTGAAATGGTGATGATGGTGGTGAAATGGGTGAAGCAGTTTGAGTTGATGAAGAATTAGGTACTATGGGATGATATGGAGTAATGGATGTGGAAGGATGAGATGGTGGAGGAACAACTTAAGCATGTTGTATTAGTGGAGCCGTAAAGATGTCATTAGCTATGAAAGTGTCCCATGAAATGTTCAATTGATCAAGGTGATGGAGGAAAATGATCCTTATGAGACAGTGGTGAAAAATACTTCTCTTTTGGTGGTCCTAATCTCTCTTTTGAGCAATGTATACCATTTTTTCAATGTCCCTGAAGAGAAAATAAGGTATTTTTAGCATTTTTACCCTTGTGAAGTGCATTATTAACCTGATATGATAGGTGTAGAGTCTAGAGAAACTTCCTTCACAATAAAAGTACCTCATGATGATTTTCATCATTGGGGCATACCTATCCAGGAGGTAAGAGAAAGGAAAGAAAATTTTCCTTCATTCTTGTACCTTGGCTTCATATATGGTTCATAGTAATGATTATCCAAGTCTTTTTCCTTGTACCATTTTTCACCAACATTTAGAATTCCAGTGGCATCTATTATAATGGTTGTGGATACTATGAAAGTGACACCAACAACGATTACCTGGTTATCATGAATATTATAGATGAAAAGCTTTCTCAAAACAGGGTGATGTTGGACCTTTTGTATTTTTTCACAAAATTCAAAGCATCCTACATGCTTGAAACATGTCACAGTCATGGGAGAGGCCATGAGTTCTCTAGTGTTTGTAGGTTCTAGTCTGAGGATTTTCCCTCATGTGTGTGGCCTCCTCTCCTCCCTTTCTTCTTCCTCACTAAATTATTTGTTTTCTTCTTCCATAGTGTCTTGGATAGAAACCCTAGGGAGATCAATTGGGAGTGAAATGTAAGTTTAGGGAGTGGGGAATGAGATGAAATAAATTAGGGAGATGGGTGGAGGTATTATTAAATTGAGGGAGGTGACAGGGAGTAGAAATTTTGTGTAATTTTGGAATAGGAATTTTATTACAGGTATGGGGATTTGGGAGCCTCGGAGTTTGAAATGCCTAGGTATTGGGGTTTAGGGGATAAATGGGTTTGGGATATGGATTTAATGATATAGGGGTTGGGATAGGATTTGTTGTGATGTGGGAAGGGTAAAATGGTCTTCAAGGATCAAATTTGGGATTTGGAAGTGAAACTAGAGATTTCTCATGAAAATATTGACACCATGAAATGTTCACTTAAGAAATGCAAGGAGGGCATAATGATGTCTTACTTACTTACTAGGAAGTGGAGAAACCATTTTTTGAATGTTTGGAAGACCTGCACGAAATTTGGAAGCTTGCAAGTGAAATTGTTTAGGTGCGCAGTGCCTTTGCTCTTTGCGCAGTGACTCTCTGCTAGGTGCGCAATGCCTTTGCTCTATGCGTAGCGCCTATTCCAGGTGAGCAGCACCTTATTCCAGATGATCAGTTCCTTCGAGAAATTCAACCTTCCACCTTTTAAATTCGATTTTTTGAGCTATGTGAGTGATGCCTTGATCGCATAGAGAGAAAATGAAGGTCTTTTGATCTTTGGATGGGCTTTATTCTTAATGGATTGGATTTTTTTATAGCTTTGGGACCCACTTTTCCTTCTTGATTTCACTTTAAACCTTTGAAAATATACCTTTCACTTTGACTTCTTTACTTTGACAATTGGTCATTTTGATGGACTAGGAACTCTTTGCACTTTGATATTTGCTTTGCTGGCATGTGGAACTTTGAGTTGGAAGCTTGGGAACGTTGTACTTATTAAATATTAAATGACATAAAATTACAAAATAAAAATAAAAGTTACATATTTTTGGAAAAATAATTACATTCTAGGATGAAAATCACAACTTTGGAATCAAAATTACGTCTTTTCAAATCATCTTTACATGGTAAAGAGATGTTATTTTTTTCACTCTCTTACTTTGCTGGCATTATGCAATGGAAATGGTGTGTTTATTGGACCTTGGAAAAAACCATAGAAACCTAATAAAAACTTGAAAAACCCCTAAAGTTCTAATCATGCTTTGAAAGAGTGGTTTTCATGATGGCATTAGCTTTATGGATGATGTAAATTCAGAAAGGTATGAAATTAAGCCAGAAAGTAATGGAAATTTAGAAAAAGTGAAAATTTTTCACTTAGGGCTAAAATCAGTGAGTAAATTTTTCTTGACCTAGTCGAATGAATAAAATTTTCTGAGTGGGTCTCCTAAAATGATATGAAAAGAGGATTTTGATCACTGATGGTAGGATGTAAATACTAACACTAGCACTATATACACAGCATATGCGTTCTACTCATGTCATCCTCTTCTGAGCTCTACGAAAGGGTGCTACTTTTAGGGTTTCTAGGTGAAGTCTGTCACACATATGGAATTAGGCCTAGGGCTACCAATGATTCAAAGACATGGCACTATCAGCAAGTACATAATTATACCATAGTAACCAAGTACATTTAACTATTTTTCAATGAAATAAATCTACTTATTTGACTATGATAAGAATTGTAAAACAACCTAGGTACATTGCATAAAGTAAATTGTTGAATAGAAGTGACAGAAAGGAAACTAATATAATCAAACTTAGCTGGGAAAAATGGCTAAACACACTCTACTTACTCTATGCTCTATCTATCATGATTTTATTCATGCAACTATTCATCACCTAACTATGCTTGAAAATGTGTTGTTTTGCAGCTAGGAGAAGGAAGTGCTAAGGTGGCCGATGGAATAATTGAACACATGGGGGCAAGGCTAGAGGTGTATGAGTAGTTCTTGCAGGTTTAGAAGGTGGCCATGGTGGTTTATGGGCTTAAGGTGGGGCCCACAGGTGTTGTTCCAAGAGTTGCTACAGGTCTCCTCTAGTGCTACAGGAAAAAGGGTAGGAAAGGTGGTGTGAAGGTGGATGAAGATGAATAGGAGGTGACCCACACCTTGGCCAAGATCAGAGCCTCTTGGGAGGCATTTCTTTCAGCCCTAGGGTTTTCTCACGATGTAGGGATCAAAAATCCAAAAATAGGTTTGATGGTGATTTTTCTGAACAAAGAGTTGAAGGAAGTTGAGAGATGAAGCTGGAGTTGTTGGTGGACTTATCCTTAGTTGTGCTACCTATTCCTGCAATCAAATTACCTATTCACATAATAAATATGGATAAATTCATGATAAATATAGTGGAAAATATGTCTTGAATTTGTAGAGAAAATCTATTCTAATCTTAGAAGCAGAGATCTACCATAGCATATTGAACATGTTCATGGAATTACATCAAATAATATCATCTATTCCAAGAAATCATAAACTAAAAAGAAATTTTGGTCTGTGGGGAAGGTCTACCCTCCTCAAACTCTATTGAAAGAGGTGAGAAGGGGAGGCTTGACTCACAACTTTAGGGATTTTATCACCTAATATACCACTCATGTAAGAAGAATAAATCTACATAAAAATACAAATGGAAGAAAACTAAAATAGTAAATTAAAATACCAACAAACTATCTAACCATTCATAAGAAAAACTAGCTAAATGACATGAAGGGAAAGAATGATTACACAAGAGAGGTTGAGGCACATGGATTGGGCCCTAACCACAAGACTAGCTCTCTGGAACACAATCAGTAAGGAAAATTTTGAATACTCATTTCATTTCAAGAAGATAGTCTCATTACATCCATGAAAGTCTTAAAAAAAATATTACAATAACAAAGAGCCTAATGGATTTATCCAAAATCCGAATCCTAATGAGCTCTTTCTTAGCTCTATTTAACCTAAAGGGTAGATACCAACAACTCCCTAGAAAATAGGTGATGAGTCCACTTGACTCCAATTGAAGTATGGCTTTGAGTGCACTTGGTATTGATTTTTCTTGGTTGCCTTTGATTTTGTGTTGTTGGAGGGAATCTTGACGATCCCTTGGTTTCCTTTGGGAGTTAAGGAGGGTGGAAAAACCCATAGAATCTCTCCTTGTTGTCTACTCTAAGTCTTTATGAAAAAATCTTCACAAAAATGTCATATCCTCATGATTTTCTGACATTTAACCTTATGTTAGGTACTTGAAGTATGTTAGCCTCAATCACAACCTACACTAGCATCATAAGACCATAATATATAAAAAAATGCAAGAAAAGAGATTTAATAAGGAAAAAAGTTGATGATTAACGCCTCCAAATGTACCTAATGATGGAGCCCATCATCACCCCACTACTAAACGGTTTCACATCCTTTGAGAAACTAATCCTCCTTTTGCATTTCCTTTAAAGCCTTGATGGACCCTCTAAATTCGCAAGGAAGAAGTGTAGGAATTCCCTCAGGAGGGTAGAACCCATCATTCTTTTCTTCTTCTTCCCATTCTTTGTTCTGTTCATCATGGTCCTTCCCATAACTCATCCCCAGCAGCAAGGGTGGACTGAACTTTAGACCAAGTCGTGTTAGTGTGTTTGGTGCACCCATGTACGAAATCACACCAACTTAAGGGGTGTGGTTTAACCTCTTAAGTTATTGGTCACAGGTAGAAAAGATATGGATTCAAGCAAGTTAATGGAACATGCTAGAACATAAAAATACTATATAGAGAAATTTCATGCATATTCAAACATACAAATTAAAATAAAACTAAAAAAATAAGACAAAAGCTCTAAATAGAGTCAAATAAATGAAATAATTCAAATGGTGGTGCTTCTGGCACCTCTTCTTGAGTTCCGGTAGGAAATGAGGATGAAAATTTAACCCACTTACCAAGGGGCCCTTAGAACTTGGGGTTATAATTCTCGATGCAAGGATGTCTTTACTTCCAAGCTTGCCTCGGTGCAAAGTCTCCCTCTCTATACTATGGTGTATTGAACTTGTTGGATGCCCAACAATTGAGTCCCCTCTATCTCAGCTCCGGATCACATACTGCTGGTATTACTTGAGGCAATTCTGGCCAGCATAGCAATGTGCTCTCACGTTGTTCATATCTTAGTGGCATTTTATAGGAGAATTCAAATCCTCCTTCCCTCTCTTGGTACATTGTGGATGGTGACCCAAGAGAGGGCGGAGATTCCATTTTGTGCCAAACTTATTCCATTGTGTGCTCCCTTGATGTCCTAAGGAGGCTTTGGTGGCTATCCTTAGGTGGCTTCAAGTGTGAAATCACTATCCTAGATTGTGCTTTTTGTGGTCCCGGAAAGTGACTTCCGCCACTCCCAGGATTGCATGCTTTTCGGGTCAAAAGGTGCACAAAGGAGCTCTTATCAAAGGATTTTGCGTGCAAAAGCATTTATGACTTGCTCAAATTTTATTTTTCCTCAGACCTTATATATTTTTAAATACTTTCCAAATTATCTAATGTCTCTCAGCCCTGTAAATCCTTATGCCTCACATTAATAATGTCATCTTTGCTGGTACAATTTTCTAGCGTTAACAATTACCCCCTAATGTGTGAGTTCTACGAAGAACTGTATAGCTGAAATACATTATAGTTTCTTTCTTGTATATTGTGCATAGAGAGAGAGACTTGCGTGTAGCTTAAAATTGGAGACACTCTGCACCGGTTCGAAGAATGACCATGTCCTGTGGGACCCCTGTAAGCAAATACAATACAATATATACAAATTTTCTACAGGGTGGGCATGTCTCAGGGTAGGCATGTCTCATGCCATAGAAGCCAGAGACATAGCCCTGATCAGCGACCAGTGGGCACTGTAAAATCAGATCCAGGCTAGAATCGTAGATTTTTTCACAAGAAAGAAGAAATCCAAGGGTAATTTTCTAATGACAGTATTGCTGCTAAATAGCACAGGCTTAGAACGAGTCTGGATTCCTTGGATTTAGTGTGAGGCAAGGAAGTGGCCAAATATTCATTCACTGTGGAAGCAGCCCTCTTTCTTGCAACTTGATCCAGAGCAGCGACACGGGCCATTTTTACACTCAGATCACAGGCAACAGGTAACATTAAACTGCTTTCAGATTTTCATCAAACCCCCTGTGGGTAAATCTTGTTTAGTTTGGGTACATGAAGACAATACCATTCTGCAGCTGAAACAAAAAATATGGAGATTAATGGGATACCCTGTCCAGATCCAATACTTGGTCAGTGGTAGCCGCTCTCTTCAGGAAAGTAGATCCCTAAAGAACTATGAAATTAGCGCAGAAACAACCATCGTATTGAACCTTCGGCTGAGAGGGGGTGCTGCGTACCAGGGTATATCAAGTACTACAGGAGGAGATAAAAGGAAAAAACCCACAACCTAGCAACAACCTAATGGAGGCCTCTCCTATAAAAATATCTTACAGGGTAACAAAGCTGCAGGGTCACCTCCAGATCAAGGAGGATATACACCTAGGCCATATATAGTGGATCATCTTGGGCAAACCCCTGCCCTAAATATTGATTCTTTAGGAATAGAAGAGTACGTCAAGCTATATGAAACCCAGGCTTTAATTAGTCGATTTAACTGTTTATGGCTGAAGCCAATGGACCTCTTCCACTGGATTTTCACTCAATGGACCATGGAATGTGATATACGCCTCTGCTCTAAAGGGTTTTTCATTGTTAATTTTATATCTCTGGAAGCCAAATATACAATCATCAGAGCAGGGCCATGGTTTTTGGGAACAACGGATGTTTTTATGACCCCATGGTTTCCAGATTTTGACCCAAACACCATGACTGTCTCCAGAATGTCGGTCTGGGTCTGGTTATATAACCTCCCCCTTCACTTCTGGAGTGAACGGGTCCTAGAGGGAATTGGGAACAGTATAGGGAAATACATCAAAATAGATATGGAGAGAATTGAGTAGAGGATTTACATTTTTTCACGCATCTGTGTGGAAGTCGATCTAAGTAAAGGACTGTCGGAAAATATTATGCTGATCTACAAGCAACAGAACTGGCTGCAAGGATTAGATTATGAAAACACTACATTCAGATGCAGAATTTGTAGGATGATAGGACATTTGAAAAGTACATGTCCAGAAGCTAAGAAAGCAAACAACAAAAAGAAAGAGAAATGGAAACAGAGAAAAGGGTGGCAATATCCCCCTCCCGATTCAGAGGAGGACGAATCCTAAGTAGAAGAGGAAATTACTCCCACAAGGGAATATTGAGCCTACACAGGGACAAGAGATCCAAAGAAAAGACACATCAGCTAACAAGGACTCTCAACTTCATCCAAATCAGGTAGAAAAGACTAGCGAGGACTTGAGTACCGGAGGGATCAAACGGCACCACTCCTCAGACACTTCAGATTCACACAAGGACATAGGTACCCAGACAATAGAAAATCAGTTATTCCTTGCAACGATTGTGCCTTCCTAGGGTGAGTGGCGCAAGGTCGAGAAGAAGAAGGGGAGGAAAACATGAGTTGTGATTCAGCTACTCGCTCTCTGGCAGCAGTGATCTCTTTCTTGGGGCCATCAATCTAGTTTTCTCTCGCCCTCCCTCTCTCGACTCTTTTTCTTTTCTTTTTCTTTTTCTCCTTTTTTCTACCAAATGCAATGGTAGCCCTGCTATGATTCATTGTGTGCCAAAGCACATGAGCCCTATGGGCAGTTGTCTGAAAATGCTTAAATGCATATGCTACATGTAAATTTTCATTTTATAAATAAAAAGTTACTAATTTTTTTCTGTGGAAAAAAAACTTGACCTTATGCATGGTGGATGGATGCGCATGAGGTTCTTGTTACACAAAAAATTTTCACCATCCCTACAATCCCTCGCCCCACATATTGGAGGGTCTTTCTCGTAACCTGTGAGTAGTGTCATCCTCTACAAGCACCTTCCTTACATCCTTCTATACAAGAACATCATTTCTCCTGTAAAAACATTCCCAAAAAGGCTGGTGTGGGCAAAAAAGAGAGACAAAGCACCAGCTAGCATGGCCTCTGGTGTACATCCTCCACATTGGCACGAGGGGTGAACTAGCTACCTACGCCAATGCCAAAACATAGGTTTTTATGGGCTTTTTGAGAAAGTGTTCTAGAGGATAAATGATGTTATTGTATAGAAGTATGTAAGGAAGGTGCTGGAAGAGGATGACACTACTCACAGGTCATGGGAAATACCATCCAATATGCGAGGTGATGGATTTCGGGGATGGTGACAAATTTTTGTGTAACATATGCCCCCTAAAGCATGAGGTCCGAGAGAGAGGGAGGGGTGAAATGCTTTATGAGAATGCGTTTGACCCAAACACTGCTGTCGGAAAACCTGAAAGTATGAATACAACTGATACATCTTTACATGACATGTCTTATGGGTGCAGCCATCCATAATAGAGTGCATAAACAATGTGATCCAAGGTATGGACACAACTATCCAGCAGTAGGGATCAACAAAGAGACTCAGGTATGGTCGCAACCATCCAATAAAAAGAGTCATATAATAAGTCATAGTAATCCACAAAGAACCCGTAGCCTGGATTTCATCAGAAAAAATATAGGGTCTTGCACTCCATCTCGACCCGAACAAACTACAAATTTGAGCATGCAAATATGTGAGCTAAATTCGAACATGCAAGAGCATCGTCTGATTATCAACGAATGATGAAAGTTGTTAACAAACGTGAGAGAAACCACCAATAATGACAATGGTTCTCAAGGTACGAAAGGTAAAATTCATGGAATGTGAACAGTGATCTGATGTCGAACACCCGCAAAGTTAGTTGATCAAAGGCCAATGATGTGAACCTTGCATAGAATGCGAAGAACTTTCCATTGAGGCATGTAGGCTCCAAGGTACCTGAAGGGAGTTGTTGGGCCACTAATATGTTATTATTATTATCACTTTTTAACACATATTTCATCCATTTCTACTCTTCTTTATCATGTCATTTATCATAATTTATCATATAATTCCACTATATAATTATTTATGCTCTTATGGATAAATATTATTTCTTCTCTTTTATTTTTAATAAATTGATGATTATGCGTGATTTTACCAATTATGGTTTATTAATATATTTTGTAACATCACTCACCATTTTAGGCTCCAAGATATTTTCCATATTGCAAATTTAATCTCCAGCACATCATTTAATATTCCAACTCAGAAATTCGTTGGAATAAGAAGTGATAGTATTGCGTTGGACATTCTGGGTAAATGGAGAAGAATCTAGAAAATCTGAAACATGGGTTTTGTCCAGAGCAGAATGAATTAACTTTGGCCAAGTACGGTTTTCCCAAATTCAGTCTGTATTAAGAGAAACATAAGGTTATATAAATATGATTTTCCTAAACTCACTATTGCGGTTTTCCAAATTATCTCAGCTAAAAATCTAAATTTGACATGTTCCTGTTGAATGATTGATGTAAATATATTTCCTTTCTAATCAATTGGTTGAAGAAATTCCAAATTTGTTATGAGAATCATTTTGTAATCATCTCTGTTGTAACTTCTCTCTACGCTATGTGTATTTAAATGAGAAACAGAGATCAAAGAAGGAGAGGGTATTGGGAGAGCATGCATTGTCATTTTTCATATTTTCTTTTGTAATTTTCAGAATTTTTCATCAAATCTTGTTAATTAAAATAGAGTATGATTGCTTGTAAACTCTACTACATATGATTAATACATAAATTCGGTTAATGTTCCGTTATTTGATACTAGAGTAGTTCGGCAGTGCTCCACTAGTGGCAAAGGGCCCGGCCCTGGTGGATCCACTTTCCATCTGTATCATTACTTTATGATTCTATTTGTGTGATGTTTTGCATTAGCTCTCACTTTCTTTAGTTGCATTGCTTCACGGTTTCCATGCTTAATAGTTTACTGTTTCAATGCTTTATGAAATTGGTATGTTACATCAGTGAATTGCGTTGTTGATCCTTTCCAACATAACAAGAATATTTATTTCTTTATAACTTGTATTGTTATGCGTTGCAATTATTGAGCTTTGCTATTCAGGATTTTCTTTTCATTTCCATCAAGTAGGATTTGATGTTCATTTACATTTTCTGTTTAATTCCACTAAATAGGATTTGCTATTCATTTCCAGTTGCTGTTCATTTCCAGTACATAGAATTGTTGTTCATTTCTGTTAATTATCTTTACCATTTATTCCTTTCTTGCAATAGTTTGGCTTTGCTTTGGAGTGTTATTACAGAGAGCTTGCTTAGTCTATTTTCATTAGCAGCATTAGTGATTTAACACAGTTACCATTTCCATTTAATTTCTTTAGTGTGGAGTGTAAAATCATCAACTATAAAGGACATTGGTTGTTACTGCCTACGTTCTCAAATTGATTACCTTGTTCATATTTGATTTCGTTTACATCAGTTGATAGAGGAAAGATTTATTACTACTGCATCCTTGACTGATGATTTTTGAGTGAAGTGATTGAATTTCAGAACATTGAGTTTCATATTGTTGTAATTAGATTTCATTTTCAAGCATCCGTTTATTCTTGTATTTAAAAGATCTATACTAAATTTTAAAGAAATATTATTCTCTTGGATTATAGTGTGCACATATTTTGTACACTCTTGAAATAAGAGGACTTTCCCGGGTTGATAATTAATGTGGGATAAATAGGACTTTTAAAAGGCACCTTTTAGCACCCAACATTTTGGCGTCGTTGTCGGGGAGAGTGTTGCCATTTCACATAAAGTGATGTATGTTTGATATTTGTTGCTGGGAAAGAATTGGGTATTAAAAACGAAAGGTAAGAACCTGCGTAACGAGAAAGTAAAGTGCTTGCTCCCCCACCCACTTTCTAGCAGAATTGCTAGGAATTTAAGGTAGAAATGAACATTTTTATTTTAGAGGTAGAAATTTTGAAAAAATAATCTTGTAATTCCACTCGAGTGGTGATGTAAGCATCACCCATTTCACTAACCAATTGACAGGAACATTGGAAGGATGATCCTTAAATAAACATATGAATAACATCTTCTATTATGGTAGGAAATGGCTCACATTGCAACTTTCAAATTCCCTATCAAAGATCTAGGAGGAGTGACACAAATGCACATAATTCCCCCATATCCTCTACCAAATATTCATGGTTTGACAAATGAAGATCCAGATACATTCTTATTTGAGTTTGAAGTATTTTGTAGAGGATATGATTATCATACTAATGATCAAATATTGAAAGTTTTTCCTCTTACTCTAAAAGGAGCAGCTCTCTAATGGTTCATGAGCCTAAGTGGGAATTGCGTCCAAACATGGGAGGACATGAAGAACATATTCTTCAAGAAGTACCAAGACTATTGCAAATCCAATGAAGATATTTTCGGTATGATACAAGGGGAAGATTAAATCTTGGAGTACTATGTAGAGCGATTTCAATATAACCTTCAAAAATCAAAGCATAAGCATTTGGAAAAAGAGATCTTGAAAACACTCCTTCTTAAAGGAATCAAAGATGATTTTTTAGAACTCTTAAATCTGATAGGAAAAGGTGATGTTTTTTAATTATCATATGATGATGTTTTTTAATTGTGCATAAGGTATTCAAGAGGAATTTCTAAGGCTGGTAAGAATTCTAGAGAATTTTCTTCTTTCTTTTCCAAATTTACTACAAGAACAAGAGACATAAGAGCTGAAATCAATGTTTTATTTGAAAATTTTAAATATGATTTTATTAGCTCTCTAAATTCATAATTGAATGTTTTGCAGGTTCAAAAAAATCAAGAATTTGATGAAGTGTTTTTCCTCATTACCAAAATGAGCATCCCATAGATACTCACTCTTCCTTATCTAGGATGGAAGTAGCTTATCAAAGAGATGGGGAAGCTACAACAAGGTCAAAACCATGGAAATCATGGCCTACAGGTATGGTTCAAAACACTTCCTCTCCATTATTTCACTTGCATAATCCATTATGGAATACTCATATGTTAGGGCAACCGTGCCAATCTCAATATAACCACCACCAATCTTGTCTAAAATTTTGGCATGGTTCATCTTATGATTGCATGACTACTCTCCCTCATCTTATAGCACAAACATATTCTCCACTAGCTCTTCCACAACATCTTTCTTGCCTATCAAAATCATCCATTCAAACCAATCAAATACATCATTGAAATGCTCCATTCCCTACACAATTTCCTACTCAACTCATTCCACACCCTCACCATAATAATCCAGTACAACATGCTTACAATGTTGAACTGTAAAATTTATGCATCCTTCCCACCCATTCTATCTCACATGCACCATTGGAGAAAACTTATACTCAGATTCAGAATGTATTAAATCCAAAAATTGTAGAGGTTATGAAAGAAAATGAGGTTTCTTCTAGCCTGCATCAACAAGCTGTTTTAAACACTCAAGAACTTCATGATATGATGGCTATGGGAAATCAAGAAAGTAAGGGATACATTGAATATTGGTTTCACTCCATTTTTTTGCAACATCAATCCATACTTCAACAATTTTTGGCACCATCTTTTCAAGGGAAGTTGGCTTCTCATACCCTACTATTTATTAACTTAACTTATTTATTTATATGTTGTTTTTAAATAAAGTGTTGTTTCTTTTTTTATTTCTTTTATGTTTTTGTGTTTCAAGTGTTGATCCCTTCAAATTGTAGTTTTCGCTCCATTGGAAATTGAACAATAAGGACCCCACCATGCAAGTGTCAATTGCAGAAGGAAATTCTTCGGCAGCACCAATTCTGTAAAAAAATATTTTTTCTTGAAAACTGTACATAAATTTGCCTTTCTGTTTGATTGGATTTTCTTAGATAATAGATTGTATAATAGTTTTTTTCTATTTTTCCCTTATTGTTCCCTATAGGTAACACCAAGTTTCGTATGTTTGTATTTTTGATGTTCCTCTTAAGGAACAACAGCCATTCCATTTAAGGAACAACAGTTTTGCGTGTTGATTTTTTTTGTTGTTCCTTTTAAGGAACAACACTTTTTGTGTATTTTTTGTTGTTCCTTTTAAGGAACAACACTTTTTCACGTGCATTTTTTTGTTGTTCCTTAAAAGGAACAACACTTTTTTTGGGTCTATTTTTTGTGGTTCCTTTTAAGGAAAAACACTTTTTTGTGTATTTTTTTGTTGTTCCTTTTAAGGAACAACATTTTTTCGCATGCATTTTTTCGCTGTTCCTTAAAAGGAAGAACAATTTTTTTGGTGTTTTTTTTTTTTTTTGATGTTCCTTTTAAGGAACACCACTTTTTTGGGTGTATTTTTTGCTGTTCCTTTTAAAGAACAACACTTTTTTTAGTGTTTTTGCTATTCCTTCAAGGGAACAACACTTTGGGAATATTTTCGAGAACAACCCTTCCTCCCTCTTGTGCGATTATTGCTAATTCATCTCAACCACATTTTATTGATTCCCTTGCATCGCATGAAGTACAATACTTTTATGAGGACAAAAATTATGGAGTCTATTGAAGCAGGTGAATATCCTTGACGTTATGATCTTTAACAAGACAACTTTTTGATAATAGGTTTTTTAAATAAATAAAAAAACAAAAGGGACACAATTATTTATATATTAATTTATTGTATTGATTTCTGTTGTATTTGATATTGATTGATCATCTTTACCATGTCGGTTCCACTTCTCCTGGCTACAATTATCTCTATCTATTATAAGTAAGATTATGGGTATATTTTCTTTCTATTGACATGTTCAAACTTCTTCCACCATCCCCACTCTTAAGGAGTACTGAGTCTCCCTCTATTTATCATAAAAGGTGTAAAAACAACAAAATCTTCTCTACAGATAGAGGATAGGGGGTCTCATTAAAGAGCCAGCCTACCATGTTCATAAGGTTGTAGCGAAGTGACATTCCCACTATGGCCACCACACCAGGGTTATGATCCATTGGATAGCCACAATATCCTTGGAACAAGAGGTCTCATCACGAGCCGACCTGATCACTTTTGCTACTTCCCAGTGAATGGCGGTGTGGTTATCTGGTTACCATGCTAGCACATTGATCTCTTCTGTAGAACAACAATGGAATTCTCAAACTATAAATTAAGGATCCTGGCTCATATGGGTTGAAAAGAAACCCTGCCGAGGCTATGGATGCTTGCTAGTAGTAGAGGCTCTGCTTATGGTATTGAAGTTCTATTTTCAACATCAATAATTATTATAATACCCTCTTCCTACTTTTATTTTTATCAGAGAGATTATTTCCCTAATTTCTCCCTACTATGAACCTTTACACATGATTTAATGTTTTTTAATCAATCATATCATTTTCATAGGGAATATCATCAGCAAGGTATATTTTCTTGCATATTGCTATCCTTTTTACTTACCAAATTACCTATCATCAACCCAAGCATATTATCTCTTATTCATAACTATCTTTACACACTCTTCCCTCATTATAACCATACCTCTTGTTGTCCTATCATTTGATATGTGCACTCTTCTTCATTTACTGTTGTATTGTTCGTTCCCTTGCCTTGTCATCAGCACAACACTTTTTCTACGTTTTATGGTCATGGAATCCCTTTTTCAATTGGAAGGGGAAATGTATTCATTATGGATAGCACGCGATATAAGTACAAAATTATGCCACAATTTTCTGATTTGCCACAATATTCATACTGCATTTCTACAGAAGTTTTTCTAATTGAACTTTTGGCATACATCTTATTTTTTGCTCTTCAAAATTAACACTGTGGATTCAAGAAAATTGCATGCAAAATCGTGATTTGTTTACAGAAGAACAACAAATATGGGGGGAGAAATTCTATTCGCAGCATGACCACACTATTGCAACTAATAGCAAAGGCTCACGCAACTTGCGAACACGTACAATTCTTCAGACATGATGTGCTTACATGGCTTCCACCTTTTGCATCACTTTCAGTATCCGCTCAACCTACATCAGCTTCAACAAATGCCAGTCGCTACATGTCATTCCACATTTTTTTTTTGGGGTAACACTTGAGGTAAAATAGCATAATTTTTTGATTTATTACGAATTTAGGAGAATTTCATGAAAATCCATTGAGCATTATTTATCATCATTCCTTCCACATCTTTACTACTTCCCATTTTTCAGAGACATATCATCTTTCAGTTTGGGGGAGTGTTGATTTCCTTCATTTATTTCTTATGACCATGTCAATAATATTCTTTATAATCCATTGATATTCTTATTCATTCTCAACACCTCCCTTATTCCATGTTGTTTTACACCAAGCATATATTTCAACATATTGTAGCAACCAACTCTCCTTGTTTTCTAGCCTTGCATGAGGACATGCTAATTCTTCAGTTTGGGGGAGGAATTGCTACACATGATGGATTTTTTCTACTTTCTTTCTTGCTTAAGGCATACAATTTCATTTTTATATAGTGCAGAAATTGATTTGCATATATCTTTAAAAATATGAACTGAATTCTTGTGATTTATGGATAACAAAGAGATATCATTAAAATACACAAACCCAGATAATTTCATGCTAAATTAGTTCATAAATTTTGAAAATTATGCACTATCATCTACAACCATTTTGTTTATATCTCATGATTCGTGCATCAAAACGATCTGATTTTTGAGAAAATGGTTAATGAAGTTTGTTATTACTTATATCACATTTTGGTGCAACTTCATATACATATAGTGGAACATCAATTGTAAAAATTGTTACGCCTTCATCAAGATTGCTAAAATTGAATATTCATTATTTGAGGAAAAATTCATTTGTTCCATCCATTTCATGAGTTGGGATGAACAATTTTTTTGCTTGGTTAACACATGGGTTTTGTCTTTGGGTTGCATGAGGACATGCAATATATTCAGTTCTGGGTTGCATGAGGACATGCAATATATTCAGTTTCGGGGTATGTTGGGTCGCTAATATGTTATTATTATTATCACTTTTTAACACCTATTTCATCCATTTCTACTCTTCTTTATCATGTCATTTATTATATAATTCCATTTTATAATTATTTATGCTCTTATGGATAAATATTATTTCTTCTCCTTTATTTTTAATAAATTGATGATTATGCATGATTTTACCAATTATGGTTTACTAATATATTTTTTAACATCACTCACCGTTTTAGCCTCCAAGATATTTTCCAGATTGCAGATTTGATCTCCAGCACATCATTCAATATTCCAACTCAGAAATTCGTTGGAAGAAGAAGTGACAGTTTTGCGTTGGACATTCTAGGCAAATGGAGAAGAATCTGGAAAATCCAAAAAATGGGTTTTGTCCAGAACGGACTGAATTAACTTTTTCGAAGAATGGTTTGCCCAAATTCAGTCTATATTAAGAGAAACGAAAGGTTATCTGAAGATGATTTTCCCAGATTCACTGTTGCGGACGTTTTCCAAATTATCTCAGCTGCAAATCCAAATTTGACCTGTTCCTGTTGAATGATTGATGGAAATATATTTTCTTGTTGATCAATTGGTTGAAGAAAATCCAAATTTGTTATGAGAATCATTTTGTAATCATCTCTGTTGTAACTTGTCTCTGAGCTATGTGTATTTAAATGAGAAACAGAGATCAAAGAAGGAGAGGGTATTGGGAGAGCATGCATTGTCATTATCCAGATTTTCTTTTGTAATTTTCAGAATTGTTCATCGACTCTTGTTAATTAAAACAGAGTACGATTTCTTGTAAACTCTACTACATATGATTAATACATAAATTTGGTTGTTGTTCCACTATTTGATACTGGAGTAGTTCGGTCGTGCTCCACTAGCGGTAAAGGGCCTGGCCCTGGTGGATACACTTGCCATCTGTATCATTACTTTCCGATTCTATTCGTGTGATGGTTTGCATTATTTCTCACTTTCTTTAGTTGCATTGCTTCACGGTTTCCATGCTTAATAGGTTACTATTTCAATTCTTTATGAAATTGGTGTGTTGCATCAGTGAATTGCGTTGCTGATACTTTCCAACATAAAAAGAATATTAATTTCTTTATAACTTGTATTGTTATGCTTTGCAATTACAGAGCTTCGAAATTCAGGATTTTTTGTTCATTTACATTTGTTGTTTAATTACATTAAATAGGATTTTCTATTCATTTCTAGTTGTTGTTCGTTTTCAGTAAATAGAACTAATGTTCATTTATGTTAATTAGCTTTACCGTTTATTCCTTTCTTGCAAGAGTTTGGCTTTGCTTTGGAGTGTTATTACAGAGAGCTTTCTTAGTCTATTTTCATTAGCAGCATTAGTGAGTTAACACAGTTACCATTTCCATTTAATTTCTTTAGTGTGGAGTGTAAAATCATCAACTGTAAAGGACATTGGTTGTTACTTCCTACGTTCTCAGATTGATTACCTTGTTCATATTTGATTTCGTTTACATCAGTTGACAGAGGAAAGAGTTATTACTACTGCATCCTTGACTGATGATTGTTGAGTGAAGTGATTGAATTTCAGAACATTGAGTTTCATATTTTTGTAATTAGATTTCATTTTCAAGCATCCGTTTATTCTTGTATTTAAAAGATCTATAATAAATTTTAAAGAAACATTACTCTCTGGGATTATAGGTGCACATATTGTGTACACTCTTGAAATAAGAGGACTTTCCCAGGTTGATAATTAATGTGGGATAATTAGGAGTTTTAAAAGGAACCTTTTAGCACCGAATAGGAGTTTGTAGATCAACTTCCTGGATAATGAGCTGGAGTCGACAGGAAGTGATCTTGATCGAAGGTGGGCCATAATGTTTCCCACATCATCGAAATAAGACAGATGAACATGATGTTTGTGAATCAAGACCAACAGAGAATCAGAGGGAGGTTGAAAACTTCAGAGGAAAACTTCTCTTGAGCATATCGGTGGCAAGACACTGGATTTGGAAGTATTTGACATCAAGGGATATGAGGTCATGGTGATGTGGCAAAGAGTAGACGAGTGGTCAAAAGAGATTACCCAAACCCATGGAGGCAAAAAAATAACAAAATGAGAGGTCCCCAACCCGACATGAATGCAGACAAATGCCATGTTCAAGAGCAACATACTACTAACACGACTACAATCTGGTTCCATTTTCCCCTACCATTTCTGGCAAGTACCCCAATTATTTTTGAAAAAAAAGCTTGAAGGGGATAGCATATGCTTGCGATGTAAGTTTTCCCTTTGGAAAAATCCAACCTAGTACATTTTACGAGCCCTAGGACAGAGGAACTTTAGTAACGTCATGATGACGGAGTCTGATGTCATCAGTTTTAACGAGTCTAACAAAGGGAGAACTCAGCATATTTTCATATTTAGAGATTTTGAAAAGAAAGCGGAAAAGAAAACTCCAGCAGTCCCTTTTCGTAAATAGTATCTCAGATCCAAAAAGGTAGAAAATTGTGTCTGAGAGAACCTCTTAGTTGCAATTGACTAAGGTATTCCTTTTTCGTAAATAATTTATCCCAGCCCGAAAAAGGGGTAAACGTATACTGGGTAGATATAATTTCATAGGCAATTTAATGTGTTCAAAATGACAAGCGACTCGACGATCTTTTTAGTTTTAGAGAGTCAGAAAAGAGCTGAAAGGTGACTCCAGTAATGAATTTTTCTTGTTTTTACCGAGTCTAAAAAAGTATAAAATACAACTCGTTTCTTCATCATAACCACGTGAAAACCTATCACTACACAAAAAGACGAGTGTAAAACGTATTCCTCAAAAAATAATATGAAAATATATCAACAAATATGTTTTAAAACCTATTTTAGGACTTCTAAAAATTATAAAGACCATAAGTGGTAAATAATATTCAATTTTCACTTTTACCTCTTTGCAGAGCAACAGTGACCCATTTCCCTTGT
The DNA here is from genome assembly GCA_034641835.2 of Pinus albicaulis. Lineage (NCBI taxonomy): Eukaryota > Viridiplantae > Streptophyta > Pinopsida > Pinales > Pinaceae > Pinus > Pinus albicaulis. The sequence continues at coordinate 654,603,132 of CM076572.1, forward strand.
GATCTTTAGGCGACGATTGTGAAAAATATAGTAGACCAATCTGGATTCCGTTTGTTTCAGGTAAGAACTGACACCATTTTCCATCTTTTGAGCTATATTTCATTTCATTTAATTGTCATTTTGGATCCCTTAGGGGAGTATTAGTAAAATTTAGGGCATCGCAGTTGGCGTGGGTTTCAGGCACGGACCTGTGCCAATCAACCATTTTTTACACAGGGGTTGCACTAGGTGGTGCGACTATTAGAAAAAAAATTGCGCCAACCACGCAACCCAAAAATCTACTTTAAATTGAAGAAAATGAAACCAATTGATTGAAAATTTTAATTCCCAAGGGGGCTTACAATGTTCCTATGATCAATTCATGCAGGTACAAAAGAAAAAAAGATGGTTATTGAGTGTAAAGAAAGAGAACACAACGAGGAGGACGAAAAATCCATGGAAAATGAACAATGCATGAATGTCCTCAGAAATTGTGGGCTCAAGAAGTTCTTCCTGACACCATGTCTCAGGGCTCAGCCCAAATTGCTTCAATATATAATAAGCATTTGAGACGAAGATCACAAAAAGTTCGTACTTCAGGATCAAGAGCTTGAGCTCAAAGTTTTTGATGTGTATTTCATCACTGGGTTGTCACGTAGGGGTTTAGTCCCTATCTTAACTGGTACTTGTCATTCCAGAGAAAGCATGGCAATGGTAATTGACAGGGTGTGCCATGGGGCACGAAAAGGAACAACGAGCGGCAAAGTGGATATCCTAACCGTCCCTGATCTGGTACTGAGATTAGTGATGCTCACTATCATGCGGGCTGCGGGATCGTAGGCACCAAAAGAGGCCATGAAGACACAACTACTTCTTTCTTCAGAGTGTATGAACCTGACTCTTTTCAACTGGGCCGAGGCCGTGAACATCAACATCAAACGGAAACTCACTAAATGCAAGAAGACCAAACTAAAGCAGTTTGGGTATGGATCCATTTTGGTATTTTTCTTCTTGGAACGATTATCCATATTCCAGTGTCAAGAGGTTATAGTCCCGATGCCACCACCCAATGAGCCACGGATGTCCCGATGGGCAGCACTGATGCCTAGATCAGGGGGTGACCAATAGATTTCCTGGAGGCAAAATTTTTTTGATAGGCTCCGACGACAATTAATTGTCGTGGAGGATTGGCCCTCCACCGGCACAAAATTCATTAGAGACCCAGACCTCCCACTCCCGGAGGGAGAGGATTGGGACGAACAACTTGGTAAGACTAATTTTTTATTTTCATGAGTTTATAATTTTTTTTGATATATTCATGTTCTAACAGTTATTATTATATGTATGCAAATGTTGGCCCAGAGCATCCTGCAGGTATGCCGCCAGTAGTGAGGTGAATTCCTCGCAATTTCGATCCTCATAGTGAGGGTGGCGAGGAGGAGATAGTGCAAAACCTGGAGGGGATCGCCCGTGGGATCCCAGACTATGCTCGCTTGGATGATGTGCCTTGGGCCTAACAGAGGCACACTGTAGGAGTGCCAAGTCATATCCACCGTTTGCAGAGGCGGTTGGTACAGATGGTGACGTGCTATCATGAGCACCACACCGCTTAGGCATTTAGGCTTCATTTCCGCACATTTTTGAGAGACATGTTGTCTCACGATATAACTGAAATAGACATATATTATTTTTTTGGTTTTATGATGCACACACTGCAAAAAAATGATATATATATATATTCTACATGGGTCTATTTACATATGATGATGTTTTTATAAATTGCGAAAATGTCTATCTAGCACAATGTTAGCTATTGCATCTGTTAATGTATTCATTCGTTTTGGTATATGTTGATATGTAATGAAATAGAAATGTATTTCAAGTAAACAAATACACAAATACAATCTCAAAATGCATGGGTTTCGAACCGAATAATGACCGTTCAGTTGAAGAACAACAAGTTGCGAATCCAAATTCACAAGCAATGCACGTATGTCGAGGTTAACTGCCTCAGTTAATATTTCCAAAACAACACTATATTTAGTGACATTGTTTGTAGCTGGTCCTAGAAAAATACCTTGGAAGTTAATCAACTCACCAACAGGATCATAAATTACCCAGGCTGTCGAAGACAAGTTCTTGGTACTACAGGAAGCACCATATGCGAAACCGAAATAAGGGGAAATAGACATCTGCATAGAAAACAAAAACCAATAAGTAGAAAAAAGCTCACAAATCACACAAAACCAAATCATGCACACAAAATTAAAAAATCACCTATGTACACATACCATGCATGAATGACTCAAGCATAATACTTTTTCAAGTACAACCCATTCTGGGTTGCGATAAAGGATAACCTTCATAGTCAATAAGCTCATAAGCACCATTCTGTAACACACATTTAACGATGTAGGGCCCATGCCACATGGGTTGGAATTTGCGTGCCCCCAGCTTTTCATGAGCTTGGTCGTACAGAAGAATGAGATTGCCTTCAATAAAAGAATGAGGGGAAACTGTTTGGTCAAAATGGGCTTTGACTCGCTTCTTCCGTGCTTTGATGACCAAGGCAGCTAAGCGACGAGTTTCGTCCAATATCTCTAAGTAGAGGAGATGTTCTTCTTGAGGCGAAGTATTAGGTAGTAATTCCACAGCTAATTTAAGTGAAGGGATTTCACATTCAATTGGAAGCGTGGCTTCCAGACCGTAAACCAACTGGAACGGGGTAAATCCGGTTGCACTCTTGATCGACATTCGATAAGCCCAAAGAGCTGAAAAAAACATGAGATGCCAGTTTGATTTATGGATCCCATTTGTTCGTTCAAGCATTGTAACAAGGACTTCGTTTACAGCTTCAACTTGGCCATTAGCTTGAGGATAATAAGGCATTGATCTGTCGTGATGCAGACCCAACTTAGACGTCAGCTCCACCATCATATAATCCTAAAAATGAGAACTATGGTCAGTAACGATGGCATGAGGGACACCAAACCGATAAATAACGTGATTTAATATGAACTGAGTCACTGTCTTACCGTCTGCAGCCAGTGTAGGCATTTCTTCGGCCTATTTCGTAAAATAATCGACGGCGACGATAATATAGGCATGCCCCTCGACCAAACGAGGGTTACACATCATAAAATAAATGCCCCATTTGGCAAAAGGACCAACAGTAATGACAGGGTGTAAAGGAACAGGCGGTGCATACATCTTGCATTGATAAATCTGGCATGCATGGAATTTACGTACTGCAACAATGCAATCTTTAAAAATGGATGGCTAGAAATAGCCAGCACGAAGGATATTTTGTGCGGTGGCATAACCAAACATGTGACCACCACAGGTGCCACTGTGGTAGTCATTCAAAACTTTCTCAACTTCCTCGAGGGTCACACATCGGTGGAGTATAGAATCAACTCCAACATGATAAAGGGTATCTCCAACAATACGATAAGGTTGTGATTTATGCTGAATGTGACGTCGGGAATATTTTGTTAACTCAAATATAAAAGTAGACATTTGGAGATGCATGATGATATCACTATACCATGGGTCGAGGTTGTTGATCAATAAAAGAGTTTCGTTTGGAATATTATCCTCAGAAGAAGAAGGAGCAGAGTCGGCGGGGAGAGAACAAATCAAATCAGTGAAAACAAGTGATTTCTTCAATTTGGCGATAGTGAACTCCAAATCAAAATCTTGGAGGATAATGATCCACTTCGAGTATTTCCCCCCCAGCAAATTCCGAGACAGAATATAAGTCATGGGGTAACAATCAGAAATCACAGTCACCGTGTGTAAAAGGATGTAATGATGAAAACATTGGACGGCTTAGACCACAACCAATGTTAACTTCTCGACATGTGCGTAATGTGTTTCAGGGTTGAGAATATTCTGAGACAAGAATTAAACGACATGCTTGTTACCATCATCATCATCTTGAACCAAAACCATGGCGATCATACTAAAGGCGGTAGCTAAGTAGAGGGTGAAGTCGTGATGATAATTCAGAGGACATAATAGGGGAGCATTGACAAGCAACGTCTTACGCCTATCAAAATACTGTTGAGAAATCTCATCCCAACAGAAAGGGACATCCTTCTTTAAAAGTCACATAAATCCTTTGGCTACTTCAGCGTAGTTCGGGATGAAACAACGTAGGAAATTTTCTTTCCCTTGGAGACTCTGGAGCTGGTGTAACAAGGAAGGGGAAGGGAGATTGACAATAGCCTCAACCTTAAGAGGGTCAAGGTGGATTCCATATTTAGATACGATAAACCCTAAAATTCTACCGGAGTCGACGCAGAAGACACATTTATGCGGATTGAGCCAGATGTTGTAGCGTCTACAATGAAGAAATATCTAGCGAAGATGTTCCGGGTGGTCTTTTCTTGTAACCGAATGAGCCGGAAGGTCATCCAGGTATGGTTGAACAATATGCCGAATATCATGGGAGGCATAAGACATCACATGTTGGAACATAGCCCTAACAGTCTTCAAGCCAAAAGGGAGTTTATTATACGCAAACGTTCCCCAAGGACAGATAAAAGAGGTCTTGTGTTGATCATACGGGAGAATTTTGATCTGATTATAGCTAGAAAAATTGTCCATAAGGGAAAATATTTCACTCCCCGCACAATCATCAATGATCTCATCGATGAAAGAGGTGGGATAGTTATCCTTAGGATAGTCCTGATTGATATCGCGATAATCAACACAGACATGAATTTCTCCCTGCTTATTATCCACATGAACAATGTTAGAAACCCATTCAGTCAGGGGAATTGGATAAATGAAACCTTCTTTGAGAATTTTTTCAACTTCAGCTTTGATAGCGACAACTTTCCGAGGATGCACGGGACGAAGACACTAGTGAACAGGCTTCACACCTGGATAGGTGGGAATCTCGTGCACCACAATACTAGGGTCGATTCCAGGCATATCTTTGTAAGACCAGGTGAAAACATCATAGAATTCGTGAAAGAGACTAGTGTACACTTGGACTTCCTCGGAAGAGCAAGTGACTCCCACATGGATGTTCCCAACAATCCCTAGTTTCACAGAAATGTCGATAGGCATTGTTTGAGTAATGTTACCCAAGTTTCCTTCAGAGAAGACTTCATGAGTCAAAATAAGCGTTGGAAGTGGTGGAGAAGGAACTTGAGATGCAAAGCGCTCAAGACAGTTAGACATTGCCCCGAGGAAAGGCATAAACAAGGAACGATGATGCCCATCGCTCCATGGTAGATCTTAGAGAGACATGATTTCCATGATAGCCTCGTCAGATGGAAAAACTTCTTTCAAACGATCAGGCGAATCCGCATCACCGAGCCAAGGGGATTGAGAATACACGTCGAGAGACATGCTCAAAGGAGCAGCTTCAGGAGGGGGGGAATCAGATGCAGTTGTAAGCTCACAATAATTGATTTTGATTGGACTAAGAAGCGTTGAATCTCCAAATGAATCAACCTGTTCAGGTAAAGGGATGATCCATGGGTCATCTGACCAAGAGACCATATTAACTTGAATGGTATTTGGTGGTGGAAGGGGAAAAATACCCATGAGAGCGGGATCTTTGAAAATACTTGGCCCTATACTGTCAGGGGGATTAGGAATTTGATCCACTTATGGAATGTTGTTTTCGGAAGACGAGGTAAAGAACGACAACTGATCGACAGTAATAATTTTTCCTTCGTGTGGAAACTTTATAAGTCAAAAGAGGGTGGAAGGAATGCACAACATAGCATGAGTCCAACTGCGACCGAGTAGAAGATTATAGTTGAGTTTGGCATCAACGACTTCTACTTCAACGTTTACCATCTTTCCTTGCAACGTGATCGACAAGCTAGCGAGAACACCCAAGGGTTTTGATTCCCTTCCATTGAATCCCTTAAGGGAATTGGGTGACGAAGTCAGGGCTGGAGAGGCAATAGCCTTCTAGCAAGAAGATGAAATGACACAGGTAGATGCACCTTCATCCACTATGGCTCTATGGATGTTGAGACCATTAATATCGACTTGTATAACAAGTGCAATCTGGTGCGGAAGTCGAGGGACGCAATTCTTTAAGTCGAAAGAGAGAAGGATAGAATCAGTAGGGTCAATCCCGCCGATCGCAGATAATAATGCTTTCTGTTGAGACGGACAACTCTGGAGCACTTCTAACACAGAAATATTCGAAGTCACCTATGCTACATCCTCAACAATAATATAATGTTGAGCAGCACGAGCGTTAGGATTATAAGAATATTTCCATAGAACACCTTTATAAGGTGGTCATATAACAGGTTTAGCACTGGGCCTTTCAATTTCAAGAGGACTAGAGACAGGTGGGGAGGAGGACCATCAACGATCTCTTTCTCGGTTGTCTAACTTGATCCAGCATAATCCTTCGACCGAGTCGCGATGGAAACGGGTGCAGAATCATTCATCATGAAAACTTAAGATCCAAATGATGCAGATGGCAGAGGTTGCTTGACCATCTAGGTCTGCTGAGATGGAAAAGGTTCTTTAAGGACCGCTGGAGTTCCCTTAGCACCTTGAGAAGTTGACTAACCTCAAATCGTCTAGGACAATCCTTAGTGTAGTGGTCCTCATCAGAAATCAGATAGGGATACTTCAGCTTTCGTTGTGAACCATAATCAACATGAGGTTTAGACAATTTTGGTTTTGGGGCATCAGATTTAGCCTTGCCTTTGCCCTTATTTTTCCCCTTGGAAGTCTTGTCTGCAAGATTGGCCTGAACGGCATTGACCTCCGAGGTTTTACCAGAATCTAGGGTAGCCTGAGGAGCATAATTATTGGAAGAATTTGATTTCTTCTTCCCCTTGGAAGACTTTCGTGAGGTCTGAAACACGAAACCAAAAACATCATCGACTGATGGGGTAGCCGGCACTTTAGAGGTCCCAGGTCGTGGAGCCTCAGTCAAGATGTCATAAAAAATGCCTGATTGAGAGTACACTAAATCAAGGTACTGGGCATGAGCAATGGCTTGTTCCTCAGTTACACATGCCCCCATGTTGATGTCTTTCACAATCTAATTGAAAAAAGAGGTAGTGAACCAATGAGTAAGAAGCTGATCAGGAATTTCCAACTTGATTAGACGATGACGCCGTCTCCATTCATGAATGTGGTCTGAGATATGGGTGGCCTGGTCCTGTTTCAAAGATGTTAGAAGATGCATCCCGACTTCATAATGAACCAACAACTAGAAATGGGTAAGGAATGCCATAGAAAGAGTGTTGAAATCTTGAAATATTCCACGAGGCAATTCGATATACCACTTAGCAGTAGCTCCGGTAATAGTGCACTAGAAGAGATGGAGTCAAACATAGTCATCCACCCAAGAATTGGAAGAACAACATAAATGGTATGTCATGACATGATCTTGGGAGTCTTCTCCAGACTTTCCCTCGAACTTGGGACAATCACCTAGAACCTTCGTTGGAACCGGAGGCCAAAAATGATTATGAAGAATGGGATCATTTGTAAATTTGGACACATCTAGTAACTCCAACATAGCAAGAAAAGGTAATTGAGGGTTAAAAGGAATATCAGGTCCTCGATAAGGACCTGTACCCATACTCCATCCTGGTTGAGTATAACTCTGCCCCCATTGGTTCTGTCCTAAAGGATTCAGACCATAAGGGGTATAAGTTGCATAATTTTGTTGATATGGTGGTTGAGGACCAGGATACGGGGGTTGAAAACTAGGATACTGATTCTGAGTATATGAGGGTCCCGATTGAGTAGCATAAGAATTTTGCTGTGGAGTATAAGTATAGCCTGGCAGTTGAGGGTAATAAGAAGAACCTTGAGGCAGGTTTTACATCGATTGATATTGACCTTGAGGGAAATAACCACCTTGGGGTCAAACAAGATATTGATAAGTGGGGTCGTGCTGACCTGGATAAGTTGGGCGCAGAGGTTGATTCGGTCACGACATATAATAGAGCAATGGATGAGCAGGGTGAATGCGTTGTGCAGGTTGGCCCATCTGAGAAATTTGACCTGATTGATGAGGGCCACCAGGTTTCCCCAGCGGAGCAGGTTGGCCTGATGGCTGCAGTGGGCCAGGTTGTGCCTGATAACTAGGTTGACCTGGAGCAAGACCATAAGATGGTCCTGACTATGCAACATTTGGACCAATTGGAAGATATGGTTGTTGAGGTTGCACCAAAGGTTGATATGGATGGATCTACCCCACAGTACCATACGAAGGTCCAGGTTGATATACTGGTTGCCCGACTGGTCCTTGAGGTTGCCCTGGTTGGACCACAGGCTGAGCTTGTAAATTTTGACCTTGAGGATTGTAAGGCTACCCTTGTGGGCCGTAAAAAAATCCCTGCTAGACTGAAGGTTGTCCCTTGTGGGTCATACGCATACCCTTGTTGGGCTGAAGGTTGTCCCTGAAAGGGTTGTCCTTGTGGGCCAAGAGAATATCCTTGCTAAACCGAAGGTTGTCCCTGCAAGGTTTGTCATTGTTGGTTAGAAGGTTGCACAGGCAAGGTAGGTATAAAACTGTTAATGAACTGATGATCAGGAGCTCAGGACCACGTGTCGTAAAATGGTCAAAACTGAAAGTGCTCAGAACTGGTTGGAACCTGAACGACCGGATAGTGCTCGTCTTCCTGATTCCGGCGCCGCAAACGGTTCGAAAAATGGTCTCCGTATGAAGAAGTTATTCAGCTTCAAAGTTTTCTCAATTTCCATTAAAAAAGGGCAAATTGGACTTTATGGAAAAATTTTATTAAAAAAAGAATATTCCACAGAATATTCTGGGAATATTCCGTAGAATATTCCGCAGAATATTCTGGGGAATATTCCCGTATCGGCCAATCATATGGCGCCACGTGGCTAGCCCGGAGGCCGCCACGTGGGCCCCGGGACCGACGTTGAAATGGCGTTCAAAATTTTATTTCGGGCTCTACAGGTTTTGAACTCCCGACCTCGTGGTTATCAACACAGTGCTTTAACCGTTACACCACACGTTTGGTTCGTGTTATGGTGGCGGGCGGAGTTATATTTTAATGGCGCAGAAGGTTTGGGCAGGGCCCGAAGGGGGCCAGCCCCCTTCCCACATGACCGTTCGGCGGAACCACAGTCCCAGGCTCGCGCATTTCAAACGTGGCGAATTAAAAACTTTCGGTTATGTTTTATAACGTGGGTTTTAAATAACTCATTTGTATTTGTTTAAAACCATTTGTCATAACCGCCAGCGCATATGAACGCGCCACCATTTAACATTTACTGCCAACCAACCGCGCGCCATATTTGGCGGAGTCCGCCCCATTTTTGGCGCCTTATCCCCATTTTGTCTGCTTTAACTGCAGTCCTTCCACATTTAGTGGAGTTTCCTAAGGGGAAAGAGGCAGTTTACTAAAGAGGCCATAACGTTTGATGGGGGAGGCCTTTCAAGACGAATTTTTTTTTGATTTTGAGTGTAGAGAGCATTCTGAAGCTGTTGGAGGGGTCTGCAGAGCCATCAGGGCATTTTATCTGCGAATTTTACAGCGCTTTTGACAGTGACTCCATCAGAGCTAAGGGGAAAGATTGGTGCATTGGGCTACCTTCCTCCAATGGAGGTGAATTTGTAGTCTATTTCTACTGTTTTGGACCTTCTGAGTCTGTTTTAGCAGTCTATTTTCTCATTAGAGGAGTTTATACAGATGTAATCTCATTTGCACCATTTAATCAAAAGAGCACTAAGCCTAATTAGAGGCTTTTGGAGCAGCGGAGGTAGCCCAAGAGAGGGGTGAACCGCTTTAACAAATATCTGCTGTTCATGTGTGTATTATGGCTGTTTATTTCCAGATTCTGATAGTTTAAACAGTAAAATTTCATGAGCATGCTTTTCTAAAACAAGTTTATACAGGAAGCAAAACTTGTTATTTTCTCATCAAACCTCTACACATGAGTTGCAGAACATATGCTCTTGCTTATTCACATTTAAAACAGATCATTGAACACTTTGAATTCAGAAACAAAAGACTTTCATTGATTTTGTTATTTGTGTTTATATCTTATTTCCTTAGACAGAGTCTGTAGAGGGCCAGGTAGCCTTTGGAACTCATCCTCTCTTTAGAGGTGACATGTCCAGTGAATGCCCCTACAGTCCATCTCTGTATGGGAAATAATTTATTCTCACATTTTCAAGAGGTCACTTGGAGTTTATTCTCTGTATGGGAAATTTAAAATTATGAGTATTTGCACTCATTTTCTTAAATGAAAATGGATACCTTGCACCCTTAAACAAGTACATTCCATTTTCAGATCAGATGGTATCAGAGCACAGGTTTGCTTGACTGACATCACTAGCTTGATTGTGTAGCTTGAAAGGTGTCTTAAGCAGTGTTGAAGATTGACTGCTTTATTATTCTGCAAACTACTTGTTGTTTGAGTTTGTTGAAGCTCTTTTGTTCATTTTTATAATGACAATTTCCATAAGCAAGGACATACTGTTGAAAGGTGTTGGACTCTGAATCCAACAATGCTTCCACAAAAGTTGAAGAAGTGGGAGAAAGAGTATGGCAAGAATGGGAAGGAAGTTTCCATCATTGATATGTGTGAGGATGATACACATGCTGTTATCGATGTGCAGTTAAAGGAATCACCTTTGAAATGGATTGGTAAGAAATGGTTTGAATTCTTATCCAATTAAATTTGCATGTCTTTTGATTGAATGCATTTTCTTTGTTAAGGAATGCAAGTTGCAGGATGGAAAAGCTGAGTATGAGACTCACTCTTTCGTAGCAAAAGTTCTTTTCATTTCAGCTTTGAAAGTACATGTACATGTGATTGAGGATCTTGTACTTATGATTGTACTTAAGAGAAAGTTGAAGGATAAACTGCATGCATGAGAATGAGATGCATGAGCACAGGGATCATGATGATTTCCTTGTATTTTTAAACATGTATGTGTGATTAACTTGAAGGGTTGATTGCTTTGTTTTTATCCATGCATGTAATTTTATTGACTTGGAAAAAGTTAATTTGTTCTCCAAGATTGTAAACAGGAGAAATGATGAAGTGTTTCATCTTTGTAAAAGCTTCTCATTTGGGAGGCAGTTCTTCTTCTGAAGCGAAGGTGCCTTGGATGGGCATCGTGACAGTTGGAAAGTCCACATATTCAGGGGAATATTTCAGCTTATAAAGCAGCAAGTTTCATTGCTGGTTCCTGCAATTTCAAATTTGTCTGGTGAAAGAACTTGGTCGGGATTCGACAAGTACTTGGCGTATGCAGCAAAAGTATCATAATGACGATTAACTTAAGCGGACCTTTTTGGCATCGGTATGCTGTTTGGGCAGTGGAAAGAGGAAAGTTCATTCTCATTGTTTGCATGGGCCCGGTCACCAGAGATTCGGTAAGCTTTTGGGGACCAGCCTTCTCATTGGGAGAGTGTGATCAGGAGCTCAGGACCAGGTGTCGTAAAATGGTCAAAAATGAAAGTGCTCAGAACTGGTTTGAACTTGAACGACCGGATATTGCTCGTCTTCCTGTTTCCGGCGCCGCGAACGGTTCGAAAAATGGTCTCCGTATGAAGAAGTTATTCAGCTTCAAAGTTTTCTAAAATTCCATTAAAAAAGGGCAAATTGGACTTTCTGGAAAAATTTTATTTAAAAAAAGAATATTCCACAGAATATTCTGGGAATATTCCGTGGAATATTCCGCAGAATATTCTGGGGAATATTCCCGTATCGGCCAATCATGTGGTGCCACGTGGCTAGCCCGGAGGCCGCCACGTGGGCCCCGGGACCGACGTTGAAATGGCGTTCAAAATTTTATTTCGGGCTCTACAGGTTTTGAACTCCCGACCTGGTGGATCAACACAGCGATTTAACCGTTACACCACACGTTTGGTTCGTGTTATGGTGGCGGGCGGAGTTGTATTTAAATGGAGCGGAAGGTTTGGGCGGGGCAGAGGCGACGACCCCTTCCCACATGACCGTTAGGCGGAACCACGGTCCAGGCCGCGCATTTCCAACGTGGCGAATTAAAAACTTTCGGTTATGTTTTACAACGTGGGTTTCAAATAATTCATTTGTATTTGTTTAAAACCATTTGTCATAACCTTGGCCCAGCATATGAACGCCACCATTTAACAATACTTTGTAACCAACCGCGCCATATTTGGCGGAGTCCGCCATTTTTGGCGCCTTATCCCCATTTTGTCTGCGTTAACTGTAGTCTTTCCACATTTAGTGGAGTTTCTCAAGGGGAAAGAGGCAGTTTGGTTTTTTGGCCATAACTTCTGCTAGGAGAGGCCTTTCAAGACGAATTGTTTTTTGATTTTGGGTGTAGAGAGCATTCTGGAGCTGTTGGAGGGGTCTGTAGAGCCATCAGGGCATTTTATCTGCGAATTTTACAGCGCTTTTGACAGTGACTCCATTAGAGCTAAGGGGAAAGATTGCCGCATTGGGCTACCTTCCTCCAATGGAGGTGAATTTGTAGTCTATTTCTATTGATTTGGATCTTCTGAGTCTGTTTTAGCAGTATATTTCCTCATTAGAGGAGTTTATACAGATGTAATCTCATTTGCACCATTTAATCAAAAGAGGACTAAGCCTAATTAGAGGCTTTAGGACCAGCGGAGGTAGCCCAAGAGAGGGGTGAACCGCTTAAACAAACATCTGCTGTTCATGTGTGTATTATGGCTGTTTATTTTCAGATTTTGATAGTTTAAACAGTAAAATTTCATTAGCATGCTTTTCCAAAACAAGTTTATACAGGAAGCAAAACTTGTTGTTTTAACTTCAAACCTCTTCACACAAATTGCAGAACATATGCTCTTGCTTATTCACATTTAAAACAGATCAATGAACACTTTGAATTTCAGATTTAAATACTTTCATTGATTTTGTTATTTGTGTTTATATCTTATTTCCTTAGACAGAGTCTGTAGAGGGCCAGGTAGCCTTTGGAACTCATCCTCTCTTTAGAGGTGACATGTCCAGTGAATGCCCCTACAGTCCATCTCTGTATGGGAAATAATTTATTCTCACATTTTCAAGAGGTCACTTGGAGTTTATTCTCTGTATTCAGTCAATTTGAAATTTTGGAAAATGGATACCTTGCACCCTTAAACAAGTACATTCCATTTTCAGATCAACTGATATGCCTCAAGATATGAAAATAGATAGGGTTTCCTTGCTCGTCATATTGAAATGGAAGTGAATAAATCAGGGTACCATCCACTCCATAATGAGAGAAAAAAGACCGATAAGGATCCTGAGGGGACTGAGAAGTCTAGGAGTTCTGCTGCTAAACAGCCAGTCGATACTCCTCAAAATAAAGGTTGTCAAGGATGGCCATGGTAATCGAAGTCTCTATTGAAGTCGAAACTCCTGATAGCTGAGCGGTGATGGCCAGTGCTGATGCAGCCACATAGACAGTAGGCCTAGTGGGAACTGACATAACAAAAGGTGTCAACGATGAGACAGGTGTCATCGTTGACATCCCTAATGATGGGATAACTGGACCCCTTGATGGAGTTGATTTTTCCATGGAGGCAATACCGGCTATAATCTGACCCAAAGACCTATATCCGGCTGGAAGCGACACCACAGGTGAATATTGAGCAGGCTCTTGATGGATGTCTTCCGGGAAAAGTTGGTATTCTTCATTAGGAACTGGAATACCCTCACTGCCATTAGGACTAGACGAATCCATGTTTGAATCCACCATGAGATCTTGCAAAAGAGTACGGGGGCAAGGAGGTATGGTAGCAGCCAAAAAAGGTGATCCCAATGTACGAGGGGGAAAATTTTCCCCAACTCCAAATCCAAACCAAGCATTTAAAAGAGGCCAATGGAACTCAACCGGTTCTCCAAAGGGGTACTCGGATGGGATGACAGGTTTTTGAAGCTCGGTAGACCTAGAGGTCTGAGAAGTTTCAGATGAATCGTCCGAAAAAGGACTACCAGTAGATGAAACTGATGGTTCCGCCACTATGGCTATAACACACCAGAAAAGGAAAAATATTGAAAATGAAGATGCTGGATCAAAACCAAGGCAAACAAAGATAGGCCAATAAATCAAAATTTAATAGGCGTGTAATCGTAGGTAGTTTATTTTACCACATTGAAACCAAAAGTTGTTGTTTCATGTCTTAAGAGTCAAGAAACAGTCAAAGATGACTCTAGTCTCTTTCAATTTTAAGAGAGCACGAAAGGACAAGTGCTCGATGATCTTTTCAAATTTATGGAGTCAGTAGAGATCGAAAATGACTGCTCAGGTAGTCTAGGTAAAAGGGTGTACCAGGTTCCCATGACCTGCCATATACAACTTGGTTATAAAATGAAATAAGAATCAACCAAGGACTTGACGTACGGGTAGGTAGTCTCCCTGAATGCTGTGTTCGGTGTATCACGATTACAAGGTGGCAGACTCGGCTTCCTACGGATAAAAGGATTGCAACCTAGAGGGGTCTCCCTTTATATACTCGACAGTATAGGGAGCACAAGTCCGTACTAGCGCTATCTAAAGCCAGGTGGAGAGCGACAACTGCTAGGTTTAAAGACGTCGGAACACGTCTCTAACATAGACTGCTAAATGTTTCGTTAAGTTTCAATGTTGCCTTAGGTTAATTGAATAAATTTTAAGTTGATCTTATATTTATGTTTCAATTCCAAGGTCCTACCAAATGTTGGATCTCACAAATCCCTGAATGAAAGCTACATGCCATAAAATACCATTTTGTTCAATGAAAATATATCTACGAGAAAGTTAGAAGTTTTCAAGTGATAGAAAATAATGAGAACACATAGAAGAATTCACTACAAAACCTGTTGCAAACTAATGGGAACGCGAAATATTTCCTAGAATGCCAAATGTTAGTTATGCAAAATATTTTCCAATTCTGCAATGCAAACAAGAATGCAAGCACATTTTTTTTTTTCAATGTAATAGAGAAAATAGTGCACTAAATGACATGAAAAATGAATCTTCACACTAGTTTGAGAATGCCAATGCAAGAGTCGAAGTGAAACAATTCAATCGACTCACAAGAAAAAAAAATAAAGACTCAAACCAATGTCACAATCTCTCAAATCGAAGAAAGATGTCGAAACAGACCCATACAAGCAATGTGAGCTATGCTAGGAGTGACAAGAAGCAAAACTGAATGAAAGAGGCAAGACTCACTCAAGACTCATTCCACCAAAAGAAATCACTCAAAATGGATCCAGGGAGCTGAATGCAATCAAGCAAATAATGAAGGTGACCGCGAAACAAGAGACCTAAACTCCTACAGGAGGCTCAGCTTACCAAAGCACTAGAAAACCCTAAAGCCATGATGCTGAAAGAAATGGACAAAAAACCGAAGCAGGAAGGTTGTTCATAGTCACAAACAATCCCAAAGTATTCAGATCAAGTCAAGGAAACACCCAGAGACAACATTATGGACCAAAAACTCCAAAACAGGGAAAACCCTAGCACCTACAAGAAATGGCGCGATTGTCTGGTTTTAATCCACGCTAGATAGGGGATGTCACAGTTGATGAACTGGAAACAAGCGCCAGTGGGCGCGACTGTCAGATTGGAAACCGCGCCAATCAAGCCAACCTTATAAAGATGAAAATTTTGGAAAAACAGAGGTTAGATCTGATCCTCTGGGGCTGAACAGGGGTCTAAGACTCAACAAAACAATCAGAAAAGGAAATCTCAACATACAAATACCAAGAAGAAGATCTAATGGATGAAAGACAAACGCACACTGATCCCCAGTGGAGTTGCCAACTTGTTACTCAGGTAAATCCCCTTTGTGGACAAAGGCGATCCCACTAGCCCTAGGGTGGGTCTAGAAACAAGGAATCATGCCAGCGTGTAGGTTCCTAGATATTTGAATCAAAGAGGATGTGATAAGATGGCCTACATGTGGTCCAAATTTATCGTCGACGCCTATAGTGATGATGAGAGTTGCTCACTCCTAATTGAAGACAAGTCACAATCCCTCCGCTTATCACGTTTGGACACATACACAGAGATCAGAAAATGATAACCACATACCATGTACTAATTCCATCCAAAATCTACTAATCAGTCAGAGAAGACTAACATATTGCATTCGATAAAGACAAAACATAAGATGGGAACCAGACAATAGTCACTTATATTGATAGGTAGAAACAAGAGATACAACCATTCTCTGACGTTGCGGTCTCCTCCAGCGGGGCTCGGGAAAATAACGTATCAAAGCTCGTCAGGGAATTCAGACAGGAAAAGGAACCTCTTGATGGACTTCCTTCTTGATCTACCTTCTCATTTATTTGACTATAGCTTAGTTCTCCAAGTTCAACATTTCAACTGCATAATCCTCTTTGTTCAGCTAACTTTCATGATGGGAGAAAGCTCATTTATATAGGGGGAGAGGGAGAGGTTAGGATCCCTAAAATCATGGAAGGGAGACGTATCTTCTAGGAGTGTCCCATAAGAGGAGGAAACCACTACCTAAAGAGGGAGATCCATGGGTCATCTAGTTAACCACTTCCTGTGACTCATCCCAGAGGTGGTTGAAGGAAACTTCTGCCTCTATTTTGTTAAAAAAAATTCCCAAAAATGTTGGTGCAGGAAAAAATAAGAGACAGAGAGCCAGCTAGCGCAGCCTATAGTGTACATCCTCCACATTGGCACGAGGGGTGAACTGGCTACCCACACCAATGCCAAAACATAGGTTTTTATGGGCTTTTTGAGAAAGTGTTATACAGGAGAAATGATGTTCTTTTATAGAAGGATGTAAGGAAGGTGCTTGCAGAGGATGACACTACTCACAGGTTACAGGAAAGACCCTCCAATATGCGGGGCGAGGGATTGCATGGACGGTGACAAATTTCTATGTAACAGTATGGCTATGACGTCACTTTTGCTATGAGATATGGTCTACTGTGGGTGATGAGCGCCATGGAGGGGAGGCTCTACTGACCAACGAGGATGTTTATCATGTGTTCTGGGAGGTGATGATAAACACGGTCAGATATGTGGAACCTATGGTTGATTTCTGATGGAGAAATGTTGTCAGGATATGCAGAGTTTTATGAGACTCTATCGTGCTAGCGGTAGAATGATACTTTCTTTGAAACTTTCAATGGATGGAGTTGTAGATGGTTTGCGAGATTTCCTGTAAAAACAACTACCCCATGTCAAAGCATCTTCTTTATCAAATATTATTGAAAAATATTTTTTTTTAAAAGAAGATGAGAGAGGGCATACCTGCTGACATTGAAAAAATATTTTTTCAGGAGTGTGAATGTGTGGCATCGCTTTTGTTCGTTATGGAGTGCTGATCATAGTGTTGATTTCAGTTTGGAGAACGGACCTTCTGATCTCTCGTTATGGTCCTCCAAAGTTTTTGAAAAGGGTGACATATAGGTAAATATGGCCCTAATTCAATTCATTTGTATTTTTTGAGTTTTTGAGAGGTCAGAAGCTTCTGCAGAGCAGTTATTTCCATTGCGGTCAGCTTCAGCACTATTGATTAGTGATATCATGCCATGGTAACCTCCATGACATCGTGCACTTTAATTCTTTCAGTCTAAGGGTGTCGAGGTCCATACAAAATTGGTTTGTATGGATTCTGAGTTATTTTTTTCCCTAGATTGCATGGGTGATCAGGGTAAGAGCGCGCCCTATATGCGCATTTTCTGGGGTTTTGCGTGCTTTAAGCGTTCTGTTCCCATTTTTGGTGCGCCTTAAGAGCGCATGTCTGAGGGACATGTGCGCAAAAGGCCGAGGAAATTTTTTTGAATTTTTTTCCTACTTTTTGATGTTTTTTATGTTGCTGATGGGTTCCTGTTTCGATGACAACTTTTTGTGGAGGGAGCAGGATTGGCCCAAGCTCTATACTGCATTATCCATCGATAGTTAGGTGTGCCAAAATTTGATGTAATGTGCTCCTGAATTTCATGGAGAACGAGCTTCTTTGGTCACAGGACCGATTGCTACATTACTTGATCTAGCATTAGCACAGGAGGCACAACATGTTTGTGTTGCATGGGACTAACCTTGTTATCCATCCTGAGACAGATGTATACTTTGTAACCGGGTTACTACCTTATGGTGAGGCATTGAGGTAACCACTCCCTTATGGGACAGTGGATTTGGAGAGGTTTTGGGCACATCATCATGGCAGGGTGCCCCTTATGGAGGGGTTCATCAACATTTCCTTGGTGACAGACTTGGCTAAGCAGTGCGCTCTGGCAGTTATTGTGCAACTCGTAGGGTCATTGGCTCCTCATCAGGCATCAGGCATACAAGTTGGAGTCTTGCATTGACTGAGGTCCGGGCACTTCTTTTATTTTTCCTACTTCTGCTATGATGGGATGGTGATGCAGCTTAACAAGGTCTATAATGGATCAAAGTTGTTTTTGTATTCCAGTATTCTATGTAGCATTATGTATGAGAAGGTAGTGCTATTGAGACAAGTGGTGTCGATGCCTCCTCGGGGGCTACGGGAGCCTCACATGAAGAGGTGGGCTCCTATGATGCTGCGAGGGGGTGGGGGTATGGTGGGACCTTGCTGGAATGCCATGATGGAGGCCTAGTTTGAGGTCAACCCCCAGATGTTTCTCCCATTCCCATATGTAGGGATGGACTTCAGGGGTGATCCAAAGATGGGTCTCCCTCCTGGTTATGCTTAGGTATAATTTTATGTTTTCTACATTTATTTTAGTATATATGTGCTTATGTGTTTTGATGGTGACACTAACATAGTTTTGATTACTCTTGCAGATGTTGGCGAGCTAGGTCACCCTGTGGCTCGATTGGCTGGCCACGGTCCTCTTGGGAGACCTTGAGGCGGTCATGGGGGGATGGGAGGAGATGCTACACAGCTTCAGGGTTGTGGACTTGGTGGTGGTGCTGGCCCTTTGGGAGAGGGAAATAGCTCGGCTATTGCTAAGGCTACGACCAAGTGAGCTCATGCCAATGCAGAGGCAA
This sequence comes from Pinus albicaulis, assembly GCA_034641835.2. Taxonomy (NCBI): domain Eukaryota; kingdom Viridiplantae; phylum Streptophyta; class Pinopsida; order Pinales; family Pinaceae; genus Pinus; species Pinus albicaulis. The sequence goes on from CM076572.1 coordinate 654,622,042, forward strand.
CACATGCTGATGCGGCGGAGGCTCACATTGTTGAGCTGACTACTCGGGTGTTAGTTCTAGAGAATTCATGGGGTCAAGTGACCGCTTGACCCATGGGATGCCTTCTCAAGGTTTTTTGGATAACCTCAATGAGGTCTAGCTGGAGACGATGATGGCCTGGGAGAGGGACTATCGACCTTTTTACGTCGGGTGGGAGTCTCAGTTTTGACAGCGGCTCTAGTATTGGTACCGGGAGAAATTGTGGGTCCAGGTGCCCTGCTTGGGGGAGAACCACCCTAGATTTTACTTGTACACGAGGAAAGCATCCGTTATGAGGATACTTCCCATATTTTTGATGAGATTTTGTGTATCTTTGGGTTGGCCTATGGGTCAACGACACTATTTTTTGTACTTAGACATATACACCATGATATATATATATATATATATATATATATATATATATATATATATATATATATATATATATGAGACATATTTTTTTGTGACTCTACATGTTGTGTCACCTGTTTTGGTTTTGACTCCTTGGTACATGTGTAAATTTGATGTAGTCAAATTGTCTGCTTAATCCTTTTTCACACAAATATTTTGTAAATAGATGTGAATCCCTTGTCTAAAATGTTTCGTTTAATGCAACACTACTAACTGGGAATTGAGTTAGACATGTATATGGAATATGCCTTGATGGAGGGCGTCACACATAAGTCTGATGACAGTGTTATATTCTACCTGATTGTTTGTTTTTGAACCGATGCATACACCATTTCTATAGAGTGGTGATCGGTCAGGGTGAAAGATGACCCAGGTAGTTGCTGCTAAACTTTGAGACCATATTGATGCTCCGACAAAAAATCCGAAGTACGATTTGGGTTGGTAATCCATGGTGGCACTTGAGTGCGTTTTCTAATAAGTCTTTTGGTCAAAAATTTAAATTGGTTGGGTTGGTGTACGTTCACTCTAGGGTAGGGCCATCTTGGCCCTTATGGGTAGAAATTTTTGAGGTAAAGGTCATTGACGGGGTTGCTGAGGCATGCCCTGTCCGGTTCTATCAATATATATGCCCCCTAGAGGACGAAATGTTTTATGATGTAGGGTACTTTGCACAAAGTTTCGAACTTTCCTGGCCCTAGGGCTTCTTTTTCAACATCATAGTGGAGGACTAGTTCTCCCTCCATGAATGAGCAAGGGTTGATGTGGTGGTCGAATGATGCTTTTACCCTTTTCTTATGGGCCTAGTTGTGTTGCAGTGACTGTCGTCATCTTTCATCAACGAGCTCTAGTTTTACTAGTCACTATTCTAGAGGTTGGGTATCATAGAGGAGTTCGATGGAGGCATGAAAATTCGGGATCTCGAAGAAATAAATGCAAAAGCGCAAGGTACCTTGACCTTTTGCGACAGGAATAAGGTGGAAATCCTGGGACGTGGGGGCGGCTGCAATCCTATTTCTAATATGCGATGATACAAATCATATGTGGTGTATTGTGTCATTTACGTTCGGTGGGGGAAGAATCTTCGTGATGTGAGCTTGTGTAAGCGCAAGGTTGAGTTCCCTGCTAGGATGGTCAATTTCCTGTCAGTGGAAATTGTGCTTGGTGCAGAGGTGCCTAAATGTTTCCATTAGCGAGCATATCTCTGACTTGTGGTATTGGCCAATGAAAATGGTGCATGGTACCATGTGCCAACTAAGTAGATTGTATGGGAATCAACACTACTGGTCGTCCCCGATGTGGACACATGGAAAGGATCTATTGTAGAAGAGGTGGTCTTCTACTTCCTTTTCTGTGTTGTTTCCTTGGGTGTGTCTAACTCTTTGGGGGAGTGTAGATTTAATGCTTCTCTTGACACTCTTAGCTTGGGGAGATGCGCACATGTGATCGTATGGTGAAAGTGTGAAAAAATCTGGCAATAGGTACACGTGATCTTCTCTTGGTTAGAGATAAGTCTATGTGGAAGAGAAGATATTGTGTGAAAACTGCTTGCGAGGGGCTTTAGTTCTTTGCACTGATTGAACCAGTGGTTGTTTAGGTCGCATATTCCATATGTTATCCTAGGTTTGGCCTGGGTCATGCTTGGTTGGTGTGTCATCCCATTTTTCCCATCATGCCCATGGGGGTGTGGGGTTGCTAGCCTAAGGGTGATGTAATTTCTATATCGTCTGAGCTCATCGTCCCATTTCTTCTCTATTGTATGAATGATATCGATGAGGGGATGAACTCACAGGATATATGGGGGTCCTTTCGTGCTCATTTTGTGGTCTGGTAGGGTACCAGTGTTGTACCGATGCTAAATTAGGGGAAAGTGATGACCACACGATTGGGAATTTTCTATAACACACATGTTGGTCTTCTCTGTAGAGAGTGGTTGGGGGTAACTAGGGGTTCCCTGATTGGTCACCTTTCAGCTGACAAGAATAGGATGGATATGATTTTCACATATTCTTGGGTTGTTGATTTTTTCATGGATTATGTGTCCATTTCATCTCTATTGTATGAATGATATCGATGAGGGGACGAACTCGCGGGATATATGGGGGTCCTTTCATGCTCATTTTGTGGTTTGGTAGGGTACTAGTGTTGTACCGGTGCTAAATTAGGGGAAAGTGATGACCACACGATTGGGAATTTTCCATAACACACATGTTGGTCTTCTCTGTAGAGAGTGGTTGGGGGTAACTAGGGGTTCCCTGATTGGGCGCCTTTCAGCTGACAAGAATAGGATGGATATGCTCATCACATCTTCTTGGGTTGTTGATTTTTTCATGGATTCTGTGTCCATTTCATCTTCTTGGGAGAGGCAGACTATAGCTGAGTGCAAACTAGCGAGGGCTAACTAGAATTGGGGGATATAGAGACAATTTTCCAAAAGGTGATTGTTAGTGCATAAAGGACATGTGAATTATGTTGCGTGCAATCCAACCTAGTAAACCAGTTCTATAGGATACCATCTGTGGATGAGTTCCAGGGCTAAAAATTCTTCAAGGAAGTGACCACGTTCATCGCACAGTGTGTAGCATATGACAGGAGGGGGTATGACTAGAAGTATTTCTGGTGCCCGGTGTTCCTCCTGTAGGTACAGGATTATACGAGGTTCAACTCCACTAGACTAGGTGGAGGGATCCTCTTGATAGGATTGCTTGATGGCATGTAAGGCATACCTATATCATGGGATATCTAGGAAATGATGGTTATAGTGCCCATAATTGATGCAGATAGCGCATGCGTGATTGGTATGCAATTATTTTCCTTTACCTTTGGTGGCAAGTTCCTTTTTACGGGAATGTAGAGTCGCGATGTCTACCTCAGAGCCGAGGAGCATTTTTAGTTCATCCATATCTAGGTAGATATGGGTACGATGACCTATTAAATCGCATATGGCGCAAACTGGTGATTCCAATTTTATGGTGGGAGTTTCCACCTTCTTTCCTCTCTTCTCGGTTTTCTTAGCTGCAATCATCGGTTTTGCAATGGGAATTTCCTTTGCAGGGATGTTTTTGACTATTTATTGAACGGGTGGGGCCTCCTTGGGATTGAGGGGCTTTAACCCTGTGACAGTGATGTGTGTGGATCATGTCCTAGTGGGAGAATAAGGCACCAAACTAGTATTTCAAAAAATATGTTTGGTAACACCACTGTTGCCAAAACCTTCTGGGAGATGAAACCAGCTGGGAGGTAGAGGAAAGGGGTTTAGGAAGTGGCGTAGGCTATAGAGGTTGTCATGTCTAAGGACTCAGTTTCATTACTGCTTATGTTTGTGTCCTGACTAGCTTCAGCGCTATGTGGACATCATGCACACCAGAGCCCCTGTGACATTAGGTGATGACTCAGGTATAATGGGGGGATCTCCTAGGAAAAATCCTAGGACAGACGACGGTATGAACTAGTTGGGGCCATATTCTTGGTACCATGAAAGCGTATCTGAGGATGTATATACATAGGGTAGAATTACATTGGTGTTTTTTAGGGTTCTTTTCTCGCTATGCGTTAATCAGTCAACAGTAATGATGCGGTCCTTGTGGGGGAACATCATAATGCGGAAGACGAAGGAGGCTATGGCTAACATGGCATACATATAACTCCAACCAAGGAGTATATTATAGTCCAAGTGAGCGTCCAAGACTTCAATTTCTATAAGGACCGTCTTTCTAGCTAAGTAGACCGAGACGTTTTGGTAGAGACTGATGGGGGTTGAAGGATGACCATCGTATGCTCTAAGCATGATGACTGATGGTTTATTTCTGGAGACCCTAACTTCTGCCAATCATTTTTTGACATGATGCACGTGGATTCACCCTCATCAATGACACATCGGTGAATGTTGATTTTCTGGACCGACACTGGTATCTGAAAGGAAACCATCGAGGGAAGATTAGTGGTGGCTTTGTCTAAATCAAAAGTCATTAGGCGTGTATCAGTAGGGTCGATAGTGCCTAATGCAGAAATAAAGGCTTTCCGTTGTTTTGGGCATGAATGCAATACTTCCAAAGCTGACATAGCAGTGGGAGATTGGGCTATATCATCCATGATGCTATAATTATGGGCCACTTTGGAGTAGTTTCCTGCTCACCTATTTGGTCCCCTAGCCATCTTTGGCAATGGTTCAATAGGCATCTTTGAAATGGTCAAAGGTGCAGTTGATGCACTGGTACTAGCCCCTGATGTGTTGGTGTCTGGTGGGGTGTCGTAATTTTTATTTCATGTTTAAAAAAAATATCTTCACTAGTCATGTATATTTCATGGCTTTTTTTTTTCTGGAGTCATCAGGATTTTGTTGCTGAGTGCTAACTATCCCTTGATGGGGGAAAGGTTCCTGCATCGCAGCTGTTTGCTGGGAAGATCCTCCTTGTCCTCAGTTACTCTGCAGCTTCTTCAGCTCGGGAAGATCAGGACAATTGTGAGTGTAATGGCCGTACTTAGCACAGATCGAACAAGAGTGGTTTGTTTGAAGAGGTGGCCTTTTGCTCTGTCGTTGAGCATTTTTTGTCTCTTGGCTTTGATTTCAGTTGGAGTTTCCTCCAACCTGAGATTGTGGAGGGCATTGCTGGTGGTTGCCCCCCTATCTAGGATTCCCTTTAGGCTTTTTTTTACCTTTTTTCTTAACCACGTTATAAGGGTAGTTCTCCTGGTTATATGATTGGTGTGGTTGGTTTTGGGAAGGCTACACAAAGTTTACTTGTGCATTATTTTGCATAGGCGGGTCTTGTGCTGGGGACTAAGCATAATGTGGTCCCTAGTTTGCACCTAGCTATTGGGGGGGAGCTCTTCCATTAGTATTTCTATCTACATATTGGGTCCCCTAAGCTGGAGGACAGGGTCCTCCATGGTGATACAACAACGCCCTATTGGTCAAATTTTGTTGAGGCATATGATGACTTTGAAAATCGGGTTGTGGTATGTTCTAGGTAGAATCATACATATAACTGGGGTTTTGACTACTGCTGAATTGGTAACTTTGGGTCAATGACCCAATTAGACCGTCTGTAGAGTTTGACGCACCTAGAAATTCTTTATAAGTTTGCAAGCGTGAGGCGCGAGGTGAAATATTGTAAATATATCCTGACTGCATATAAATCAGCTTGAGTTGTTGGACCTTGTTGATGGAATCCTCTTCAGATATGGGCCTTTATTGCACCACATCCTTTGAAATCTATGCAGTGAGAGTTTTCAGGAACAGGTCTAATAGTACTCGATCATCAAGTTTGGATTTACATAAACTACGACGCCGCCGCCATTCATGGAGATAGACTGAGATATGGACAACGGGGGTTTTCCTAAAGTGTGTCAGTAATTCCATTCCAGAATGATGGTGGATGGGTAACTGAAAATATGTTAGGAACGCAGCAGCGAGGGCGCTAAAGGTTCCATGTGTATAAGAGGGTTTCTCCACATACCATTTCATTGCTACTGCTGTCAGAGTGCATTGAAATAGTCTCAATCGAATAGTGTCATCAATGATACTGTTTGATAAGTCATGACATGATTTCTTGGGTCTTCCACTTGCTTTCCTTTGAACTTTGGAATGTCTGAAGGGAGCTTCATTCACATAGGAGGCCATGTATGGTTGTGTGCAAAGGGTTCATTCGTCAGCTTGGTTAAACCTGGTAGATTGAATGAAGCTAAAAAAGGTGACTGTGAGGTTGAAGCCATTGCAATTTGTGAAAACACAGAGTTCTGGTTAGGAGGAGGGTTTGTCTGCGACGTGCCCTATTGTGTGGTCGACTGGATTGCTGAATGGGTAACACTCCTATGTCCTCTAGGGGTTGTGGGAGTAGTGGTATGTGGTGCGGCGTTGGGAAACCGACCAAGGTTCCCAACAAAGGATGCCCCAATAAAGGACGAGCCGATAATGATGGTATAATTTTGTCTTTGATGCCTAAATGGAGAAAGACCCGGAACCCCTCCCAATAATGGGGGGAGGTCCAAATGACATCTAGATCGATGAGGTCCCGTTGGGTCCATTCTAGTGTCGACTAGATCTGGCTTTGGAAATTTTTGAGAGGATAGAGATTTTGATCAAAGAAAAATTCTGATTGCATTCATAAAACAAAGCGAAAATAAAATTAATTTTCCCTTTAAAATAATTCTATGTGATCAGTCAATCAAAAATATGGTTTTTTTTTGTTTGCATATGATACTAAAATCCTAGAGGACCTAGTCGTCCTCACACACTCAAATGTAACTGGGACTTGAGAAGATATCTTGCGAGTACTAGCACAACATCTTCTAAGAGCTGGCGACGCCCCCAATTAGCCAAAGAAGATCCACCAAGGTAAGGGTAGAGGATCTTGTGCTTTCCTACACCGTCACCTATAGGGAAAGTATGCCCTAGTTTTGGACACTAAGTACCACCGCCCCATGTGAGTGTCCAAGTCTTGGGCTTCTTGGTAAGTCAACTAACAGTACCGAGTATCAGCCGAGTCAGGTGGCCCCAACTGATACCGCACGCACTGCGCCTAAGCCTAACCCCCTCTGAAACGGGTATCTGTTGCGCTTGGGTTTTATTTTCCATGGGCTAATAGGTGGATTTAAAATCTCCCTAAATAGTCAAATTATATGTTTCAAGATGAATAATGATCAAGGCAGCTTATGGGATGCCTAACCCCTTGATCCTAACTTAGACTATAATTTTTTTTGTGGCCCATGTGGGGAGAATTTAGTGAGTTTTGTTAAGTTATTTTTAGGTGTCTTTTCCTTTCTTAGTGTGTGGATGTGTGTGAAAAAAAAGTGAACAAGCACATAGTCTGAATGTGTATATATGCAATGATCCTTTTCAAAATCCCCTATTAAACTATGTTGTATTGTTCCTTGATCAAAAGAAAAACATATGTGGATATGGGCCGCTTTCTATTTTTCCTAGTTAATATATGTGATTAACTATAGGGAGATGGTGAGTTCTAAATAAATAGTGTTCATATGCTTTCCTAGGATCACAAAAGGGTGCAAAGGCAATAGATATTACTTGCTCTTCTATCGACAATTCAATCTTGGTCCCGAAATCCTAGTGCAAAAATTGAACTAAACTAATTAATTTTATACTGGAAAAAGAAACTAGTTAAGCATGCGTGAACTTGGGCCACTTACTTTGGCTAATTATCTAGGTGTGTTGGTACCTAAATTTTCAAAACATAATTTTTTTTTAGAATGCAAGTTAATTCCCCCCCCTACTTAAACTATTTTTAAACTTTCAAAAAATCAACTTGAAATAAAACTAACACTAACACTACCAAAAGCAGCTAAGAGTGAGCTTTAGAAAGCTGCAAGGTACCTCAACTAGTGTTGGCAGATGTATTATGGGATGCCATGCACTTTACAAGCAGGAAGATATAGAAATATGGGAGAAATTTCTCATTCTGTCTTTTACATGCGAAAGGCTACAATAGGCGCAATGTCTGCATGCAGGTTAGCTCTGAACGCGCGCCCTAGGTGCACCTGTGAGAAGGAAAAGCGTGAAAATTCCTGCAAAAGTTATATTTGGAGTTGTTCTGCTTCAATCTATCACCTGGGATGAACTAGAGACTGAAAGAGAAAAAGGGGGCAATTTCAGCCCAACTCCACAACATAGACAAGGGTCTCTACAAAAAGGCACAACCACATAAACTTGGAAATAAACGTTAGTGGATTCGCCAATCCTGTGTTCATGTGTTCGGTGCATGCATGTAAAAAATCACACCAACTTAAGCAGTGTGGTTATTGGTCATAAGCAGAAAAGATATGGAGTCAAGAAAGTTAATGGAACATGCTAAAACATATACATACTAGATAGAGAAATAACATGCATGTTCAAACATAAAAATTAAACTAAAACTAAAACAAATAATAAAAAAGTTCTAAATAGAGTCAAACAACTGCAATAATCCAAACGGTGGCATTTATGGTCCTTTTTATTGAGTGTTGGTAGGAAATGAGGATGAAACTTTAGCCCACTTGCCAAGGGGCCCATAGAACTGGGGGTTCGAAGTCCCAATGCAAGGATGTCTTTACTTCCAAGCTTGCCTCGGTACAAAGTCTCCCTCTCTCTACTATGGTGGACTGAACTTGTTGGATGGCCAACAATTGAGTCCCCTCTATCTCTGCTCCAGATCACACATTGTTGGTATTTCTTGGGGCAATTCTGGCCAGCATAACAATGTGCTCTCAAGTTGTTCATCTCTTGCTGGCCTTTTATAAGAGAATTTAAATCCTCCTTCCCTCTCTTGGTACATTGTGGATGGTGACCCAAGAGAGGGGGATGATTCCATTGTGTGGTCCCTTGATTTCCTAAGGAGGATTTGGTGGCTATCCTTAGGTGGCTTCAAATGTGAAATCACTATCCTGGAGTGTTCTTTTTGTGGTCCCAGAAAGTGACATCCGTCACTCCTACTATTGTGCGCTTTTTGGGTCAAAGGCATGCAAAGACACTCTTATCAAGGTATTTTGTATGCAAAAGCATTTATGAATTGCTTGAATTTTATTTTTCCTCATACCTTAGATATTTTAAAATACTTTCTAGATTCTCTAATGTCTCTTAGCCCTGTAAATCCTTCTTCCTGGCATTAAATAATGTCGTCTTTTCTTGTACGATTTTCCAGTGTTAACACAAGCCATTGAATCTTTTTGGCATACATGGCCCTCTTGTACAATGGTTCTTTTTCCAAGGTGCCTCTTAATCTTTCAGGAGTATGCTACTCCATGTTTCTAAGGCTCTGAGGGAGGTTGTTCCGTCTCCTCTAGCTATCCATAATGCACTCACCTCCTAATAGCCTAGAAACATCATCAAAGTGGGCTATTTCTTGAGATTGTGTATGGAGGTAGCTTTCATCTAGTTCAAGATCCATTTCAATATTTATATGGTTATTGATGACTCCTCTAGGACTAAATATCTCTACCATGATTTCCAAGGGTTTTCTGTTTTCTCTTCTCATAACCATTCTCATCTCTTGTGCTCTTTTGCTCTTGTCCCCTCATTCACCATCCATGATGCTAAATCCATTAATTGCATATCCCCCATTCTAGGATTGGGGTCCCAAATATTTAAATATGTTAACACAAGGTTATGCATATAAAACTCTTCCACCTTTGCCTTGTCATCCATGCTAGCTTGATTGCAGAAATCAATGAATTGTTTACAATTTTAGAAAGGTAAGGATCCATGAGAGGCTAAAGTTTTAGTTTGAAAGAGGAGCCAGTGTTCCTTAAGGTAAATTGTATATGAATCTGAAATATACTTGTGTCGAATGGCCTCCACGCACAAATATGCCATGGTGGTTACTTGCTTACATTTTTGTTGAAGTTTCTCTTGTAGTGCCAGATTCTCTGTTTGTGCTTTCTGAAGCTTCTCCTTCAAAAATGACTCTTTAAGCCTCACATTAGAAAAATTTTCTCCCAATTCAGCTACTTTTCCCTCCATGACCCCTATATCACACACTCCTTTAGATGTGGCAAGCTTCATCCAATGATGACTGCGTTCCCTCTCTTCCTCCAACTGATAAAACAAGGGAATTTTGAATTTTTGAGGAATTAATTTAACCCCCTAAATGTAGGTGTAGTAAGAGCTAATATTGGGTTGACGGCTAGGGTTTGAAACCATTGAAACATCTTTGGGATTTTATTTTGGTGAGGTGGCCTCTTATTTATTCCCTTTTCCTCCCTCTTTTTCATCATGTATGTCCTCTTGTGTCTTGCCCTTAGCTTCCTTAACCTATTGTACTTATGTGGTTGTGTTTTCCTCCTCAACCAATGCATTTTGCTCCAAATTTGTGCTTGTTGGAGTTTCTTGTAGAAAAAATAGATTTTCTTGTAGAAAATTCCATTTTTCTTGTTGAATACTCACTTCTTCTTTATTTTCACTCTTTTTACTCCTTGAAGGGTCAGTGGAGGTTGCATGAAGTGTCTGGGATGCCAACCTGGCTAAATGTCTTCTGATATATGTTGCAGGGGTCCTTATGGGTGACGTGACTTCTTGTACCCTTCCTTCCTATACTATAGTTTCTTCCTCCTTTTATGGTTCATTAATGGTGATAGGGCTCTTGGTGGGATTTTGTGGCTTTCCCTATCTCACCCTCTGACGTTTCTTTGTTCTGAACTAACTAGGTGTCTTCCTCTTTATTTTTGTTTTAACAGGTGTGCTCAAAGAAATTAGAGTGTTAGCTACCTCATGGTATGTGATTTCAGGTTCAATTCTTGTGTCTTGAGTGGAGGTTTCATGGCTTCAGATAGGGTCCATATCTCCTTTTTCCTCAGTCTTTTCTTCCTCCATTCCTTCATCTTCTTCTTATTCTCTTCCAATTGCCTCTATGTTCTTTATTTCAATTTCCATATCCTCCTTTTCAAGTATTTTTTATGCCTCCTTCCTCTTCTTCTTCTCACTCCTATTATACTTCTTCTTCTCTAGGGCTAGAAGTAGAGGTTTTCCCTACTTGTGTAGCTATAAAGGATTCCCTATCCATGTCTATAAAAGAGGACTAGGATACAGGTAGGTTTAGCCTTCTCAAAGCATCAACTATAATTAGTTTTATGAGGCCATGATGGACCAAAATTTTGATACTTCCTCTGGCTCAATTTATGGCTCATATCTGTTAGTCATCAGTATTTTTCACTTGTTGGTGATGACTAGTTGTAACAGTCAAGTTTTCTAGTAGCTGATCTAAAAAAATTGTCAAATTTTCCAGCTGGAAAACACCCATAAACATTTATTGCCCTCCTACATTTTAAATCTGCCCATGATGAGACGAAACCTCATTATCAAGCCCTATCTAGCCTCAGCCATACTAGCTTGTCCGTCAACTCCAAAGAAAACAATCCAAATCTGTCCAAATAAGTCTCCCCTAAGTTAGGTAGTGGCGCTTTAGGCCTTCCTCCCTTGGAAAACTATCCTAAAGCCAAAGAACCTCTATCTGCTATAGACCCGTCATAAAAAACCTTCCCATTCTAAAAATAAAGTTGGTTACACCCCTAAGTCACGCCACTAACAAGCTCTAAAGTCTCAGCAATACACATTCCCTAGGTCAAACTGATATTAGGTGGTTTTACAGTGTTTCAATGGATCTTTCAAGAGCAGAAGTGTACCAGCATCCCAGAAGACAGTATTTGGCCCAACATGAGAAGACAAATTCTTCTCATGTGATTTTAAGCCTGGGATGCAGCTACAGGATAGAGATTTGTCTCATTAAGCTCCTGCAATCACAGTCAAAGGTTAGTAAATTATGAATGACAAGAAGTGCTTTGAAAAAAACTAGCCAAACTGCTTGTGATGTCTAAAGAAGCACATAGACATTTGAAAATCAAAATTACATGTCTCAGAGAAGTGCTCATCTTAACTATTATCAATTTTTCATTCTTCATTTCCTCAAGCATGAAAAGGAAGTGAAAGGAAAAATAACACTATTAAAAGCTGATGAAATGGCATCATTGAGAAAAAACCTCCTTCATCTATAAGTAGAGGGTTTAGGACTGAAAAACCTCCTTCATTTTATAAGTATAGGGTTCAAGACTGAGAGTGCCTCCTTCATCCATAAGCAGAAGGCCAAGGATAAAGTTTGATTGTAAGAATTGCACTGACTATAAGGAAATTCCTGGGTACAGTGGAAGAAAATTGAAGGTTTCTGAATAAAATGATGTTAAAGGCAAAGGCAAAGTAGTGGGCTTTTAAAATTGGTTTGCATAAGTTTCACTATTATTTGAATTACAAGGTGAAGCTAATGGGTTGATCGACAATGAAGAAATATTATTAAGCAGATGGACAAAAGAGTCAAACAGTCTTGGTCTCAAACTAACTTTTGCCATCATGTATAAGGAAAACCACTATCAGTATGCTCATCAAAAATTCTTCATTTGGTTGAGACTGAGGTTGAAAGGAAACCAGGCATTTGTCACAAGTGGGCCTCCTTCATCTATAAGCAGAGGGCCAGAGAAGTGATTGTTTGTAGGGTTTTCACTGACTGAGAGACAAATTGTAAGAATAGTAGGAGAAAGTTGAAGGCTTCTAAACAGAACAATGATGTAAAGCACAAAGGGAAGGCATGAGTACTATAATTGTCAAAGAAGCTAACTTATCTCCTATCAAAATTTTATTTCAAAGACAGTCTGGAGCCGAAAATGAACAAACCTTGCTGAGGGGTGTAATTTCCTTAAAAATTACAAAGACCCATCTCCTTGATAAATAGGCTTGAAATTTAGTCTTTGTTCCTTTAAACAAAACAGAGTTGAAAGTAGCTGAAATCAGCTGGGTTAGACACATGCCAAAGAGTGATGATTGTTTTTGAAAAGGTCTTGTTCTTCCTGTTCATGAATAATTTTCTTTCAATAACTCATCACAGTGGACAGGAAGGTAACCTGAGCTTAGTTTTATCAAAAAGGTTTTGCAAATAGACACACTGGTTCATAAAGGTGCAAGAAGGATTATGGTATGTGTTTCAAGGTTAGGAAACACACTCAAAGCAAATAAAGCATGCCACTGTTACGAATGAAGGCCTGTTATCTATGGAAATATGTCAAAGATGATAGTGAAGCCCAGGTGATTACAATTGAGTTTCACCTCACAATCAAAGAGAAAAGCCATTTGGAGAATGCATCTACAGTCACTATATGGTTTTAGGCCAGGTTTCCCTCTAACAAGAAAATATAAGCAGAGGAAAGACATGTCCCCCCTTTAATAAGATAACAGTGAAATGAGTTTGGCCCTTGAAAGTTTTTCTTATAAGTGGATAGGTTCATATCTATTAAAACTGCTCAAGTAGCATACACAACCCTTTTTACCAATGTTATTTAAAATGTGAGCCCCTTATAGCACGTTCAAAATAATTTTGTTTCCTTTCAAATGAACAAAGGCATTGGTTTTAAAGAAACAAGTCTTCCAAACCCTCACAAATCCAACTCAAGGGTAATTTAATTTTGCGTTCAAAAGAGGATAAAGGGACCGTTGCAAGCCCATTTGAAATTCTCAAAACACAAGCAACAATTCCCTTTGTTGTTCACAAGACCGAAGAAGAAGTTTTCAGGAAAATTCATAGAGTTTTCAATCTTGGAGACTGCACGGCGCGCCTGTAGAAACACGCGGCGCGTTCAGGAGAGTTTTTACAAAGGAGATGTGTTGTTTCACGACGATCCTGTAGCGATGCACAACGCACTTGTAGGTGTCGGTCACAACTTCCCGTTAGCGACCCGACAACCTTTATTTTGCATGACGCCTTCTCATTTCAAATGTGCCACGCATACTTCAATAGTCCAAATGCCTTCCAAAAGCCCTGAAAGCTGCTTAAACATTTCAAGCAAGGGATTCCATCCATTTTTGAGGTATTTCTATTTGCCTCCCTGGTATAAGTCAAGTTGCTAAATGAGAGATCGTTGCCATGTTTTCAAAACCAAATGGTGATCGAATAGAGAATTTATTGCTATAAATCCAAGTGATTTGTTAAATATTTTGAAGAATTTTGTTACGGTGGTAGGCTAGTGGAGTGTTCAGCAGTTTCAAAGAGCCTAGAGCTACCCTCAAGACTCTGATAAAACCATAACCTCTGTCAGCAAATGTAGTAGTGAAAAAAGTGGTTAGGAGGGTTGAATTTTTGTTGAAAATATGAGACTGTTGTGGCTATGATTGCTCAAGGTTGACATGGTGATAATGGTGTGTTTATGATGATGTCAAAGGCCTAAAAAACTTCCCTCAATACAGTGCTAAAAGCATAAAACTACAAGTCAAAATATACACAGTAGTAGAGGTTTGTCAAATTGTTGGAGGTGCCCTAACTGAGATAGGGCAAAGTTAACCTCTGTCAGCCCAGTGTATGGTGGAAACATTGTTAGGAGGTAAAGCAGTGTTTGCAAGGAAAGCATAGTGATTATTGAAACAAGTGAAACAGTAAAACAATTGATGCCTCATTTGTCCCATAAAACAAGTGTGGTGAAAAATATTTCAAACTCAGTCTAGAGGTGTTTATCTGCCTGTGAATGTCAAATAGTGAAGTATAAGAGAATTATTTTGATTAGGAGGGGTGTTTTTCTCCTACAAGGTTGTCTTTCTTATACCAAAAAACACAGAAAAGCTTTGTGACCTTACCCAACACAGTGATCATACATAAATGACTTTGTCTCTTCAAAATTCCTCTCTCTGTGTTGAAAAGAAAAATCAGTGCTTCCTCTCTATACATGAAACAGACTGTAGTGATTGAAGATGTTATTATAATTTGAAGGTGTTTTGTCAAAAGTGTGTGTGAGAAACAGTGAAGTACAAGGAGGGTGTTTTTGATTGGAAGCAGTGTTTTGCCTCTGTCTAAATACAAGGTTGTCTTGTTTTTATCAAAACATAAAGGATCTTTGTAAACATACCCAGCCACAGTAACATTTTCACTATGTGCTTGCTATTTTGATAACTTTGGTTGATTGGCATACAAAGGGATACAGACAGTGTTTTGGAAATAGCAGTGAGTTTTGTGTTAAAGAATCATTTCAAATAGCATTTGAAGAGATATGCCTTGGTCAAATAGTGACTAACAAAGAAGACAGATTTTTGTTTGAGAAAACATTTTGAAAACCATTTTGAGGTAGCTTGGTGTTGCAGAGAGCATTCAAAAAAATATTCCCCCCAGGTAGGACAGTAGGAGTGGTTTGCATAAGATATTTGAGCCTACTTCCACTGAAGAAGTGAATTCACACCCATCAGTCTTGTTCAATTTCCATGAGGTTGGGTGTTTAGATTTTTGTCAAAGAGTGCAAGAGGTGAAGAGCTTTTCTCCTTTGACACATCTCTGTGCTTTGAGGTTTGAAGACAAGCATTTCCAGCTAGGAGGCCTTGATTTAAAATTCTCTCCAAGGTCCATCTCTAAGGCCACTAAAATCCCTTATGTCAGGGAGAATTGGTTTAAACAAAGCCACCTGGACTTAGAAGAATACAAACCCTTTCTAAAGCCTGAGTACAAAGATTCATGTCCTTCTATTTTCCCTTTCTCATATCTTTTGGCTAGCTACGCTCCCCTCATGAAGATCATCATGAAATACTTCACTTGTGAGGGAAGATTCTCCCAAGGTTATGCATATCACATTCGACTGCTCATGCATTTCACTAGGGCCAAATTGCTAAATTTTCATTTCTTCTTACACATGAGCATTGAGAAAATGGCCTCCACTGTTCAGAAGAAGCCTCCTTCATAGAAAATAGCCTGTCTCTTCCATCACTCTCTCATCAAAATCATCATTCTTCATCAGCTTGAAAAGAGAGAGGTCTCTTGGGATACTTTCATCACCCATCCGTATTTCTCCACTGTCCCTCCAGTTCACACATCCCCTACACCTCCTACTCACCATCTGTCACCTTCTTCTAGCAGACCTATTCCCAAGAAGCTCAGGTTTACCATAGAGCGAGCAAAAGAGCTTGAAAAGGGAGAAGAGCATGACCATGATGATGAAGAAGATGATGAAGGGCAGAAATATGAAGAAAAGTAACATAGTGAGGGTGAGAAGACTTTTGATGATACACAGCAGACTTATGATGAGGGTGAGCAGCCACAGTATGATACACAGCAGCCAAAAGAGACTGAACAAGAGTAGCATGAAAGAGTTGAACAGGAGCAGCATGAAGATGATTAACAAGGGCATGAAAGTGATGAACAAGGGCAGCCAAAAGATGATACACAGCAGCTACAGTAGTATGAACATAGGCAGCCTTAGGGTGAAGAATAGTAGCCTCCTCAAGATGAACAACAAACTCAAAAAGAAGAGGGGCAACAGGATAAAAGGTTGCAAATCAGTGAGGAGGATAGCCCTCAGAGGGAGATGCAAAAATACATCCTAGGCATCCTTGAAGAGAGCCAAGAAAGTGGAAAAGGCCCAGACAAAAAAGAAAAGGGTGCCTAGAGTCGTAACTCCAAATGTGACTAGGGCCCTCCAAAGCAAGGGAAAATTGCCAAAGAAGCCCATGGTCGAATTGCCTAAGAGGAAGAGTACCAGAAGAGCCACCCAAAGAAAAGGGAAGGGCAAGGAAGAAAGAAGTCATGAACAAGAAACGGAATTCGACATCATCCAAATACAAAGTGATGATAGTGATAATGAAGCCTGGATCCTAGAAAATCTCTTGATCCATAGAGAAAGCCAAATTGATGCCTTGAAGGTCGATCTTCATAGAGCTAGGAACTTCAATAAATTTTTGCAAGTTCAAAACAAGCAGATGAGTGTCCATATGGTTTTTTATGAGACACGGGCAATCAAATACAAGAAGGAGGCCTCCAAAGCACAAGTTAGGTTGGAAGAACTCATGGGTGAGTTCGATGAAAGTGAAGGCAAAGATTAGCCTAGGCGAAAGAGGCCAAGAACCATGGGGCTAAAAACGGCCCTTGAGAAGCAAAAAGAAGAAGAAAATGCCTTTGTCCAATATACCCCTCTCACTGCATTGTTCGAACAAGAGATAGAGAACAATTAGGAGGCATGGCTTGAGAGAGTTAATGATCAAGTGGAGAGGAAATTAGAGAAGGAAAACAGGAACTTGGACCTTCAATGGAGGATGACGGGGCATTATAAAAAGCTAAATCAGTTTGCCCAGCGGAAGTTGAAGGCTGCTCAAGAAAAACTCAAGGAGGCCAAAGGGAAGCGCCTGGCACAAAAATTGAGGAAAGACACCTCAAGACTCCA
Source organism: Pinus albicaulis (assembly GCA_034641835.2). Lineage (NCBI taxonomy): Eukaryota > Viridiplantae > Streptophyta > Pinopsida > Pinales > Pinaceae > Pinus > Pinus albicaulis. The sequence continues at coordinate 654,639,133 of CM076572.1, forward strand.
AATCTTGGCCTCTATTTCACAACATGTTGCTGAAAACCCTTAAGGGTCAAGCTCGCCAAGTTTGGGCGAAATTTGACATATTTTGGTTTTTTGTCATTTTTGGGTTTTTGGCCAAAACTCATGGGCATCGCCATTTCAGTTTGGGGTATCATCAAAGGATGAGAATGGTATCATTGGATTCCATAATTTCAGGAGCACATACTTAACGATTTTAAGGACATTTAAAGATCATTTTATACCCCAAAATGGCGAAAAATGCTCGCTTTTTCTACACTCTGCCCGGTCTATCAGCAAGGCTTATTTTTTGGGTTTTTACACATAGGCCTATTTTTGGAAGACTTTTTGTGGTCCGTTGGGCACAAAATAAACATTTTCAGAAATTAGACACTCATAGCTTTCCAACAAGCTATCATGAGCCTCATTTTGACATCAGGAAGGCTTCCAAACGTTGTCGGCAAGTCAGGGGACCTTTTGCTGATGTATTTTTTGAGTATTTTTGTAAAAATTGAACCTTTCAAAATTGATTTTTCCTCATGTGTGTTTAGCTATTTTTTCATATGAGAAGTTATGAAAAGTCAATTTATTTTCCTCTTTTATCATTTTTTAGCTATGTTATGAGATATTTTGTGCCTTGGGCTTTGCAAAGCCTCAAGGACAAAATAAGATATTTTGGATAGGCCAATGAGATTGCAAGTTGAACTAAGAGGTTTTCCTCACTTAGGCCTATATATTCCAAAGGGTTTCATTGTAAACAAGGCTGAAATTGATGAACAGAAGAAATATATGGTCATATAAGCTTTGGAAGAAATACTTGTCTCATGCTTTTGGATAGTCTCTTGGTTGTTCTTGGATGATGAAAGAGGATTGTTGTTGGATTCCATGACTTGGTAGAATGGTATAGTGTCTCTCTCTTTGTTTTGTTTCCTAGTTTTCATTCATAAATCCATGTTATTTCTTGCTATAGGATAGTAGAGAACAAATTTGAGACATGCCTTTGGAGGCACCTCAAATTTCTTGTTTCTTCATAGCTTCCATGTTTTCTTCATTCTTAGTCATATTAAAGAATTCTTGATTTCTCTTTAATAACTTAAGGATATTGTTGCTTGTTTCATTCATGTTTTTATGAATACTAAGTACGATTTATGGTATGCCCTACTTACTCATGGCTAGCCATAGCTCCATCCATGAAATTTCTCTTTGACTGATTAGATTGTCATTTGTTGAATCAAGGAGGTCTTGTTCTGATCTTGCCCTTTGCCTAAGACTATGAAATCTTGTTTTCAAAGTGCACAATAACTTGAAGTACAGTGTTTAGGCATTCCGACATAGTGATTTGAGTTTTTTTTCTGTCTTAATTGTATTTCCCAAAGTCTGATAGCCATTTCCCAAAGTTAGAGAGTTATGTATCTCTATGCATGGCTTGAATGTTTATTTCTACGTATTCATTAGCTTATAGTTACATTTCTCATGATTAATGGTTTGCCCTACCATGTTTATGTCAGCTATTAAACTAGTTATCCTAGGAATCCTTTGTTATTCACAAACTTGATGTCCATCTTACTCCATTTTTCCCAAAGATCCATTTTACCTCGAATCAAATCGGCCCTTAAACAACCTTGTATCACCATTTGAAAGCTTTCTTGAAATTTTAGACCCCATAGCCCAGTTGATATGACATGTTTTTACTTATCTTATGTCTTTGATCAGTTCATCCCTCACAACCTAAAAACCAAAACCAAAAACCTACTTCATAACTAGCCTAAAATCAAAACACCATAAGCAAACACACAGATATCCCTTACAAAAATAGAGAGAGCCATCTCTGAGTCCAGGGAGGCTAGGTCCTTGGGCTCCAAAGACTGGTTTGATGTTGCACTGTCATTTGGCTTGCCAATCAGCCAAATCACAGGACACTAACATAATGGTGATCACGGTGGGACTCTGAGTGATAAACAAACTTAGTTTCCCTAAAACCTTTAGAGACCTTTGAAAATACTATCTGACTAACTTATCCCACCGCTCACTAACATAATGGCGATCACAATGGGAATCCGAGTAACAAAAAAACTTAGATTCCATAAACATTTTAGCAGCCTTAAGATTACTATCTGATCGACCTATCCCACTTCTCACTAACATAATGGCGATCACGGTGGGACTCTAAGTGATAAACAAACTTAGTTTCCCTAAAAAATTTAGAGACCTTTGAAAATACTATCTGTCTGACTTATCCCACCACTCACTAACATAATGGTGATCACGGTGGGACTTTGAGTCAAAACATCATAGGTATCCCTTAGGAACTCTGAAAATCTCAATCAAACTTAGAAGAGTAGAATCTGGTTGTCTCACCATCCTAGAAAAATGATGACTCAGCTGTAGGACACTCTTACAAACCTTAGGACTACATAAAAACTCAGAAAAACCCCAAAACATTCCCAGATTGGCTTTTCTCCTAGTTACTGGTGGTGGACCATAGCTACGTCTTTAAAAAAACAACCAAGTTCCACCTAGCGACTCCACTAGCCTCCAGTAGGCCTAAAAACTCCATAAAAGACCAAAAAATTCATAAACCATACCTTTCTGCTAACTCATCCTTCCAAAAACTTAAAACTTAGGGTGGAAACTTTGTAATTAGTGACAAACTAAGTATAACCTAGTGATTCAGAAGACCTCACCCAAACATAGGAGATAAGCAGAAGTATTCTTGCCAAGAGAACCATTAGCTTGTCCATACAACCTAGAAAACTGTTGAAACCAAGTGAACCCCTCTTCTTTGCAATTTTCCATCTCAAATTTTGCTATAAAACTTTTTCCCATAAATCATCTTTGATAGTGTTGGTGGTGGACTATGGTTCTCATAAAAATCCACTTGACGACTCCACTAGTCCATCCTTTTGTTTTGACCATCCTTCACATTAGTAAAACCCTAGAGAGGCCATTTATCCTAAACATTCACAAATATCATCCTCTCTAAACTCTAGACTCGAAATATAGCTTCACGAAGAATCAACACCAGATCTCATCTAGACCCAAATCCCCCTATCATAGTAGATGACCCAGAGAAGATTCTGTGGCAAGCTTCCGAAACTGGCAATTTAGATACCGATAGTTCCATTCGTAAAGCAAGATTAGTACCTGAACATCTCACAGCCTTGCAGGATTCCCCCTTTGACTTCAAATCAACAAAAACCCTTTTTAGAAGCAAGTCACAAAGTAAGATAGACTTTGATGATCTTGAGCCCCTAGATCTGCCACAGAGTCCTAGTAAAGAAGCCTCGCCTACTACACCTCCCGAATTTCAGTTTCTCCATCACTTTGGCTCCTACCATCCCAGATCTGCTCAAAATCAGATCACTAGTCCAAGTACATCTGCCACACCGATCCAAACTACTACTGTTCAAACCACCTCAGCTCATCCCACAAGCCCTCATTTTTCACATCATCCATTAGCTCCCATCATGGAAGCCTGGTACGCACCTTTGGTGTTGCCACAACCTTTGGCTCCCTTAAAAAATGACTATCAATCCAAAATCCCACACTTTACTGGAGTTGAGGCTACCACGGCTCAACAACATGTAGATAGGATTAGCGATGCCTTTGAATACATGGAAATAGAATATGAGACCATCAAAATGAGGATGTTTTCCCAAAGCCTGGGTAGAGAACCTAAAAAATGGTTTAAGAGCTTAACTCCAAACAACATCCACAATCTCCCATAACTCTACCAAATCTTCATAAACAAGTGGGAAATCCGAAGGAACCCCAGTAAAATCCTGTCAGAGCATAACAATCTAAAATGGAAAAATGAGGAAAGTGTCCAGGGATACTGCACTAGGTTCAACAGTGTGTATAACGCCCTCCCACCTCACTTCAAACCCCCACTTGGCTCAGACTTGGAGAAATTACCCAATTTTTTTGACCCAGACATGACTTATCAACTAAGAGACAAGGACCCCCTTACCTTAGAGGAAATGAAAAAAGTAGCCATAAGGGCAGAAGCCAACTTAGCAGAAAAAAGAGTTAGGACTAGATCAGAAAGGAAAGTCACATACCTAGATGAGGTCTCCACTTCATCCCCTTCCCTAGATCCTAGAATAGATGACTTGGTTAGGTCCATGGCTAAAATGTGGGAAAAGATAAGTGAAAAGACCCCTCTTAGAGACAACCAACCAAACCCTCCAAATAGAAACCAGAACCAAAATTTTAGGATGGAACAGCCTCAAAACAAACCAAGGGAAAATGACCAACAAATTAGGCCACCATTTAATTAAAATTATGTGGAAGAATATGATAAGGATACAGAACCCATTGATGAAAATCATTTGAACCTCATAGGGTCTGATAATGAGAGTGAGGTGTACCTCACAGAAGAAGAACAAACATTCTTTTCTCCGAATCAGGATGAAACCAACTATGAAGATCCCGAGGATCCTGACATAGATTTTCAGAATTCTATAGTAGAAGCTCATAGGAAGTATGACCTTAGAAGTAGAAAAAACCAAGACAACTCCAAGAAAGACAGCCCAAACACTACTAAAACCCCTGATACCATCCTCAAAAAAGCAGTGGATAGCAACAAAATCATGGTCAGGAAAAATGACCAAAATAAAGATAAAGCTACCCAAACAAGTCTTGGCTCAGACGCTCCTAGTACTTCCACAAATATTCCCAAGGTGGCTGTGTCAAACAAGATCCCAAAACAAAGCCAACAAACTCAGAACATAGAGAAATTTATGGTTGAAAAAGTTGAAGAGAACCTGTCTAAACTACAAATACCCTTCAGTTTGGAGGGAGAGATTGCTAAAATAAAGATCACCATGCCTCTCACTGAACTCATCACCTAAGGCTCTTATAAATCCCAAGTGTTAAAGGTCCTAAATATAGGAAATTATGCGAACACCCTTAATCTAGTTGATGACACTCCTGAAGTATTGTTTGGTCCAAAAATAGAAGGGAAATTCCAAGAAGGAACCACTCTTCCCTTTTACATCAGTCTGAATATCCATGACCAAATCCTTCACAATGCCATGATAGACTTCGAAGCCTCACATAATCTCATGCTGAAGGTTGTAATGGAAAGATTAGGCCTAGAAATCATAAGACCATACAAAGACTTATATTCATTTGATTCGAGTAGAGTCAAATTTATAGGTTTGATAAAAGATCTATGTTTCAGTTTGGCCCAGGTACCTGCAAAACATCTGATTATGGAAATAGTGGTAGCAAACATCCCTCCCAAGTATGGAATGCTTCTATCTAGATCTTGGGGAGCCAAGCTCCAAGGAAATATTCAACTTAATATGTCCTGCGCCACTATTCTTGTGTTTGACCAAACAAGAATACTCTATCAAGAGTCACACATGAAATACATGATCAGTAGCCAAGAGAGGCGAGATAACACCCCAATGTCTTCCTTGCATTCCGACCTGAACTCTTTTATTCTACACACTGATGAGGACATTGAAGAACTGTTAGAAGAATTTGAAACAAACTTAGACCCACCACATCAGCTGCCCCTAGTTCTCTATGATGAACTAGACACTCAAAACTACCATGATCATGAACAGCTATGTCTTGAGGAAAGTAAGTGTGTTCTTTTTGAAACAAAGATAGAGCAAGAAGCACAAACCATTATGTACTATCAAGCAAATCACTCAAACCTTAGGCAAACATCAGCAGTAACATCAGGAAAATTTTTCAGAATAGAGGCATTAGAAGACTTACATATCAAAAACCTCTTTGGAACTCAGGGGCAGGGAAGCTTAATGTTTTTACCATACCTCAAGGATTTACCATCACATAAATCTTCCACTGCAAATGAAGCCTTGGCTGTAGCCATAATAGCTCAAAATCTAGAAAAAAATCCTGATAAACTTCTTATGAGCAAAGAGGATAACTGCATTCCAAGTATACGTAAGTTACTTGAACTGGCTAATATTCTATCATTCCACCAAAGACTTAGAATTTCTAGAACTGGTAATCTCATGCAAAATACTACTTCATACAGAGAAAACAGTGAGAAACACTATGCCACTACCATCACTCCAAGAAACAACTTCGACAAAAGAAAATACAAGAATCTAAAATAATCAGTAATATTCAAAGATAAAATAGTTGGTCATAGGATCTGTTTTGATTTTAGAAACACTAATACGCATCCTGGTGACAGAAATTTTATCCTTCCTGCCCAAGACCATGATATATCGATGATAAGTGATTTTAATGATATGTCTTTGCAAGATGATGTTTCAGGGTATAGCAAATTGATTCCATTATAGAGTAGACAGCTCAAGGATTTTTTTCAGTATACTGGAAGTAGTTCTAGTATCAAATTCAGAACTGCAAAACCACCGAATATCAAAAATATGCTCCTAAAAGCCATGTTTCCAGTCCTGAATTTCTGCATGTTGACATACCTTGATGATGTCATTATTTATTTCAAAAATGACAAAGAATATATGCATTACTTAAAGAAGATGTACAGTAAAGGAAGGAGCGGAAATCAGAGTTATAAAGAGGTACAACAGGAAGATACAGGTTTGTTCAGAGATTCATGCATGAATCCTTATGTCATGCTTACAAGAGAAAATTTTCCCAATTTTTATTTTCAAGAGTTGGATGGACCAAGAGTGGTAGGAGATCCTTATGAGGACAAGATGCTTAGGTTTCGCCATTTCCAAAATTTCTGAGTTTAAAACATTTCAATCATTGTATATACCATGGTTTGAAAAATAGATAAAAACAGAAAATTCAAAAACAATAGAAAAATAGAAAAAGAGGGTGGTTTAAAAAATTGGAAAAGAGGGTGGTTCAAATGTCTTGTTCAGTTATCTAGCCTAATCATAGCTGAACACGTTTTAAATTTATTTGCTGATAAGTTAGTGAGTGGAAAAGATGTTCAACATTATGTAAGCTTGAATTATCAAAGAGAGTAGATTAGGAAAATATACTGGTTCCACATACTCAAAAGAGAACGAAAGAGGGAAGCGGGAATGAGAAAAAATTTGTGCATCCTAGCCCCGTTTTTTCTAGATTTCATTTTTTTCAAAATAATATTTGTGTGCAGCTTGTCCTTCATACCGCAAGTACATGAAAAATCAGGCTGTCTAACCTGATTTGATCATTTTAAATTTCATGTTTTAGATTAGAGAACAAAAATCCTGTCAAACAACTTAACCTTGATAGTTGATCCAGCATAGGTAGAGTAATGAAGGAGTTCATCAGCTTAATCTGAACTCCTGGTGGATATAAGTGTAGAACTCGATAGGTTAATTTTTCAAAAAATATATATATTGTCAAAGGGTTGCTAGTCCAAATGCACCCAAAGGAAGAAAAAATGTTAGGAAAGATAGTGGGGTAGGTAGAAATATCATTGATGCTAATCATGCTGTCAATTTTTAGAAGTAGCATCAATGAAGAATGAAATTTGCGCCAATGGATAAGGCACTGGTCTTCATAAGCCAAAGATCTGAATTTCTATACACCTCCTGAAAAGGAGCTGCCCTCCCCAAATGGAGCCAATGTTAGTCATCAGTATTTCTCACTTGTTGGTGATGATTAGTTGTAACATTCAAGTTTTCTAGCAGCTGATTTAAAAAAATTGTCAAATTTGCCAGCTAGAAAACACCCATAAGATTTTTTTGCCCTCCTACCTTTTAAATCCACCCATGATGAGATGAAACCTCATTATCAAACCCTGTCTAGCCTCAACCATACTAGCTTGTCCATCAGCTCCAAAGAAAACAATCCAAATCTGTCCAAAGAAGTCTCCCCTAAGTTAGGTAGTGGCGCTTTAGGCATTCCTCCCTTGGAAAACTATCCTAAAGCCAAAGAACCTCTATCTGCTATAGAACCATCATAACCGACCTTCCCATTCTTCAAATAAAGTTGGTTACACCCCTAAGTCATGCCACTAACAAGCCCTAAAGTCTCAGCAATGCACATGCCCTAGGTCAAACTGATATTAGGTGGTTTTACAGTGTTTCAATGGATCTTTCAAGAGCAGAAGTGTACCAGTATCCCAGAAGACAGTATTTGGCCCAACATGAGAAGACATCTACTTATCATGTGATTTTAAGCCTGGGATGCAGCTACAAGACAGAGAGTTGTCTCATTAAGCTCCTGCAATCACACTCAAAGTTTAGTAAATTATGAATGACAAGAAGTGCTTTGCAAAAAACTAGCCAAACTACTTGTGATGTCTAAAGAAGCACAGAGACATTTGAAAATCAAAATTACATGTCTCAGATAAGTGCTCATCTTAACTATTATCAGTTTGTCATTCTTCATTTGCTCAAGCATGAAAAGGCAGTGAAAGGAAAAATAACACTATTAAAAGTTGATGAAATGGCATCACTGAGAAAACAACTCCTTCATCTATAAGTAGAGGGTTGAGGACTGAAAAACCTCCTTAATTTTATAAGTAGAGGGTTGAGGACTGAGAGCGCCTCCTTCATCCATAAGCAGAGGGCCAAGGATAAAGTTTGATTGTAAGAATTTCACTGACTATAAGGAAATTCCTGGGTACAATGGAAGAAAATTGAAGGTTTCTGAATAAAATGATGTTAAAGGCAGAGGCAAAGTAGTGGGCTTTTAAAATTGGTTTGCATGAGTTTCACTATTACTTTAATTACAAGGTGAAGCTAATGGGTTGATCAGCAATGAAGAAATATTATTAAGCAGATGCCCAAAAGAGTCAAAAAGTCTTGGTCTCAAACTAACTTCTACCATCATGTATAAGGAAAACCATTATCAGTATGATTATCAAAAATTCTTCATTTGGTTGAGACCGAGGTTGAAAGGAAACCGGGCATTTGTCACAAGTGGGCCTCCTTCATCTATAAGCAGAGGGCCAGAGCAATGATTGTTTGTAGGGTTTTCACTGACTGAGAGACAAATTGTAAGAATAGTAGGAGATAGTTGAAGGCTTCTGAACATAGCAATGATGTCAAAAACAAAGGGAAGGCATGAGTACTATAATTTTCAAAGAAGCTGACTTATCTCCTATCAGAGTTTTCTTTCAAAGACAGTCTGGAGCCAAAAATGAAAAAACCTTGCTGAGGGGTGTAATTTCCTTAAAAATTACAAAGACCCATCTCCTTGATAAACAGGTTTGACATTTAGTCTCTGTTCCTTTAAACAAAATAGAGTTGAAAGTAGTTGAAATCAACTAGGTTAGACACAAGACAAAGAGTGATGATTGTTTTTCAAAAAGTCTCGTTCTTCCTGTTCATGAATAATTTTCTTTCAATAACTCATCACAGTGGACAGGAAGGTAACATGAGCTTAGTTTTCTCAAAAAGGCTTTGAAAATAGATACACAGGTTCATAAAGGTGCAAGAAGGATTATGGTATGTGTTTCAAGGTCAGGAAACACACTCAAAGAAAATAAAGCATGCCACTGTTACGAATGAAGGCCTGTTCTTTATGGAAATATGTCAAAGATGATAGTGAAGCCCAGGTGATTAGAACTGAGTTTCACCTCAAAATCAAAGAGAAAATCCATTTGGAGAATGCATCTACAGTCCCTATATGGTTTTAAGCCAGGTTTCCCTCTAACAAGCAAATATAAGCAGAGGAAAGACATGTCCCCCCTTTAATAAGCAAACAGTGAAATGAGTTTGGCCCTTGAAAGTTTTTCTTATAAGTGGATAGGTTCATATCTATTAAAACTGTTCAAGTAGCATACACAACCCTTTTTACCAACGTTATTTAAAATGTGAGCCCCTTATAGCACGTTCAAAATCATTTTGTTTCCTTTCAAATGAACGAATGCATTGGTTTTAAAGAAAGAAGTCTTCCAAACCCTCACAAATCCAACTCAAGGGTAATTTACTTTTGCGTTCAAAAGAGGATAGAGGGACCATTTCAAGCCCATTTGAAATTATCAAAACACAAGAAACACTTCCCTTTGTTGTTCACAAGACCGAAGAAGAAGTTTTCGAGCAAATTCACAGATTTTTCAGGCTTGGAGACTGCGTGGTGTGCCTGTAGAAACGCGCGGCGTGTTTAGGAGAGTTTTTACAAAGGAGCTGTGTTGTCGGCACGCCTGTAGGCACCAGTCACAACTGCCCGTCAGCGACCCAAAAACCTTTCTGTTGTGTGGCTTCTTCTCATTTCAAATGTGTCACACATACTTCAATAGTCCAAACGCCTTCCAAAAGCCCTGAAAGCTACTCAAACATTTCAAGCAAGGGCTGCCATCCATTGTTGAGGTATTTCTATTTACATCCTTGGTATAAGTCAAGTTGCTAAATGAGAGATCCTTGCCATGTTTTCAAAACTAAATGGTGATCGAATAGAGAATTTCTTGCTATAAATCCAAGTGATTTGTTAAATATTTTGAAGAAGTTTGTTACGGTGGGAGGCTAGTGGAGTGTTCATTACTTTCAAAGAGCCTAGAGCTACCCTTAAGACTCTGATAAAACCATAACCTCTGTCAGCAATTGTAGTAGTGAAAACAGTGGTAAGGAGGGTTGAATTTTTGTTGAAAATCCAAGACTGTTGTGGCTATGATTGCTCAAGGTTGAAATAGTGATAATGGTGTGTTTATGATGATGTCAAAGGCCTAAAAAAATGCCCTCAATACAGTGATAAAAGCATAAAACTACAAGTCAAAATATACACAGTAGTAGAGGTTTGTCAAATTGTTGGAGGTGCCCTAACTAAGATAGGGCAAAGTTAACCTCTGTCAGCCCAGTGTATGGTGGAAACATTGTTAGGAGGTAAAGCAGTGTTTGCAAGGAAAGCATAGTGATTATTGAAAGAAGTGAAACAGTGAAACAATTGATGCCTCATTTGTCCCTGTTGACGGAAAAATTTGTCCGGCCAACAGTACGGGATCTCCCCGCTAGAAAGTCCCAATTAGACCTTAAACCGTTTGGAGTAGGGATCCCTTCCGGGGTGTGGGTCCGGCTACCACTTAAGATGACTTCCCTTCGGTCTCAAAAGAACCTGTTTGAACCTGCGGACATACACTTATTCACATGATACAGAATTACAAGATTAATGTGTTAAACACGAATCAAACACTATACGTAGCAAGATTATAGATAAAGCACGTACACCTCAAGAGATGTCATTAGCAACACATCTTTTGTGGGGTAATGCTTGTACGGTAGTCTGATCACAACAAAAATAGTTCTTTATGATAAGATACCTCTCCACTTCCTGAAAGATGAAACGAAATGCTAACAAAATAGCTCATTAACATTCATTAATAGAACAGATAATAAAATGAACATCATTGATACAACACGGATAGCCATGACGCATAAACGATGACATGAATAGTGCAGCTTCATTAATCATAGGATATTCTGAAACTGTACAAGAAATACGCAAAGTGTTCATACAACAAAACACATCATAACCATAGGGTATTTTAACAAGACTCTATATTCATATGCTCAAGTGTAGAATCTTTCAATACAATTGCATGTAGCTCTTGAGTTTTCCCAAAAAAGAAAAGCCCTTTTTACAATGTCCCGTAGGAGTATTTATAATGCCAAAATTGTCCGTTGGGTTTCCTTGACTGTTCGCCTTCTTGACCTTTGGGTTACCTTGCGACCCACTCCTTCTGCGACCTGGGCAAGTGATGCGACCTGCGACCTAGGTAGGAGATGCGACCTGCGACCTATCCTGTTGGTGCGACTTGCGACCTGGTTCTACTTGCTGCTCAGGACTTGCTGCTGCCGGGACGCAAAATGTTAATGTCCGGGATGTCAACCTGTTGATCTCTGAGGAAATCCTGCCATGCCTGATGTTCTGCCGCTATGGGGGACACCAGAGGTACCTCCTCCTTCAACCTATGCACACATTCCAAAGCGTTTGGTACTAAGGTCTCCCTTTTCTGTCCGATCTGATTTGAAAGTGACGCAAGTTTGGTATAAATCCGCGCTGGAGCAGCGATGAATTGACTAAGATGCTCTTGAGATGCGGAGGGCTCTGGATCAGCTGCGGCTTGCTTGATAGGTTGCAAGAAAGATTGAATGTCCTGGTTTACTTGCTCCCAGGTTTTCTCCTCTTCTAATGCCCCAAGCGATGGGATGTGATGCAGCGTATGCATGGAGTCGATACCACTAATCAGGTGGTTGTACGAGGACATCACTTTGTCCAGGTCTTTAGACAATTTGTCTCCAGATTGCATCGCCATGCGGAGTTGAACTTTTGCATCCTGCGTCTGGATCCAGTTCCTCTTAGGCAAATTTTCGGGTGCCTGAGGGTACTGTATGGTCCAACCCATCATCCCGTCCAAAGCCTGTGAAGCCTCTTTGAGCTGATCTTGTCTTTGCCTGGTTTCCATTCGTGCTCTTGCCAGAGGAGCGACTGTTTGTTTGATGGTGAACATTTCACCATATACCTGTCTCATAGTCACTTCCAACACCTCACACTCCTTGAAAATGGCGAGCGAGACTTCGTTTGCCGGTAGAGCTTGGTTTCGAAGTTGCTGGACTTCTGCTTGCAATTCTGCTTTCTCCTGCTCTGCTATCTTTTCGCGTTGCTCAGCTGCGTGCAGTCTGTTTTGTAGAGATACTATTTCTCTACTCATTCGGGTTACATTCTCTTCCGTAGCCGCAGCGAAAGCAGTACCCGCTGATGCTATCATTACCGGATTAGTCCTGGTATCCAAAACTATATCCTTGCCTGTTGATACTGCGGATGAGGCAGAGGGACTTTGTGCCAACGACCTCCTCTTCTCTTGACGGATTTTGAACGAAAACTGATCAAATGTGAGTCTGGTCAGGTCGAACACATCTTCTTCCTATCTCTGGGGCGATCTAACATTAGAGAGTTTTGTACGGCCCTGAGGTATGTCGAGAGGAGTTACCTCAAGATCGTCCAGCATGTCATCCTCTCTTTCCTCTCTGTTCTTCTCTTCTTCTTCCTTCCTCCGCCGTTCAGCTTCTGCTGCTGCTTCTATTTCGGCCCTCTTCTTCTGTTCAGCTGCAGCAGCCTGTTCAGCTTTCTTTTGGCGTTCAGCCTCTGCCTTGTCCATCTCTGCCTTGTCCAGCTCTGCCTTAAGTGCCCGTTCCGCTGCGGCTTGTGCCTCCTTGTCCTCTTTTTATTTCCTGGCCTCTTTGGTCAGCTTCTTCTTTTGTGTTGCTGTTGCACTCTTTTGGCGCGCCTCCTCATCTTCTTTTAGCTTTTTCTCCCTTTCTTGCTGGGCTTTTTCCTCTGCTTCCTTTTGTTTGATGGATGGAGTTGGCACTGTATTGATTCGATATTTCTTGAGTATAGATGAAGAGGCACCTCCTAACTGACGTCTTCTGTCCTCTAAGTTCTGATCATCTGGGTCTTTCTGGACCACGTCAGCTCCCGGAGGAAGTTGTCTTTCAGTATTATACCAGTTTCTTCTCTCATCTTCCGCTGGGCGTTCAAGATGCTGATAAGTCCACTTGAGGTTGGCTCTCCGGCAGTGTTCAGGGACTATTTTCTGTGGGTCATATGTTCGGTGTTCAAGTGCCCCCAGCTGATAACTTCTCATTGCTTCTGCCTCTGCTATGACTTCCCTGAAGTCTTTAACTGTGAATGCACCAATGGTGAGGGGCAGAGTGGGCCACGACTTCTTTTTGCCCTTAGACAGGATGTTGGAGAATCCGTGTGACATCTGAAAGCACACCTCCTGAATAAGCATTTTGTCCGTCACGAAGCGAGGCATAGCATGTGGCACCTTGTAAGTTCCAAAGACTCGGATGAAGGTGTACCCAGGGAAAGGGAACCAGTGCGCCACTTTAACCAGAGTCTCCTTGGCCCGCCACGACATGCAAGGGGCGTCTTGGCCAAATAAATGTCTGTACAGTGCGGGAACAAATATTTGGGAGATCTGATCTATATCCTGTTTGTATTTGGACTCCCAAAATACCTTGAGTTGTAGATGAATTGCGCGCGTGTTCTCGGAGTCCCAGTTGTGCTTCCATCCATCAAAATCTACCCGGGCGCAAACCGCGTCTAGTAGGTACGAGGCCATGTAAAATTCAGCAGGCATTCCTTCTTCCGGGGCCAATGCCGAGTTCAAGTTGGTCTGCATCGACGTCATCAGTATGCCGGCCCAGTTGAAACGGGTGCCATGTTTTGTCACATACTCCATGATAGTAGCCCAACTGACGCTGAAGGTGGAGCAATCTGGGCGCCCGTAAAGTCTGCAGAGCATGGCGGCAACCAATTTGTAAACCTTCCTTAGGCTCGCCACTGGGTATTCCTGGTTCTTTTTCACCTTGAACTTCTCGGGCTCCTCCCACCATTGTTTAATAGTATCAACTATCGGAACGGCGTGAGCAACAGCCCATTCTATAGAGAAATGCTCGTTTGGGCAAGGCAGTGAGTAATAAATGTGTGCATCCAAGCCTACCAGTGTAGCAAAAGCTCTGCCTTGGTGATCCCTAATCACAAACTTCTCGGGGTCTGTCTTTTGTATGATCCAATCTATGATTTCTGGACATGGGAATATGGCTGGATGCGCCCCTGCCAGATGTAGTTTGGACCTCTTTACCGCCAAGTATACTTCCCGGTCTGGGAGATCTTCTGGAAATTCTTCTTCCAGTGTGGCGAACTCATGATAGATCTGGTACCATCTCATGCTGTCGTCTTTTTAAAAAGTACATAGTGTATCTCGGTATATTGGGGGCGGGGACATCACCTCCAGCTCATCAATCTCTTCCACTATTTTCTTGTCCTTCCTCCGAGATAGCGGGGGCGCCATGTCACTAGAATCTGAGA